>CM076854.1:113993533-114421033 GCA_039519185.1 Astragalus membranaceus | reverse complement strand
TTTTTATTTATATTAATATATATTTATAATTTAAATAGGTGACTTTAATTTTAGCTTTTAATTAGATATAGTGAAAACACATAATTACACACTATAACTTATTGAATGATGATTTAGTGGAATATTATTCTTGGATGGAAGCTCACAATACTTCTCATTATTTCTATTTGTATTAATATTTATTAATAATTTATATATGTATTTTTTAAATATATATTAATAAGGGAAACTATGATGGAGTATAATTACAAAAATTGATGTCTATAAGTTGAAATCAAACTTTATTGAAATCTTAAAGTTTAAGTTCGAACATATATTTTTTAAATTTAGTTATTAAAAAATTAACCTAAAATAACTTAAATTGTATATATAGATTATTTCTTATATAATTAGGTCATAAAACACAAAAAATAATCTGTATATATTTATTAAAATTTATAAGTTGAAAGGATAGTTTATTATGATTATACTATTTAACTTCAAATATATATATATATATATATATATATATATATATATATATATATATATATAATTTTTAAATTTAGTTATCATAATCCCGTCAAAACAAATTAGTTATTGTGAAAGAACCCTAAAAAAATCAATGCTTTTGGCATTCACGGTAACCCAAAGACATATATATAAAAACAAGAACTTTATGAGCATTGATAATAAAACAGTTTTATAATTTATTTGGTCATTTTCTTTACAAGGTTATGGCCATGAAATGAATAGTCACCTAACCAAAAAAAAATTTCTCCCATCCTACGTATTATTAATTTTTTTATTTGATATAATTTATCTTTAATTCATACAACCGTTATAGAATTCAGCCACTAAGTAGCCACATGATCTATCTATATATCTATATATAAAGGAAACCCCAAAGGAAGCTCCACAATTTATCTCAAGATTTTTATATATTAAAATATGTATATATAATTTAGACATAAAGAAGAGTTTAATTTTAATGAAAACAATCAATTGCTAACTATTCAACTTCCATCTATTATTAATTAATTTTTCATTTTTGTGTCAATATATACACTAATAACAAAATATAATATTATTTAACTGATTATAATATAATATAATATATAATAGTTTCATAAAACCTCCTAATGTTCTCATATATATATATATATATATATATATATATATATATATATATATATATATTAATTCAATTTGTTATTATATGTATAAAATTACATGCACCTGACCCTTGAACTCTTAATACATATACATGATGCTTGAGTTTGAAAACATGCTTGATACAATTTTTAGATGAAAGAAACTATTGACATGCCTTTTAGATATCAAAAGGTTTAGAACAATTAATGCTTGGTTAATTGTTTTAACTCATTTTAATTTATTTATCCAGTTGGATAGTTGTCTAGGTAATTACGTTTTAATTATCATGTTAATGGGTTTTTTAAACTTTTAACTATTTTTGGTCAAAAAAAACTTTTAACTATTCAAATTCATTTTATCTACAACTATTTATATGCTATAAAGAGTGCTTCAAGAGACATTGTACCATATCTACCTTTGTTTGACATTTTCACGAGTAGTTGTTTGCTTTGGTGCAGGTCTATCAACTTTCTACCTTAGTTCAAAATAACATAGGAAGAGATTGCTAATTAAACCCCCTTGGTTTCAATTTAAGCTTTTTTTGTCAACTTTTTGTTCCCAGACTTTTCTGAATTATTAGAAAGTAATTTTGGTCCTATGGTTTTCCAAATTATCGTGCTTACTTTTTATTGTCAACTTTTAGGTCTCATTCTTTGTTGCTATCTATTCCTTCTTTCTATTGTTAGATAGGGAATCCCCATCCAAGACTTGAACAAGAGTGTAGCAGTTGTTTTAGCCTTTCAAGTGAGTACTTTAGAGGTTTCCTATTTTCTCATTTCCTATTTTAATTATGTGCGTTTTTTATATCTCATTACCCATTTCTCCAATCAAGGTACCAACTTCTTTTTTCTACCTCTTCTTTTAATTTTTTCAAGTTGCAGGCTGATGAAGAATCAAGTAATGTGCAAGAAAAAGAAGAAAATGAAGTAATAAAAAAAAGGAAGAAAAGGAAATTCTAAAAGATCTATATGAGTGAAAAAATAGTTTCTATTTCAAGAAATTTACTGTATTTCTTCATTAAATTGATAGCACCGGACATTTTTATTTTTGTGTTGGAAGATCTATATTTGATTCTTCATTATTTAAGCTTTATTCTTTTTGACGAATAATATATCTTAATTTTTTATTCGGATAAAATTACCGTTATATTTGATGACTTTGACATCACCATGTGAATTTTGGTGTCAAAAATTTTATACGTTAAATTATTATCCACCCAATTTTGATTACTAACTAAGTGAATATCTTATCAATCAATGGATAGTCCGCTAAAATAGATTGTGGATAATATATATATATATATATATATATATATATATATATATATATATATACATTTCTCTTAACACGTGGATATTTTACTCTTCCATGTTTGATGACATGAGAGTCTTTTAGTGCATACTCTATGGTAAGAATTGTCCAATATATTTTTGAATTCATTCTTCAATTAATATTCACACTCCAAAGTAATGATTTTTTTAAACATTCTTTGGCGCTTTTGATTTTAGGATTGAGTTTTTTGTATGACGATTAAATATATGATGATGAGCTTTACACTAGCAATTTCAATTAAAGAGATTGTAAGTAAGTTTTCTTCATCTTTCATGTCTATTACAATGTATATAAGGTATGGATTAATATTGCTTTGGGTTCCATTTTGTATTTAAATTTTATTCTCTTTCCGATTATAATGTAATGTTTTCTTATTGTATCCAAATGAGATTCCACAATGCTTCTCAAGGTTTTTATGTATTAAAATATTTACTTATAATTTAAACATAAAGAAGGTTTTAGTTTTAATGGAGACACATAACTGCCACTAACGTATTGACATAAAGAAGGTTTTAATTTTAATGGAGACACATAATTGAGTGAAAATATAGAGGTTGATAATAAAAACTAACAATATAGTTATGTATAATATAATATCATCTGTAAACAAGTTTCTATATTTTGATAAATTATGTCTACTTATTGAAAGATTACAGTTTCAAATTAGTATAAATTATTTCATTAATTATCAATAAACGAATGAGTTAGTATAATATGAGTGAAAGATGTAGAGATTTAATTAATTCATCATATATTTAAATAATTTTTTATTAACTATTGTATTTTATTTTTATATTTAAGTTATGTATTTGTTTCTTTTTTAATAAATTATTCATACGTTTCTTTAACTTATATTTCATAAGTTTATATATGTGCTTTTATATTTATTGTAATTATATAAAATAACTTCAACATATTATATTGACATATAATTTAATCAAACTTTATTGAACTAAGAAATAATGAGTGGGCCTTTGAATTTTTTTTGGAGTAAGTGTTATGCAATGAGAGTGGAGAGTTTCACATTAATGTGATTCATTTCTTAGTTTCTATAAATTCACGAGTTAGTAAAATATAAGTTGAAAATGTATAATTTTAATCGGTTATAATATATAAGACACAACTATTTATAGAAAAAAATTTTAGATGGTGTGGGGAGAGATTTTGGTGGAAAGTTTAGAACAAAAAATGGGATGTGCAAGTGAGCATTAGAAAAGAGTGTTCACTCGAGAAGATGTAGAGTGCGCAGAGAGAAATGTTAGAGTGTGCAGTCAAGGGAGTGAAAGTCACGTTACATGCATAGGAAGATAAAAAATGAATCTCTAGCAATTGGACCTGAGTTTCAACTTTTGATAGGTTATTTTCAATTGTAATTGTCATTGTTCTTCTACAAGCATTTGTGTCTCTCTTAGTTTCAATCGAAGCATTTTTCTAATTTTCAACTTCTAGGTACCTTTATTCTCTGGAGTATTAAAAATAATTTTGGCCTCATGGATATATTCCTCAAATTATTGTGCTGAATTTTTTGTGGTACCTTTTTTATGTTGCCTACCATCAATACCCTCTATACCTCAAAGGTGGAACATTTCTTAAACCTTCTCTCTAAATCTGGGTTGTAATGAATCTTATGGAATTATGTGCTAATTTTTCAATTCATTTTAAGAGTTCATTTCCTTACTTAAATTTTTTATATGATTTTTTTATTTGAGAATTCACAATGAGTGTAAGTTGTCTCTTTATTGCGGAAATGAGTAATATATTCAAATAAAATATTGAAGTTGTTATATAAAAACATTACATACTAATTATAATTTTCCCTCAAAAATACTAATTATCATTTAAGAAAAATACTTCAAATATATTTAAAATGAACTATACATAATAAATATTCCAATTGAATATAAAACGTTGTGATATTTATTAAATTTTTACTGATTTTTTATTTTATGTTTTGAACAAATTTTGTTATCAAGTCTTTGTTTATCTTCTCTTCCACTTTGACTTAAATTTATTATTAATTCAATATTTAAGTAATATTTAACTAATTTATATAATTATTTAACAATAAAAGTGACTAAAACTATAATATTCTTGAGAATCGCTACAACGAAGTTATGTCTGAACTTTTATGCATGTATTTAAATTATATCACATTTACATATTTTTAGAAAATTTATATAAAATATAAATAACATGAAAATATAATGAAAAATATAGTACCACTATAATAAAACATATAAATATATAGATATATATTTGATAAAGTTATATAAGAGATATTATAGAACCTTGAATAAACATTATATTATATACTCAAAGAAAACATCGAAGTCTATAACAACTAATAAGGAACTCACCACTAAGGTTCTATAATTGTTTATTCAAGGTTCTATAAATAGTATGCACATTCCGGAGTCTGACTTATGCTACTAAGCTAGTAGCTTAGTAATAGTTACTAAACGGTTATAGTAGTAATTTACTAAATTAAATAAATTAATAAATGTTCTTTTTTTAGGGATTATTAAAACAAAAGCATTTATTTACTCCTTGATTTTCTCTTCCACTATCTTCTCTCTCACAATTCCACTATCTTCTCTCTCACAATTTTATCTGTCACGTTATTTTCATCTGTTATTTTTCTTCTTCTTTTTCTTTTTCTTGTTCTTCTTCTTATTCTTCTTCTTCTTCTTCTTTTTCTTCATGTTACATATACCTTTATTTATTTTTCACGCAAAAGAAGCCTAAAAAACGCACTCACGCCAAAAAATAAGACGCCCACGGGTGTTTAAAAAAAGGACTCCATTGATCCACGCCATTGATCATGTCTCGTTATGATGTTGATGAACATGGGACTAAAATCAGTTTTTCATCGTTATGATGTTGATTAACGGGCTAACCGAAGTTATGTTATATCCTGGCTAGAAACCCACTAACCAAAGTTATGTTATTCCCTGGCTAGAATTGGACTAACCAAAGATATGTTATTCCCTGTCTAGAATTCCTCTAACCGAAATTATGTTATCTTTTGGTTAGAATTGTACTAACCGAAGTTATGTTATTTCCTGGCTAGAATTCCACTAACCGAAGTTATGTTATTCACTGGTTAATGTCTATTAACAAATGTTCCGTACTTATGTGGTCTTTTTTTGTTTTTGTTGTTGCAGTACAGGGTTGTCAGCATCAGCATGAAAATCAAACCGGCATGATTGTCTTAGATGCACAAAGTATTATTGATTGCTTTTTATTTTATTTGAATAATTTATTTGCATTGTGAGATGTACATGGTTTTGTGAGAGATACTCATATGTAAGGTGGCTATATTTTTTGGTTAGTACAATTCTAACCAAAGGATAACATAACTTCGGTTAGAGGAATTCTAGACAGGGAATAACATATCTTTGGTTAGTCCAGTTCTAGCCAGGGAATAACATAACTTTGGTTAGTGGGTTTCTAGCCAGGATATAATATAACTTCGGTTAGTCCAATTCTAGCCATGAAATAGCATAACTTCGGTTACTATAGTTCTAGCCAGGAAAAACATAACTTCGGTTAGTCCTATTGTAGCCAGGGAATAAGATAACTTCGGTTAGTACGATCTAACCAAATAAAAATATGACTTACGCGCAAGTAACGATGAAAAACTGATTTTAGTCCCATGTTCATCAACATCATAACGAGACATGATCAATGGCGTGCTTCAATGGCGTGGATCAACGGAGTCCGTTTTTTAAACACCCGTGGGCGTCTTATTTTTTGGCGTGAGAGCGTATTTTAGGCTTCTTTTGCGTGAAAAAATAAAGAAAGATATATGTAACATGAAGAAAAAGAAGAAGAATAAGAAGAAGAAGAAGAAGAAGAAGAAGAAGAAGAAGAAGAAGAAGAAGAAGAAGAAGAAGAAGAAGAAGAAGAAGAAGAAGAAGAAGAAGAAGAAGAAGAAGAAGAAGAAAAATAACAGATGAAAATAACGTGACAGATAAAATTGTGAGAGTGTGAGAGAGAAGATAGTGGAAGAGAAAATCAAGGAGTAAATAAATGCTTTTGTTTTAATAATCCCTAAAAAAAGGAACATTTATTAATTTATTTAATTTAATTAAAACCACACAAAATGGATGTGACACTACCCCTCTTAAAAACTAGCCATTAGATTGAATTTCATTGAAATTTTGTCAATCCAATGGCTAGTAACGATTTAGTAACTATTACTAAGCAAATGGCTTAGTATCATAAGCCATAGCCCACATTCCGCTAGTCTTCTCTATTTCATGGATCAGAGCTCAGCTGAACATGTAGAAAACATCGAAGTCTATAACAACTAATAAGGAACTCACCAACAAAAACTAATAAGAAAAGAAAACAGTAGTTTACCTCTTCTGGAGGCGTAAGGTCTTTCTTTGATTATGCAATATCCCAATCAATGTGATATTACTTAGCTACTTCTTTCAACACTTTCAACTTCACTTAATCAAGACGTGAGCATACCAAGAATACAAATTTGTAAGACATCTTTCATGAAGGTCCTCTTAAAGCAATCATTAGGAAAACAAATGCATGATCTCAAATACTTGAGGAAATATTTGAAAGAGGTAAAAATGGAAAAAAGAACCCACTTACTACATCCCTAAGTTTGATTTATCACCTATTCTCGCCGGAGTCTAACGTTAAAAGGAAATTTTGGGAGCTCTTTGTGAAGAACTATTCTGAATTTGGAACAAGATCGGGGGGCGGAGAAAATTTTGGGGGACGGGGACGGAACCTACCATACCCCTTAGGGGACAGAGGCAGGGAGGAAAATTTCCCATAATGGGAGCCAAGAGCGGCGGAGACAACGAAAAGTTTGTGGGACGGGGATAAAGACCACACCCCGTGGGGACAGGGTGTGGGGAATAAAACTCCATATGACAGAGATTGGGGGCAGGGACGGGGAGCGGGGGAGTACTCCCCGCCCTTAATATATGTGAAACAAATTTTTGACATATAACTATCTAACAACTATTGTTAGCTATGTCAATTTTTATTTGTTTTATACAATTGTATCTTATATAAAAATAAAACAAGCAACAATTATAAATTTTCGTAGTCTTTTGAAATATTTTTATTCTTTTACTTTGCTATAATGTTAACAAATTGTCATGGGCCGTAACCAAGAGCAAGCCCAAATGGTTCATGAGGAGGAAATGGAGGCACTTGGAGATCATGTGTGGATGAAACTGAAGATGAGAGGAGTGGCCCAATGGGAAAGATTCGGGCCAAACGTAACCGGGTCAAGCCCAAGTGGCTTAGAGATTCTCATGAATATTGAATTATGCTAGTTAGTCATCATGGAACCTAGAATGTTCTATTATAGTGAGTCACCACATTGTAATAGGAATATTCCTTATGCCTTAGCTGTCAATAGTTGGCAGTAGACAAATCTTTCATAGATTGTCGTATTTGTACTAAATTGATTGGCATTGAATAAAGCATGATGAAAGTTATGAAGAATAGAGTAGAGTAGCAGTAGCTAGAATCCCTAAAATTCTTTCTGTTGCGTAAATGCTTGTTTGAGCTCCTCACAATTTGCAATTCATTTCCTTGTTTCTGATTTACCAAACCCAGACCACCACAAATCCTTACACAAATTTTGGTAAGTGTAGATGTCAATTGGAGATAGCTAGAAATCAAAAGACACATTGGAAAACACATTCTCTTACAAAGTTACAAAGTTTCATCTACATGTATTTGGGTTCAATTGTTCTACAACATTGCTCTTTAATGTTTCATCCATTATTTTTAATACATCTAACATAGTTTAGAATATTATTCATGTTCTCATTTACGATAATTTAATGTATCAGTCGTGTACGGTGGTTCCCTCTGTTATTGCAGAAAATATCAAAACTACAATTTTTTTGGCAAGCATCCTACAGTTTCCTGAAAAGAGAATAATTTTATTGTTCACAACTTTTCCCTCGTGCACACGGGCAATGGTCTAGTGGTTCATAATAATTAAACTCTTAATCATATCCTTGTCTTTTTGCAATGTTTCCACTCTCCATATGTCTGTATGAACATGGCTACGGGGGTATCTGTTGAAAGCAAAGAAAACGCCACACTCCTTCTAGGGTGAGGCAGTAGCAACTGTTGTATACATACTCAATAGATGTCCCGCCAAGAGGTTGGTTGGTGCAAGGTCACATACTTGAACAAGTCAAAAGGAAATTGGATGATTGGGCTAAGAATATGGTGATGATTCGTTATTGGTGCCTCTAAGATTTATGACCCCAAACGGAGAAAGATTGTCGTTAGTAGAGATGTAATATTTGATGAAGCAAAAGCATGCATGGGTCTAGTAGAAAGATTAAACAACCAGTGTGAGTATAGAACTTGAAGGGGACAACAATGAAAAATAAAGTGAAACTCCAGAAAATGTGTTAAGAAGATAGAGCAGAGAAAGACGTGTATCAAAAAGGTTGAGTGACCATGTCATGTTTCCAAATTCAACAGTAACATGTGATGGTGATTTGTTTCACAATGCTTTAGTGGCAAAGGCAGAGTCGGTAAGCTTTGAGAAAGCACTTAAACAGAAAAGGTCAATGAATGTTAAATGAGTTTTCAAAACTAGACCGAATCCAAATGATAAATTGCCCAAGTATAAAGCAAGATTAGTTGTTAAGGGATTTCTACAAAATTTCTGGTCTCTAGACTATACTAGTCTCATTGCCCGTCCGATGCACGGGGAGCGCTAATAACGACTCAAACAATTACGGTAACAACCTGTTTGGTTTAGAAGCAAAAGGAACAAAGTGGATAGAAGCTGCATTGATTATCATTCTCTCAAGACAACAACATTGATGCAACATTTAAAAAAAATCTGGAAGTAAATGAAGAAGATAGGTTATAATAGGTGAAGCTTTAGAAGCAATTATACCAATAGTTTAAATAAAATAGAGTCAATAATAACATTGGAGATACTATGAAGTAAAAAAGAGTTCATGGAATAAAAGATTTTGAAATGATCAAATCTAACACGCAATCGGTTGGCAATAACATAAAACGTTTTTTTGACACAAACATGAATTTAATTGCTACCAAAAAGCAAGTTTGAAGAAAACCACATTATGACCTCAAAGAAAGCAAAACTAAAATTCATCTTATCTATCCTAATTACAATGAGCACACCGTAACTCATTTATTCAAAGAAAGCAAAACTAAAAACCATCTTATCCATCTTAACCAAAATATTTAGATAGTACTATGACTTTAAAGGAAGAGTATTAATCTAAGATTAAAGATCTATAAAAACAACATAAATAATGCAGCACACAAAGGGTCTTATCCTATGAGGACATGGTCATAGATAGCAGCAATTTTGCTTTTTCCATTGTCGGCCAATAATACCCCAAATCTTGCATTGAAGACAACACAGCTCCGTCATGGAGACCTTTTTCTCATAATCATAAATGTTTATATATCTCTGTTGAGGAATATGAAACCTTGTGTACATATGAGACGCTACTACTGCCTCAAGGTTCTAAGCAAGTTGTACTTCCAAATTTCTATGATTGAAATTTTCTTATGAATTTCTTGATATAGAATTGTAGAGGGGCTAGGATTCGTTCTTTTCCCAGCCTACCTGGTGGCTATATATATACAAATATGTGTTATTTAGATTCATAGCTCTTTTAAAACCACAAAGTCACAAACCAGCGGCTAAAGAACAGATATAATGTGATTTCCAAATTTGATTCTTGATATATAACTTAATTTGTCTAGGAAGTATTCAAGTCTATTATGCAAGTAATTTATGCAACATACGGGCCGTTTGACAGCTCCTCTAGCTACTTAAAGCCCATCATGATAATTTATAGTCTTTATGTCTAAGGGTTTTTTTTTAACCCATCATATCCTTATATACCCCCACAATAAATTTTAAGACGACAATACCCCTTATAAAATTGACTTAAATCGGATCTACCTTTGGGGATGTAGATCCGATTCACAAAAATAAAAGGCAGATTTACGTATATCCGATTAGAATTAGTGGAGGGAAATCGGATATAGCTTTAGTGTGGTAGATCCGCTTTGTTAAATATATATAGTACCATGAGTTGCTATATATTGGACCTGTTACCATCAAGTTCTTTCTTGTCTTCTGAATCACTTAATAATGACTAAAAAAAGTTTCAAGACGAAAGCATGTTAGACCATATCAAACATTACGACTAAGAATAACTAACAGATTCAGCTTTTTTTTGCTTGTGTGATGCACGAGGAGCGCTAGTATTATCGAATATAAATACACTTAATTATTTTTGACAAATAAATACATTTAATTGATATTTGTTAATATTTAAAGAGTTATAGATATTAGTCATGCACCTTAAAAGTCATACATATTAAGCAAACAACTCAAAATTGTCATCTATATGAGATAAAATATCCTATATATACCCCTAAACCTCACATCCTAGAACCATTATTACAAATTCTTTGCAAAAAAAAGAGATCAAAATGGAGTACTGAAGAAAAAGATGGTATCAAAATCATCTTTAGAGATTAGACTGCAGCAAACACCTATGCAACAAACATTCAAGTGCATTCATATCTTCATTTTATACAACTGTTTTTATTCATATCCGATTACTATATATGTAGATTGTCGTTGTCCTTTTCATGTTCCATAACCAAAGCCATTGCTGAAAACAATATTTTTACAATCAGGGAGGATGCTGACAGACCAAGAAGGTAAGTTAGACGTGTTGGAAGTTCCCTAATGAAGTAACAATTGGTTGGGGCATGCATATGAAACTGAAGCTCCCTCACACATCTTGATATCCTTCTGAAGTTCCTTTAGGTGACCATACTTCGGTTGCCTAGCTAATCAAACTTGTTAATTTAAGTCAATATTTAGGAGTTAATTCATGCACTAAATTCTTAGCCATGATGATTGATGAGTTCAAAACATATGATACTTATCCATGTTAATAAAGTTTTGTTAACATAGTTCTTGTTAAGTGTGAATCCATGATGAGTTTGTCACACTCAGGTTCCATCCCAGTGGTCATAAATAATGAGGCCAACTTCCATCTACTCTTGCATAATGTGTAAAGGAAATGTGTCAGTTGTATCAGGCCGGCTATAAGACTACGTGTCTATCATGCAAAAAAATCTTTGGAACCAAGACATGCAAGACATACAAAGCAAGGCAGGAAACCAACAAATAAATAGAAGCCACATAGATGCCACACAGACTCAAATTGGCGGGTGATTTTCCCCAAGCTATAGAAGCCACATAGATGCCACACAGACTTAAAATAAGTAATGGGAATTAAAGGTGCAAGATAGTATTAAGAATTTAAGATATAACCTTCAATGTAGGAAGAAATTACAAAAATGATATAACCTTTAAGTTTAAAAAAATGTATCCTTCCCGGCTATTACGAAAAATGATTAAACTTAAGTAGAAAGAAATTACAATTTAGGAAACAAAGGTAAGTAGATAGTGACAGGAGCTTGACTAACCCACTACTTTAAGCCTGCAAGTGTGCAAGTTGATGAAGAGTTTTCCCATTTAGCCAAGCTATAAGACCACCTGCACAAAAGATCAGACCAATGCCCCATTATACATCACCCAACTTGAATCCAAATGTATATTTTGGATAATACTCTACGGGCACTTACTCGTCCCAACACCTAGTGCACCTGCCATACTTGCAATATTATTCACAAACCTGCATAAAAACAGTCACTCGTTGTATCTTATATAATACATTTCAATGGTAAAAGTAAGAAATAGGTTGTATGGACTCTTACATGCATGAAATAAACTTGATTTGGAAACCATTTATCCTGGACCAAAAAGAAAACCATTTATCCAAAGTTATTGACATCAATTCCCATGTCCACCCTTCCTCATCGTGGTGCGTGAAATATCAACATTATGTGTTTCATAAACCATTTAAAAACCTCATTAATTTGTATACAAATAATTACAGGATAAGATGCTAAACTTCACATGACTAAAATGATGAATGCATGTGATAGTTGTTATAAGTGATACTGTTATAACATTTCTATTTGTGCATATCAACAAAACACGATTCAATTAGTGAAGGTGATGGATCGAGAAATAAAAGAACGAAAAACCATATATACCTTTGTCGCCTCTGCCATGGGGAGACAATTTCCGGTGATCAAGTTGTGGCAACATCCTCCCTCCGGCCACCCAGGGTGACACTTTTTAGCAACTCACTTTAACTAAGTAAGAAAATCAAAATAAGAAGAAATAAATAAAAAATTACAAAGAATCAAAAACTAATTTAAAAATATGCACCTTAAAAACGGAGCTTTGCTCTAGCCTCCGCAAGTGGTGACCATGAGTTGATCTGTAGAAGTAAAAAGATGAAGAAAAAATGCCAAATTTACTGTTGCAAGATCATGAAGCTCTTCAACTGCAACACCATCCCTCAACCTTCATTGTGCGCCACTGTCATATGCAACCATCCGCTCTCCACGTACCAGATCGTGCCATCACAGAACCGCATGCACCATCGTGATTCCGTAGCTTCTGACCATTGCTTGCATCGTGTTGAACTCTTATAGCGACTGGAAGAGGGTGAGAGATGTGAGTTGAAGAATTGCACAAAGAGATCGGGGAAAGCGTGAGGGGAAAGAGGCAAAAAAGATAAGTGTTTCATAAAAGGGTGAATGTTTGGCTAGAGAAGAGAGAAACATATTTGGATACTGACAACTACCTCTTCCATTTCTCTCTCATCTTCTTTCTCTTCTCCATGGTTTCCCCTCCCTCCCTTTCTTTCTATTAGCTCAACATTTTCCTTTGATTTCTTTCCTTCTTTGAAGCCAAGTAAATAAACGTCTACTTGTTCAGGAAGATAAGAAAAGGTGTTTGATATGCAAATAAATTTTATATTAAATTGACAAAAAGGTTTTGAATGCATGAGCAAGTAGTTTGAGTATGGGTGGTGCTGGCATATGAGCATAAAACGTGGAAGAAAAAAAGAGTGTAAAGGCATGCATGGTATTGAAAGGCAACACTTGTGAAGAAGAGGTAAAAGTAACTCAATTGGGGTTGAAGTTGCAAGTTGGGCAGAAGTGATGAGACATTAATTTGTGCAGGAGGTTTGGAACACGTGGTGGATGAAAGGAAAAGAGAAACATGCAAAGGAGCTGAGTGAAAATAGACTAATGGAAAAGAGACACGTCAAATGGGATGAGTGAGATGGCAACTAATATTGAAGGCTTCCCTCCAATTCCTCAAGACATGCAAAGGAAGTGTAAGATACCAACAAATAAAGGGAAGCCACGTAGGACGAGAAGCCATAGAGACTAAATTGGCGGGTAATTTTTCATTCTATGTGAAAGAGTTGGCGCTCAAAGTGGCTGGAGACACTGGCTTCGCTTATAATATTTGATTGATGTGTCATCTCCCTTGGCAAGGATTGAGACTATGAGATTAGTGGTGGTAGAGCTAGCCAATAATTGGACCACCAAGAGATTTAGACGCCACATCTCCACCCAAAACCTTAAGGCATTAGGTATATGAGTCTCCTATCTTATATATCCTTCATATAGCTCATTCATAATCGATGTGGGACTAACCACTCACACTTGAATTTCCAACTGTTGCAGCATACAAAGGTTGGCCTCTTTATCAATTGGATGTAAAGTTTGCATTCCTAATTGGATTACTTGAAGAGGAAGTGTTTGTGAGGAAGCCATCTAGCTTCGAGTTAGAGGGTGAAGTGGAGAAATAAATCTTTCTATAGGCTAAGACATTTAAGGCCCGGAACAAGAGAAATGACAACTTCTTTATGTAGCTGGATTTTGTCAAGTGCACAAGTGAGCATGAAGTGTAAGTTAATATTGTAAATTTTGTGATATTTCAAAATTTCTAAGTGAATTTTGTGAAACAATAATATTTCGACAAAGACAAATATTTCGACACAGAAATAGATTTCGACACACAATAATATTTCGACAAAGACAAATATTTCGACACAAATAGATTTCGACACACAGTAATATTTCGACACAGACTAAGCTGATTGGTTTTTTAACAACTATTTTAATTTAATCCGAATATGCCCAGTTTTAGTCGAAATGGTTTGCAAAATAACTTTGTAACGGATAATTCATTTCGTAACTGCAAACTGAGTTTAATTTTCGTACAACGGCTATTTTAATTCAAACCGGATTATTTCGTAACTGCAAAATTAAACCAGCCTTATTACAATTTATTTTGTAACAGATTTTGACTGGCTATTAAATGGATGCTGGAGCTATGCTTCAAGGGGCTAATTCAGAAGCCTATATAAACGTGCTCCAGTAGCACTTGAAATATATATAGAACAATTTCTTTTTCACTGTTCTAAACCGCACTGTCCTGGGTTCATCTCCTGTCGCTTAAACATTTCCATTCTTGTCAGTTCAGAATCCTCCTTCGCTACTGCGATTGAGACGAGACCGGTTGTACCTCGGGGAATTTGCGCTGTAGAGGCGAATAAATTCTTCAGGGCAGTCGCAAGGCGCCTCTGGTTGTTTATCTAACGTTTCTTTTGTCTGCAGGTTTGGTTCGCAACATTTCTGTCTCTGCAGGTTCGACTACAGTTGTCTCTCAGGTTCGACAGCATCTGTCTCAGCAGGTTCGACAGCATCTGTCTCAGCAGGTTCGACAGCATTTGTCTCTCAGGTTCGACATCATCTGTCTCAGCAAGTTCGACAGCATCTGTCTCTCAGGTTCGACAGCATCTGTCTCAGCAGAGTTGGTTCGATAGCATCTGTCTCAGTTTCGACAGCATCTGTCTCAGCAGTGTTGGTTTGACAACATCTGTCTATTTGCAGATCGACAACAATCTGAAGAATTTATTCCATGGCTGACGCAACCAAATTGAATCCTTATCCGTGCTTGGGTTTCGTTCAATTTCTGCTAATTTTAGATCTAGTTCTCTCCAATGTTCTCTAATCCAATTATTCTGTTTTTGCTGAATTTACATCTTGTAAGGTTCAAGTATGGAACAGGTGGTGGCAACGGTGAGATGTGTAAATCACGAGATGGATGTATAAATCATGAGAAAAACATAATCAAGGAGATGAAAAGTTGCAAAGAGAGTGAACGAGAAGAATGGTGGACCTTGAGGTATCAAACGACGATCTTATCTTATGTGTGTAGTGAAAACAACGCTGAAGACGGTGACGACATGAAGGAGAATACTGATTCACACCAGGTTCTCATCTTTCTTCATGTTCTTTGTTTGCATTTTTGTTTGGCTAGGTTTACGGTCAAAAGTGGTACTATGACTTTACATTAGGAGCTAAGGAAAATAATTGTGAAATTAGATATTTGCATTTGTTCATAAGAGTCCGGCTGATGCTTACTTAAAAGGCTTCTTATTACTGATTGAAATGATTGATTAATTGGTTGGCTCTATTGCATAAATTTTATCGTATTGTCCTTGCCTACCAAGTACTATGTCTTGGTTTTGGTGGCTTATAGGTTTATTCAGAATTCTCTTTATCAACACTCTGCACTGAAGCACCTGATAGTGCTTTTGAATGCATCTCATGCATATTGTTTGTCTGAGTGGCCTCACTTGTGAATTTGGATTATGTTGCCTAATTGGTTTGGGCCGTTTGGCTCTCAAAAGATGTATTCCTTATGATTTATTTGTTCAACATTCTACATTGGCTGGTTCACGTTAAGTGATTGACCCAACATATTAAATTCACATACTTATATGTCATCATGATGTCATCATGCTATGGAGTTTGACAAACAATTTATGTGTTTAACTTTTGAAGCAATTCTTAAGTATTAGTCTTGCCTTGTCAGTGTGTTTCTATGTGCAACTTGTTGTCAAATGACTTTTAGATATCAAGGCAATCCCACAATGGTGTGTCATAATTTCCTCTTATTGACATAGCTTCATCGTGTGCCAAGAAGAATTTATTTAGAGAGTTATAGATATACAATTTCTTATATGGCTTGATGATTTCTGTTTATAATTACTAGAACTTATATGTGCAAAAATTTCGATAGGAGATATTGTGTACTTTTTGTGATGTATAGAGCTCAAAACAGATACCTACTATTAGTGGGAGTGATTTGATATTGCACCTTCTTGCTGAGCATAATTGCATTTGTCGGACTTAATAAATTGATATTTCATTGTTAATTTCTTATTAATTATGTGTCAATGGATGTAACAATGATGTGATTATTTATGTTAAATAATTTTTGTCTTCTAAACTTTGATGTGAAAGAAATGCTATGAATAAGTGTAATTTGCGATGCCAGACCATAAGGAAGTATGGTTGGATAACTCTATCACCAAAATCTTTTCTTGATATACTTTAGAAGTTTAGATGCTTTGAAATTAAATCATTGAATATCCTTTATGATTTAGTCAAAAGAAACAAACCTATTACATTATCTGAGAATGTATACCAATTCTATTGGAAGGTTTTTGCAATATCAAATTATTGAGTTTAATATATGTAAGCTTGCTGTGTGTATTATGAAATGTGAATTATTTGTAATTGCGATATTGTCCTTTATATCATATTGGTACAATAATGTGAAACTGAGAAATTGAAGGTGATTCTATCAAATGAATTATATGCACACAAATCTGCTAACGATTTGAACTTAATATAATGAAAATTGTTTTATATAGAGTTTCAATTTGCAAGTAATATTTTCATTTTACTAATATGTGATTTTGGAATGTTATGATGCGTGAGGCATTGTGGGTGGTTGATCTTGGATTCATGCTTCATGTGAAATTGAATTATTTACGTGTTCCCTTGTTATGCTATGCCTGGAAACTATATTATTAAGTCTTATGAGAAAGTGCATTAGAGACATGTAGCAGGTGTGACAAGGTTTAACCGTTAATGCGAAATTGAAATATTTTAGATGAGAATCACCTTTTGACATGTTCAAGTGACAGACTATAACAAGCCTTTTAGATTAATAAAAAAATGGATAATTATCAGTTATAGGAATCTTGTTTGGATATATGTAATATACATATTTTGAGACCACTTACTGATATTTGCAGTATGAGACATCAATAACATACTTGTGAAAATCCATAAATATTTTATGGAAATGTTGTCACTTGAAAATCATCTAAGCAGACCTGTATGTATAAGTATGTAATGAAAGTGATGTGGGGATTTACTTATGAATGGTTGTCACTTAGAAATTTTCTAAGTAGACATGTATAATTACCTTATAGAGATTAAGGTTATTACTCAAAGCTTGGTGATATAAAAGAATGAGTTTGTTACTCAAGACTTTATGATATATGAAATTGATTGACTAAGAGACGTCTTGGTCAATATTCCTTTATGGAAGAAATAGTGCATTCCATAGGTGTGTAAAGTAGCTACAAATAAATGAGAAGGATTATATCCTTAATTTATGTGAAATCAGAAGTGAATTTTATCAATCTTCTGAAAAACCCCTAGGGAAGAAATGAGTTTGTGATACATCGAGGGGAATGGGACTAAAGCCAATTGAAATTAAGAAGTGATGGTAACCCAACCTTTGTGAATGGAGATCCCATGAATAAGGTTCAATGTGGTAAAAACAAGTCACTTCTTGATATTCCTAGCACTGAAAAATTAATTCAAGTAATTAATTTTATTATTGTCCCTTCCTATGGTGTTATTGTCATAGTGCTAGCCTGCAGGGTTAAAAGGTTAAGCTTAAAGCTTTTAATGATTTTCATAGCCCTTATGGGTGGTGTATGACTTGCAGCATACACTTGATGAACTCACCTATATGAGTGTCAAGTGGGGCCGCTTGCATGAGATCCTGGCGAGATCTCTAGAGCACTCATGAATACCGAGCACGCGCACGGCCTAGTAGCGCAACACCGCGGAAACAGCAAGAATTGTGGGGGTGTAATGTGATGGTAAAACCTCTAACATATAACATGTGTCTTGGGTTCCATAGCTTGCTAAACCAATTCACTGTATGTTATGTTTTATCTGTCTAGGACTGGTTCCATAGCTTGCTATACAACTCCGATGCATTAAATCTACGATGTTAACCCAGGAAACTTCTTTTTCTTTATTCACTTCTAAAATTTTGAAATATGTGGGGGATTGTTGTAAATTTTGTGATATTTCAAAATTTCTAAGTGAATTTTGTGAAACAATAATATTTCGACAAAGACAAATATTTTGTCACAGAAATAGATTTCGACACACAATAATATTTCGACAAAGACAAATATTTCGACACAAATAGATTTCGACACACAATAATATTTTGACACAGGCTAAGCTGAATGGTTTTTTAACAGGTATTTTAATTTAATCCGAATATGCCCAGTTTTAGTCGAAATGGTTTACAAAATAACTTTGTAACGGATAATTCTTTTCGTAACTGCAAACTGAGTTTAATTTTCGTACAACAGCTATTTTCTTTCAAACCGGATTATTTCGTAACTGCAAAATTAAACCAGCCTTATTACAATTTATTTTGTAACGAATTTTGACTGGCTATTAAATGGATGCTGGAGCTATGCTTCAAGGGGCTAATTCTGAAGCCTATATAAACGTGCTCCAGTAGCACTTGAAATATATATAGAACAATTTCTTTTTCACTGTTCTAAACCGCACTGTCCTGGGTTCGTCTCCTGTCGCTTAAACACTTCCATTCTTGCCAGTTCGGAATCCTCCTTCGCTATTGCGATTGAGACGAGACCGGTTGTACCTCGGGGAATTTGCGCTGTAGAGGCGAATAAATTCTTCAGGGCAGTCGCAAGGCGCCTCCGGTTGTTTATCTAACGTTTCTTTTGTCCGCAGGTTTGGTTCGCAGCATTTCTGTCTCTGCAGGTTCGACTACAGCTGTCTCTCAGGTTCGACAGCATCTGTCTCAGCAGGTTCGACAGCATCTGTCTCTCAGGTTCGACTGCATCTGTCTCAGCAGAGTTGGTTCGATAGCTTCTGTCTCAGTTTCGACATCATCTGTCTCAGCGGTGTTGGTTCGACAGCATCTGTCTATTTGCAGATCAACAGTTAAAAGGGAAACATAAAGTTATAATATGATTGTTTTTTTTTTTGTATGTTGAGGATATGATAGTCACTATAAGTGATAAAGTAGAGATGCCGAAGTTGAAGAAGAGAATGACAGAAAAAAATGGTCGTAGGCCAAAAAAAATTTATTAGACTACTTTTAAAATTATTTACCAATTTAGAACACTTTCTTTTTGCAGTTGAGAAGCCCCTCTGCGCCCCCCACAGCGACTTCTCAACATGAATTTTTTTTAGTTGAGAAGTCGCCTCCTTCAGGGGGACTTCTCATCTTTGTTTTTTTTTATTATTTATCTTTTCCTTTCTTTTATATGCATTTAATTAAAATAGAAAAATAAAAAATTAATATTGTTAATTTAAAATACGTAATATAATTAATAGTGAAAAAAATTATTAAAAAATAATTAGACACTAAACAACTTCTCAATGATCTAGAGAAGTTCAATCATCATCAGCATGAGTCTATGAGAGAGGCAGAGACCACTTTTGCAATGCTAAATCGTTTAGGATTTGAATGTAAACAAATTTCTAACTATATATGGTACTTCATCAAGGTGATTACATTAAGACTGAGGCTTCGTTTGAAGCATTTAAGTAACAAAGAAAAACCCTTGCCGAAGAGGTCCGTCGTATTGAGGTTGTGCTCCATGAAAAACAGGAGAACTTTAAATCTTGTGAGTTGAAGACAATGAAGATTGAAACTCATCTATGTGATTTGAAGAAAAAAAATATGTTGGATGCTGATGCAATCGTAAAAGATAGATGCGGACAAGCACAATCAGCAAGAGAAAAAGGTGTAGAAAGACACACAAAGCAAATTGAAGCGAAGACAGCATTGGAGATGGCAAAGTGGGAGTTGAAAAACTAATCATAACTTAGTATTTGTGTAGTGCACAATGCGGGGTTAATTTATCGAATGTATAATTTATCCCAGAAGGGTAGCTCACGTGGTCGAGTGAAATGGACATCGTTGGTGGAAAAACGTAGGCGTACGGGGTTCGACCTCTGCTCCCCCCTCCCCTCTAACAACTAACACACTAATTACTAACCACTTTGTCTATATAAAAAAAACTTAATAATTTTTTTCACTATTAATTTTAGTTGTCTTATCGTATGTAATATAAGACAACTAAAGGACTTCATCAGGATTTGGAAGTGTGAGAGGTAAGTTTATTTCTTATGATTTAATACATTTTTATCATTCCATTTTTCATGTGTTTTTCTTACATGCTTTTGAGTTCTTGAATTTGAATCTTCAAAGCAAAGGTAATTGTGACGAACAAATGGGTCAATTAGGGTGGATCTAATAATAAATCTATGAATTAATTAGACGCACATCCCAAAAAATTATGCAAAAAAAACATTGGTCCTTTAAGGTTATTCGGGACTGGGAAACTGTAACAGTCTGGGCCTTTTTCTTTCTAGTAAGGTACCCCAGAACAGTATATCATGATCTTCTCTACCCCTGTAGAGTTTTTGCCTTCCGTGGGAATTGAACCATGTACCTTGAGGCTCAAGTACAATCTCAATGCATTTCCACTACCAATCGGTTGTATCAAATAGGGTCAATTAGGGTGAATCTAATAATAAATGGGTAAATTAGCAAGGTGAATCTAATTATAAATCTATGAATTAATTAGTCGTTCATCCAAAAAATTATGTGTAAAAGAATGGTTCATTGGTTTTCTAGAACTGAGAAACAAATGTATTTTCTTTACTAATGTGTCAAAATTGGGTTGGTCGATTGATCAGACGAAATCTCTATCCTGAAGATGATTTCTAGCTAGGGAAACACCTCATCTTGTCTGTTCTGCGAGTGGTTTGATAATGCAATCGATTGCATCTTCAGACGACCGGTTATTAACACCCTTTTGTTTTGGTCACCCCCTAGTTTTTGGTGGTTGGTCTCTTCTGTCTCTATGTCTTTTTACTTTTATTAGTGACGGAACTAGCCTACTACTTCTCATTAAGGGGCCAAATAAAGAGTACTTTTTATGCGAAATAATTTAATTAAAGGAAAACCAAAGTATTATGAGTTTAGTTACAGAACAACGAACAATCAACATCCAAGAGTCTCTAGAACTCGGTTCCTCTTATTTTTAGTTTTCAGTGTAATATTAGTTACTTTTTTATTTCTAATTGTACCATATAATTAATAATTAATATCAATTTTTTATCATCCCCAACCCTGATTTTTGGACACCTCAAAATTTCCGACACCCGTTCAACACCTCACTTAGTGTATCTTTCTCTTCCTATCACATCACTCATAATTATCACATATAGCTCTCTTATGCATTGTGCCACAATGCAAAATGAGTTGAATAGTGATGGAAGGGACGACCTTTAGTCTCCCATCCTAAATCAGAACCCTATACTGGTTTGGACTTTAGTATTGTTTATATTCAGGTTATAATATACCATTTGTATTCCCTTCTCAATATATTTCCTTTTATTGTTTAATTTCAAAAAATATATCAAAATCCTATATAACAAAGTTGACTAGATGAGTATTTTAAAGGATGTACTTGTATAGTTGAAGTTTCACCCTCAAGAAATTAATCACAGTGAATAAGAAATTAAAACAGTGAATAAGATATTTATGTCCAACTTTCAAGTTTTAAACAACTTTGTTTTATTAGCTAGCTAGTTCACGTGTCTTTGAAATTGTATCTTTAATTAGATTTGTTTGATTTATTATAGATACCGAATTCCATCCACGACATTAATTATTTCTAGCATATTCAATGCAATACATAGGGAGTTTTCTGTTTAGTTTTTTTATTTTATTTTATTTTATATAATTATAATTATAATATATCCATATAGGTAGAGCTCAGCTAAACACTATTTCTCTTGGGAATATTGTATTGTACATTAACCTACTGCTTTTCTCCTATCACGGGTGTATGTTTGAGTAAACAAACTAGTAGGATATCCGTGCATGCGCACGGGTGCTGTCGTGTTCTTTTTATGAATGAACTTAGACAGTATTTAAATAGTCTGGACATTACCCCGTGAAAATAAAAGCAAATTTAAAGTAGATAAAAAGGAGTTTCAAATAAAAAATAGATAAATATTAAAATCTAAAAATGTAAAAGTATCATTTAAAAATAGTTGGTGCATTTATCCCATATTTTTTTATATAGTCCAGTGTTTTTTTATATATCAGTGTTGTTATCCCGTGTTTTTTTATATATCAGTGTAGTTATCTCGTGTTTTTATATATATATCATTGCAGTTATCCCCGTATTTTTTTATTTATTAGTGTAGTTATCCCGTGTTTTTTTATATATCAGTGTAGTTATCTCATAGTTTCAATTGATTATTTGAGTTGATTAGTAGATTATAATAGATAGTAAAAGATAGATATAGATCATCAAAAAGAAATATTTATCCCGTGTTTTCTTATATATCAGCGACAATCATCTGTCTTTTTTAGGTATTAGTGATAAATATTTGTCACGTGTGTTTTAAATATTAATTAGTTTAAATAGTCATCAAGCCTTCTTGTTTTTTTAGATAGTAGGTTTATAGTAGTCTTCAAAAATCATAATTATCAATGGCAAATATTAATCCCGTGTTTTTTATGTCACTGCAGTTATCCCGTGTTTTTTATATATCAGTGCAGTTATCTCGTAGTTTCAATTGATTATTTTAGTTCATTAGTAGATTAGAGGAGATAGTAAAAGTTAGGTAGTAGATTATCAATAAGAAATATTTGTTTTAAATATTATTTAGTTGTTTAAATAGTCATTATGTTTTTTTGTTTTTTAGAAAGTAGGTTTGTAGTAGTAGTCTTCAAAAATTTTTATTATCAATGACAAATATTAATCTCGTGTTTTTTTATATATCAGTGCAGTTATCCCGTGTTTTTTAATATATCAATGTAGTTATCTCGTAGTTTCAATTTATTATTTTAGTTGATTAGTAGATTATAGTAGATAGTAAAAGAGAGATATATAGTATATTATCAATAAGAAATATTTATTTTAAATATTAATCAGTTGTTTAAATAGTCATTAAATCTTCTTATTTTTTAGATAGTAGGTTTATAGTAGTCTTCAAAAAAATTTAATTATCAATAACAAATATTAATCCTGTGTTTTGTTAGATATCTGTGTAGTAATCCCGTGTTTTTTTACATATCATTGCAGTTATCTCATAATTTCAATTGATTATTTTACTTGATTAATAGATATAGTAGATAGTAAAAAATAGATAGTAGATTATCAATAAGAGGTGATAGTAGATTATCAATAAGAGTGTAAACAGATTTCGGAGAGAAAAATTAAAATTTTAAGGTGATAACTTTTTCCAAAATGTGATAGTTTTTTTGTTTTTGTTTAATAGTGTGACTCATTTACATTTTTATAGGTAATTTTAGTAGAGTAGTATTTGTATAAATTTAGAAATTTTAAAGTGAAGTGATAAAAGAAAGGGGAGAATTGTTTATGGGAAAAGTAAAAGTAAAGTAAAAATAAAAATGAAGAAAGAGAGTGTAAGAGAAAAGTGAAAATGAGGAAAGAAAGTGTAAGAAGAAAAATAAAAAAAGAAGAAAAAAAGTGTAAAAAGAAAAAGAAAGAAAGAGAGGGTAATGACATTTTTACCCTTAAATTAGATATGTGTATTGTTAATAAGATATCCAAATTGGTAATTTCATAGGAGGTTTGTTTGTATAAATAGAAAATAGATTTTTGTTTTTTTGTGTGACTCATTTACATTTTTATAGGTAATTTTAGTAGAGTAGTATTTGTGTAAATTTGGAGATTTAGTTAAAAAACTAAAGTGAAATGATAAAAGAAATTAATAGAAGAATTGTTTATGGGAAAAGTAAAAGTAAAGTAGAAAGAAAAAATGAAGAAAGAGAGTGTAAGAGAAAAGTGAAAAGGAGAAAAGAGAGTGTAAGAAGAAAGAGAAAAAAAGGAAGAAAGAGAGTGTAAGAAGAAAAAGAAAGAAAGAAAGAAAGAAAGAGAGGGTAATGACGTTTTTACCCTTAAATTAGATATGTGTCTTGTTACTAAGATATCCAAATTGGTAGTTTCATAGGAGGTTTGTTTGTATAAATAGATAGGAGGTTTGTTTGTATAAATAGAAAATAGATTTTTGTTTTTTTGTGTGACTCATTTACATTTTTATAGGTAATTTTAGTAGAGTAGTATTTGTGTAAATTTGGAGATTTAGTTAAAAAACTAAAGTGAAATGATAAAAGAAATTAATAGAAGAATTGTTTATGGGAAATGTAAAAGTAAAGTAGAAAGAAAAAATGAAGAAAGAGAGTGTAAGAGAAAAGTGAAAATGAGGAAAGAGAGTGTAAGAAGAAAGAGAAATAAAGGAAGAAAGAGAGTGTAAGAAGAAAAAGAAAGAAAGAGAGGGTAATGACGTTTTTACCCTTAAATTAGATATGTGACTTGTTAATAAGATATCCAAATTGGTAATTTCATAGGAGGTTTGTTTGTATAAATAGATATTAGATTAGATTAGATAGATTAGATAGACTGGTAATTTCATAGGAAGTTTGTTTGTATAAATAGATATTAGATTAGCTAGCTTTTCTTAAATAAATAATTATTATATAAACATTTTTGTAAAAACTATATATTTCTATAATAGAAGAAGAATGAGGTTAAATTATTTTTTGTATAATTGTAAGTTATTTTTATAGGCTATTGCGATGAAGCGCTAAGTGAAATAAGTTAAATGTACAGTTTAAAGACATGTTAGAAGTTAGCTACTTTAAAAAATTCTACAAGTGCTTATAACATAAGATAGGCTTAAATAAGCTTTCCAAACGCTAAGTGTAACATTCCAGACTGCTTTCAGAACTGTCGACTACCCCTACAAACCAACACGTGTCTTTTCAGCATGCGTTGTCCTCACTTGCATGCTTTCTAGGAAACTTCCCAGAAGGTTACCCATCCCACTACCACTCCAAGTCAAACACGCTTAACTATGGAGTTCTTATGGGTAGGGCTCTCGAAAAGTTAATGTATCATGTTCATATAGGTAATCCAAATCAATTCTTTTTTAAGCCTTCCCTTCAACAGTACAGTCACATACCTGCACAGCCTCTGGATCCCTCTCATTCCAATGCGTATTAGGTTCATTCACATGTCCCTTCGCCTAGAAGCTGCCAGGAGCTGCTCTTTGCCATGCCAACTTTTGGGCACCAACGATCACTCTCCGCCCTCATCAACCACGGATGTCACATGCCCACCAACTTCCGCTTGGTTCATCCCCGAACCACACCGTACTGAGAGAGGTCTGCTGCTCTAATACCATTTGTTACATCACAAACTGCTTTCAGAACTGTCGACTGCCCCTACAAACCAACACGTGTCTTTTTAGCATGTGTTGTCCTCACGTGCATGCTTTCTAGGAAACTTCCCAGAAGGTTACCCATCTCACTACTACTCCAAGTCAAACACGCTTAACTATGGAGTTCTTATGGGTAGGGCTCTTGAAAAGATAATGCATCATGTTGGTATAGGTAGTCCAAATCAATTCTTTTAAGCCTTCCTTCAACAGTACAGTCTCATACATACACAACCTCTGGATCTCCCTCATTCCAATGTGTATCCGGTTCATTCACGTATCCCTTTGCCTAGAAGCTGCTAGGAGCCGCTCTTTGCCAAGCCAACTTTTGGATCACCGACGATCACTCCCCGGCCTCGTCAGCCACGAATGTCACACTAAGGAACACACATACACATTTACACACACACACACACACACACACACACACATATTGGCTAATTAAGTTTTAATATATCGATTGACGACACGGATCCTATCCTACGGCAGAACTGTTCTGCGCCTATAGGAGCCGTTGAATCTAGAGATAGAACTTTTTCTCTCTAGATCCAACGACTTCTGCAGGCGTAGAATGGTTCTGCCGCAGGAGAGGATCCAAGCTCTGGTAAGAGTCTTTTTGGCTCTTAATATTGTAGACTTGGCTATTGTCTCACTTGTGTACATTGGAACAGAACAAGTCGCGCCCCACGCTTTGGCGTAAACTAGATCTAACTAAGCTGAGCTCGAGCAAGTCGCGACCCATGCAACTATGTGCTTGGATGATAGACCTTCAAGTAGATAAATGACTCAGTTTTTGAAGTATGCCCTAAATTTGAGCGATGGGAACACCAACTGCTTAATATTTAACTACTATATATACTTGAAGGATGTGCACGTAATCACAGCTGCAGAAAGGTATAAACACTCTTAACTTATACACTTGTAAAATTTGTTCTTTCCCTCTCTTTTCTCTATCCCTTTAATAATAATATAACATCATCAAAATATTCTCTCTTCGAAACTAAAGTCTATATTATGAATCAATATAATTGTGTATTGAATTTTTATTGATTTACAATGAGGAGTATACTCTCTATTTATGGAGAGAGATGGTCAAATATACAATGAATAGTATTGATACACCATAGCTACAATTAAGGAGAGAAATAAACCTACATAATGACACTACTTGATTACAGTTGACTATGACTTGTTATGAGTTGTTATGAGTTGTCAATGAGTCACATTGGTGTTGACCTTGACTCATGGATGAGTCACACGCTCCTATACGCCACCTCAAGATGAAGTTACCATCAGTAACTTGCATCTTGGATCGTAATTCTTCAAATTTAGCTCGTGGTAAAGGCTTAGTGAGAAGGTCGGCAACCTGATCCTTGGTAGAGACATGAGAGACTTGTAATTTTCCATCCCGTACTTGTTCACGAACAAAGTGATAGTCCAAGGAGATGTGTTTCATTTTGGAGTGAAGCACTGGATTGGAACAAAGGTATGTGGCACCTACATTATCACAAAGAAGTAATGGTGGCCTTGTGAGTGGAATGTGCAATTCAGACAAGAGATTTGTTATCCACATAATTTCAGCGATGGCAGTGGCTACTGCTCGATATTCAGCCTCAGTTGAGGACCGAGCAACAGTGCGTTGTTTCCGTGAGAGCCAAGAGACTGGATTACCCCCAAGATATATTAAATACGCAGATGTTGAGGTGCGATCATCTGTATTACCACCCCAGTTAGCGTCTGTGTATGCTTGAAGAGTGAGAGCTTGAGTTTTTCTGAGTAGGATCCCAAAGTTTATTGTGGCTTTGAGATATCTAAGTAGCCTTTTTAGATGTTGAAAATGAAGGCTGGTAGGTTTATGCATGAACTGAGCGAGTTTGTTGATTGCAAAGGAAAGGCCAGGTCTTGTAAGATTGAGGTACTGCAGTGCACCAATGATTTGTCTATAAAGAGTAGAATCTGCTGCAGCTGTGCCATCATTGAGCGTGAGGGTTGCTGTTGTGGAGAGAGGCGTGTGTGTGGGTTTTGCTGCATCCATATCAAACCTCTCAAGAATATCTCGAATGAATTTATGTTGAGAGAGAAATAAGCCTGATTTTGAAGGAATGAGCTCAATGCCAAGGAAGTAGTGTGGGGCTCCCATGTTTTTTAGAGAGAACCGGTTGGATAGTGATTGAATGAAGTGATGAAGAAAGGACACATCATTGCCTGTTAAGAGTAGATCATCCACATAGACCAGAAAATATGCAAGTGTATTACCTGAGGAATAAATGAATAATGAGGGATCACTTTTGCTGGTAGTGAAGCTGTGAGAAGTGATGAATGTTTTGAGCTCATCATGCCAAGCTCTGGCGCTTGTCTTAGGCCATAAATAGCTTTGTGAAGTTTGCAAACATAGGTTGGATGTTGTGAGTCTTTGAGTCCTGGAGGTTGGGCCATGTATACTTCTTCACTTAGTGACCCTTGGAGAAAGGCGTTGTTAACATCAAGTTGGTGCATTTGCCACCCTTGTGCCAAAGCAGCAGTGAGAATGATTTTGATGGTTTGAGGTCGGACCACAGGTGCAAAGGTTTCTTTGAAGTCTACACCAAGGCATTGTGTAAATCCCTTTGCCACTAATCTTGCTTTGTGACGAGCAATAGTGCCATCTGGATTGCGCTTGATGCGAAATAACCACTTGCAATCCACTATGTTGTGATGCTTTGGTGGTGGGACAAGAGACCATGTACCATTCCTGATTAGAGCATTGAACTCTTCTGATATTGCTTGTCTCCATTGAGGGTGCTGCATTGCTTGTCTTACATTAGATGGTTCTAGGTTCTCAGGAAGTGGGTGATGTGATGCATGAAAGAATTTTTTTGGTTTGAAAATATTATTCTGAGATCTAGTAATGATGCGATTAGTTGAAGGAGGAATATTGTGTGTTGGAGGAGGATCATTACCTGATGAAGTGCTTGGAGACAATTGAACCTCAGGAAGGATTGCTTCTGGCGTGGGAGGTGGTGGTGCTGTGGGCGAATTTGGTGCTTGAGGTTGTGGTGGAGTTGGGTTTATGGGGAGTATAATATGAGGTTGTGTTGCATTGTTTGTTGTGGATGGGTTGGCAGCTGGTGTAGTTTGAGTGAGGGTTGGATAGGGGAATTGGTTGTCATGAAAGAAAACATGGCGTGAGGTATAAGTTTTGTTGGTTTTGGGATCTAGACATTGGTAGGCATATTGGGAGGGTGAGTAACCGATGAATATACATGGTATAGATTTCAGTTGTAGTTTGTGGTGGGTGTAAGGTTTAAGCCATGGGAAGCATAGGCATCCGAAGGAATGAAGATGACGGATGTTGTGGTGTTGTTTGTGAAGGGTGAAGTATGGTGACTGCATGTTAAGGTTTGAGGTGGGTAATCTGTTTATCAAGTATGCTGCCATAGTGAATGCAAATGACCAAAATTGAGATGGTAAGTTTGCATGATATAAGAGTGCCCTAGCAGTTTCAGCTAAGTGTCTGTGTCTTCTCTCAGCGGTGGAGTTTAACTCAGGTGTATGAGGGGGTGTTGTGTAATGCGATATGCCATGTGAGGATAGGTAGGATTTGAGTTTGATGTACTCTCCTCCATTGTCAGAGTATAAGGCTACAATTGGCAAGTTAAAATATTTTTCAACAAGTTTTTGGAATTGTGGAAAAAGTAATGAGACATCAGATTTGTATTTCATGGGATATAGCCATATATATTTTGAGAAATGATCAACAAATATGAGATAGTACAAATAACCATCTAAGGACCTAATGGGAGCAGGTCCCCATACATCTGAATAAATGATCTCAAGAGGTCTAGTGCTCTTTATATTTGAGGTATTAAAGGGCAATTTGTGACTTTTTGAGATATTACATGAGATGCACGGGTTGTTGATGCATTGTTTTATTTTATGTAGGGAAGATAGATGTTTCAGGATGTGGTTATTTGGATGTCCAAGTATGTGATGCCATGGTTGTTGTTTTATTGTAGTGAGGGCTTGATAGTTTCTGAGAAGTCTTGGTAGGTAGTAGAGCCCAGCCTTATGCAATCCTTTTAGAAGAGGAGCCTTTGTCTTCAAGTCCTTTATCAAGTAATAATCATGAAAGAATTCAATAGAAATTGGGTTAGTCTTGCATAAGTTGGAGACAGATAATAATTTGCAAGAAATATTAGGAACATGAAAGACTTTGGGAAGGTGTAATGTGTGATTTTGAATAGATAAATTAGCCTTACCAACATGTGATATAGGAATAGTATTACCAACTCCTATAGTGATTTGATCTTTTCCCTGGTATGGAGTTGTGAAGTGAAGATCATCAAGAGTGTTGGTGAGATGGTGAGTGGCTCCGGAGTCCAGGATCCAATCAGATTCAGCAGTATGAGGCGTGTACATGGCAGAGTGAGCAGTTGGCTTTGCAGTATTTTTGTGAGGGTATCCATTTTTCGGTGGATATCCATGCAGCTTGTAACACACCTTGGCAGTGTGTCCAATTTTGTCGCAGTATTGACAGATAGGCCTATTGGACTGTCCTTGTGAATCAGATCTGTTGTTGACAGGTCCTCTTTTTTGATAGTTTGGCTTACCTCTGTAGGCCATTTGAGCAGTTGGAATGATTGTTGATTCTTGATCTCGTTGAAGGAAGGTTTCATGATCGAACAAGAGATCATGAAGTTCATCAAATGCAATGGCATTCTCACGAGTTCTAAGGGCTGCAGAGACCTCTTTAAACTCAGATCCAAGGCCATTGAGAGCATGAATCACAAGATCATCATCATCGATCGGTTTGTTGATGATTGCAAGTTCATCAGAAATCATTTTTATACCTTGGAGGTATTCAGATACGATTTGGATCCCTTAGAAGAACGGGTTAAGCGTTCCTTGAGATGCATGGCGCCTGCCCTTGTTTTGCTTGCAAACATCTTGTTAAGGATATCCCAAGCTTGTTTTGAGTTTTTGACATTACCAAGCATGGTAATGATGGATGCATCAACTGATGATAGAATAGCATGAAGGATGAGTTTGTCTTGTCTCACCCAGTAGGTAAAGTCTGCGTGATTTTCAGCAGGTGATAGTGTCGTTCCATCAACAAAACCGAAGAGATCATAACCGATCAACAAGGCAGTGAATTGCACCATCCCTGCTGGAAAATTGGTGCCATTGAGTTTGGTATTGGCCTGAACATTGAGGATAAGAACTGACTTGGTGTCAGTTTGACCAATGGAAAGTGAATGAGCAGACATGGTGATGAGAGTGTTTGGATCGAGATGCTTGTTAAGCAAGAGCAACTGATACCATATGAATCAATATAATTGTGTATTGAATTTTTATTGATTTACAATGAGGAGTATACTCTCTATTTATGGAGAGAGATGGTCAAATATACAATGAATAGTATTGATACACCATAGCTACAATTAAGGAGAGAAATAAACCTACATAATGACACTACTTGATTACAGTTGACTATGACTTGTTATGAGTTGTTATGAGTTGTCAATGAGTCACATTGGTGTTGACCTTGACTCATGGATGAGTCACACGCTCCTATATATATGACTTCATTATAAAAAATTTAAGTGTTATGTCTTCATTGGGAGTGACAAGAAAAGGAAAGGAAATACTTTCGTTCTTATCAAACATGAGGGGAAGTCTCTAACATAGTTTTTTGGAAGCCTTGCTTGTCGCTAATGACCATAGAGTTTTCTAGCCAAAACTACACCTACATACGACACTCTAATGCTTAAATCAGTAAAGCAAAATGTTGGAGTAAAATAGATGGTAATTTACTCTCTTGTTTACTCCAATATTACACTTTTATTAACTTAGGTATCAACGTGATTTTTGTAAAGACGTACTCTTCATGGTCACCATTGTCAAACATAGCTTTCATAAATTCATCTGGAATGCTTTCCAAATTATACTCCAGGTTAACATGCATGTTAACTTACCTAATTTATTCTACGGTATTTTAAAGTATGTGTTTTTTAATTTGTAGGACCCCGAATCTCAAACGATTAGTGCTACCATTAGATGGCAAATTGACAAAAAATGGAATTTACAATGCAATGAGATTATGGGGGAGCCTTGAGTCCATTACCATTACCCCATTGGCGAGTAAGCACGATTACATTTTTTCTGCAATTGGGAAATATGGCATGAACATCACTGAATTAAAATTCACTTCTATCTTTGAGTCCATTACCATTACCCCAAATTTGAAGATATTGAGTATTAATTCATGGAGGATATATTTGGCGTGAAGATGAGATATCGTCACTTGTACATTGATTGATTATACTCAAGTATTGAAGATTGAGATTGTATGAACCTAATTATTTTAATTTCAGATTCCAAAACTTCCCTTCCTTTTTCTTGGATTAAGTTTCACAAACATTTTGCTCATTTTGAATCATGTTTAATTTTATTTTATTTAGATAATTATCATGCTCGCTTTACCTAGATTAATACTTGTATGTTGTTGTTTTCGGAGAAATGTCATTGTTGGTTTGTCATAATAATATTTATGGGTATTTATATTAGAAAGCTGCGAATGGAAGTTTAGGTTGTATGATACTTAAATAAGAAAAGGAATCCATATTCATGCGTAGATAAAATTCCTATTTATTGCCAAGAAGGTTGGCTTAGTTGGTAAGGAGGTTCATTCCCCACAAGGGTGTGACTTCAACTCCCGCTTCTGGCGTGAGGACCTCTTTGATGGGTGATCTGTAAGTATCTCTGGAAGCGCTCAAAGAGCCGTGAGGCCTGCCCTGATCATGGTGAGCCCCCCGATCCCAACTCGCCTAAATTTTTGAATCTAAAAAAAAGAAAATTCATACTTATTATTACCTCAAAAAAAATCCTACTTATGAGTAATTTGTATTGGATATATTAATTAGGCTGTATCCAAATACATCACACCGTTGCCAACCAAATCTGAATTAAAATTATCTAGACCAAATCTCAACTCCTCATGTTGCACACCTAGTCAAACATTTAAAGACTTACATATATCCTTTGCATTAGAACACCGGTAAAACAGGTGCATGTTCAACAATAATCAAGATCCTATCCATTACTTCTTTCCATTTATTCTCTCCATTATCATATATAGTTTTCCATTTATTCTCTCCATTATCATATATAGTTTTAGGGTATTTTACGAACTCAGCCTAGATCGAAGAGAATCCAAAACCGGCTTCCAAGTACTCTGTGCCTTCTAGAATTAAATATGATATTGATTATCATGCATCCTTGAATATGAGGAGATTTTGTGTTAAATATTTGACATTTGTTCTCCTCAACCTCATCGCCTTAGTCCAAATATAATCCAGCCCGACTGAAATTTGGGTGTGGCCTAAATTCCATGTCCAATCATGCAAAGTCGTAGCTAGCTAGCTTCATGTAAGGGAGAGAGTTATGGAAGAGAAGTATGGAAAGCTAAAAAGGCCAGATACTTAGTACGATACGGATACGACACGACACAGATATCGGGATACGAGGATTTTTTAAAAATCAAGATACGACACGACTATAATACACGGCCATGTTCCTGACATTTTATGGGCCCTAGGCAAATCGTGAGAAAACGCCCCATTACATAACTATTTTTTAATTTGAAAATATTTCAATAAAAGACAAAAAAATAACTTATTCATTTAACATAATACGCGTTAATACATAATAATAGTTTTACAAAATAACAAAAAATTTCTCTTTTCTCAGAAAGGCATAAGAAACGGTTTCTTCGAGCATTTTTATATGCAAAATCATCTATAATCACATCAACATCGACATTCTCCAACACATCATCATTCTCAATTGACAAAGTTGCCAATTATCACCAATTTCATCATTTTTATTTTCGTTATTTTTATTTTCATGATCCAAATTTTCATTTGACTAATCCAAATTTTCGTTGTCGTTGTTATCCAAATTTTCTTGGGTATCTACTCTTTTAAAAACAAATTTATCAAGAGCACCTTGTTTTGATTTTATTAGCTCTTCATTTCGTTTTCTTTTTTTCGTTTTTCACTACCAGATAAATACTTTTTAGGCAACATCTTAAAATAAATCAAATATTCAAGTAGAAATCAAAGAAAAATAAACTACAAAAGCATAGAACAATAGAACCTAGGAAGTAGAATCGTAGACTTCGAATTGAATACTAGATTTCCACAATTGTAATTAAGATCCAAATAGTTGTAGAAGTATCAAAATAGCATGTTAACAATTTGTAGAATAGCCCGTGAATAATTGATACATATACGGTAGTCGATATATGACTATCGCAAAATGGAAAAATTACTTTGCAGTCATAACAAGTTGACATTATATATATTTTAGCAAGAGATATCGAAGATATATAGTATCATGGTGACAATCATATCTTTAGTTGCTAAGATATATTTGAGAAGTATTGGGAAGTATCAAATGCGTATCGTAGCAGATACGATACATCACCATTTTTGAAGTATCGAAGTTTCATAGATAGAAAGTGTTGTAAAGAGAGAGAAATGGGTTTTACACTCTGATTTGCGGACATAGGTAGGGGTGTGCATGGTACAAAAACCATACCACACCACACCATACCATTTTAAGATCCAGTTTCGGTTTACCATTTCTGCAAAAACCGGTTTGTATTTTAAACCGGTTCAAAACCGGTTTTAAACCAGTTCATAACCGATTTTGGATCAGGAAACCAGTTTACCGGTTTAAAACCGGTTTTCGCTTCTGGAAAACGGTTTACCGTTTCTGAAAAGCAGTTTTTGCTAAAAAAAACGGTTTCCCATTTCTAAAAACCAGTTTTTACTGTCGAAAACGGTTTACCACTTCTCGAAACAGGTTGTTCACTCCAAAAACAACTTACCATTTCTTGAAAACTGTTTTTTTTGTACATACTCTATTTAACAAGCAAACACATTCTGTACATACTCTATTTAACAAGCAAAGTTCATTTAACTTATACAATCAAGAACAACATATGACATCAAAAACATATATAATAGACATATCCCGTTGATATCCAAGCATATCTAATTAGATCATGACTCATTTAACAAAGTTGTCATCACTAGTCATCATTTATAATAGAAATGTTTACAATAATCCAGTTCCATCAACGGTGCCATTCCACAACAAAGAAATGATGAAGACAGAAAGCTCCACCAACAGAGACAGAAGAAATGTTGCACCACCAATTGTTAACCCTCCAACCTCAAGTTTCACATTTGGTATTAATTTGTTTAGATTGTCTCCTTCTAAAATAAGAAAACCTGTTACTGCTAAATAGAGTTCAGAATTCATGATGATTGATACCATAAGTCTTCCTTTGTTTCCAAATGCACGTTGACCTATATCAGGAAAGGTTCCATAAGTTTTCCATTTGGTATGCATGTCTCCTGTTAAAGAGACATGATTCAATGGGATAAAAAAATACATTAATAATGATTGTTTTCATGGTTAATAAGAATCAAACAACAGAGTATGAATTAACTAAAATATAAACATGTATGATGTATATATATATATAACAATTTTCTGAACAGAGGTACAACATGTAGAGAGCAGTGACCTTGCTTTAAAAGACCCCTAATCACAAACATAATAAGGAATGAAGTATTCTTTCATAATAACAGTCACAACATAAAACTTAAAAGCTGCAATTGAAGTAAAACTTGTCTTACTCAATCATCATCAAGTGCTATGGAGACGGAAGAAGTAGCCGCAACATTTCTTGTATCATTGAGTTCTAGAAAAAAAATAAAAATAAAATCTTAAGTATGAAGTAACAATAAGTAAAAATATAGAATACCTAATCATATGATTCTTACCTTGCTCAAGATTCTCAAGTTCTTTCAAATCATCCTCGGTAAGCATAGGCGAATGTGATCCAAACCAATCTTTGGTGCATATCAATGCTTCCACGGTTGTTGGTGTTAGACGACATCGATATGGATCAAGAACCCTTCCCCCGGTACTAAACGCCGATTCCGAGGCCACTGTGGAGACAGGTATGGCTAATATTTCTCTTGCAACCTCTGCAAGGATTGGATATCGACTTGAATTCATACTGTTACCAAGTGGCTTCAGTCTCAAGAGGGGGGGTGAATTGAGATTTAAAACTTTTCAGATCTTTCGAAAACGTTTTTCCCCTTTTCAATGACTTAGATCAATTTTCGCGCAGGTTAAGTGGAAGCGAAGGAATTAGAATATAAAGCAGTAAAGTAGAATAACAGTAAAGCAGGAAAGCAGTAAAGCACACAGAGATTTATCCTGGTTCGGTCACCTCCTAGTGACCTACGTCCAGTCCTCACACCCTTGTGAGATTTTTCCACTAACACAACAAGGCTTACAGGTGCCTTGGAAAACCTTTACAGACTCAGGCACTCTCCTCCTAGGATACCCCATCTATAGAGAGCCCTCAGATCTAATATAACAATAACAAGAGATACCCCACCCCTGTTACAATCAACTGCCCTAGAAAGATACCCCACTTCCTAGTACATGCAGCTACCCTAGAGAGATACCCCACTCCCTAGAACAAAACACAACAATTAAATAATAAACAATTGTAAATACAGAAATACCTCTAGTGTAGGCAGATATTACAACTTGAAGAATACAACCCCAACTAACTCTTAGCAACAGATCAGCTCAGACAGACCAACGGTGCGTGACGAGCAAAAGTATAAGCGTGAAGAGTTTTCTCAAAAGTTTTCTGTTTCATGCAAGTGGGTTGAGTTGTGTGTTGTGTGAAATGAATCGTGAAGCACTGCCTATTTATAGGCTATGAGGAATTCATTTTTACGTTGAAAATAGTGTAGGAATCGATTCTTTGTTAAAATGTATTTGATCTAGGAATCGATTTATTTAGGTGAGGAATCGATTTATCTTTGTTTGGAAAATATGGGAAATCGATTCTTGAGTGCCATGGAAAGCTAGGAATCGATTCTATACTAAGTGAAAATGTGTAGGAATCGATTTTCAGCTTGCCTGAGACAAGTGGGAATCGATTCTCAGTTATGTGCAAAAGGTTGGGAATCGATTCTTCCCTTAAAAAATATTTGGCTCAGAAATCGATTTGTGTATTGAAAAACATGGCCTGACAATCGATTCTATCTTTTCTATTTTACCTGAAAATCGATTTTGATATTTGTTTATGCATGAGGAAATCGATTTTGTTATTTTAAAAGTGATAGAAATGTTTACGTAAATATGCATGCAACTTTAAAAAAACTTTGTGAGTGTGTGAGACTTCGAGATACGAGCTGACCTTTGAAAGAGCTTACACTTTTTCCTAAGACACACCCAAACCCTAAGGACTACCCTTATTTTTAAGGACTACCCTTATTTTTAAGGACTACCCTTAAACTTGAATCTTCAGTTCTTGGCTTGCTTGTCTTGGATTGTGACTTTGACGTTTAGTCACTTTTATTGACTTTGACCGTCAATCTTACCTTTGTCTTTTTCATCATCAAGACATATCTTGCAATATCAGGTTACCTGCAACACAAGGTATCCACATTCTCCCCATTTTTGATGATGACAAAACATTAACTCATCTCAAGGTGGGAGGTTAGTTTAAACAGATAATGTATATGATACTCCCCCTATCATGATGCTCCCCCTGTTTTATTGACTGTATGCAAGTAAATGCAAATGCATGCTGAATATTAAAACTTTATTCTAAATATTAAAAACTCTATTCTTCTCCCCCTTTTTGTCATGATCAAAGAGGGCAACATGTAATAAAACGCGAATCTAACAGCATGAAGAGGAATCAATGATTCCAAGTTCTCTTCGAATGAAGAAAAAGTTTTCTTTTTGTAAAGGTTTTGTAAAAATATCAGCTAGCTGTTTTGCCGATTCCACAAATTCGATTACACAATCTCCTTTTTGGACATGATCTCTAAGAAAATGGTGTCTTATCTCTATATGCTTGGTCCTAGAGTGTTGGACGGGGTTCTTTGTAAGATTGATAGCGCTGGTATTATCGCATTTTATAGGGATATGATCTAGATCTATACCATAGTCAAGAAGTTGTTGCTTCATCCAGAGGATTTGTGCACAACAACTCCCTGCTGCAACATATTCTGCTTCAGCAGTTGACAGTGCGACACTGACTTGTTTCTTACTGTGCCATGAGACTAATGCACTACCTAGTATGTGACATGTTCCACTAGTGCTTTTTCTGTCTAACTTACATCCTGCAAAGTCAGAATCTGAATATCCAATAAGACTACATGTGGCGCCTTTTGGGTACCATAGACCAACATTTTGAGTGCCTACCAGATATCTCATTATTCTTTTGACAGCTACTAAATGTGACTCTTTTGGATTTGCTTGATACCTAGCACACATGCAAACACTAAACATGATGTCCGGTCTACTAGCAGTTAAGTAGAGAAGAGAGCCAATCATACCTCGATATTTGCTTAGTTCTACCGGTTTACCTTCTTCATCTTTGTCTAAGTAGCATGAGGTGCTCATTGGTGTGGACATTTCTTTTGCTTTGTCCATTTCTAATCTTTTGAGTAGTTCTTTGCAGTACTTTGATTGAGATATGAAGATGCCGTTGTTTGTTTGTTTTATTTGAAGCCCAAGGAAGAAGTTGAGTTCTCCCATCATTGACATTTCAAATTCATTCTGCATAATACTTGAAAATTCTTTGCAAAGAAATTCATTAGTAGCACCGAAAATAATATCGTCCACATAAATTTGCACGAGTAAGATGTCATCTTTTGACCTTTTGATAAAAAGTGTAGTGTCAACTTTTCCTCTTTGAAAATCATGATTGAGTAGGAATTTGCTCAATCTTTCGTACCAAGCTCTGGGAGCTTGCTTCAGACCATATAGAGCCTTTTTGAGTTTAAAAACGTGGTCTGGTTTTTCGAAATTTTCAAAACCAGGAGGTTGTTCAACATATACTTCTTCTTGGATAAAACCATTTAAGAAAGCGCTCTTAACATCCATTTGATACAATTTAAAATCCATGATTGATGCAAAAGCAAGTAACATGCGAATAGCTTCTAATCTAGCTCCAGGAGCATACGTTTCATCATAGTCTATTCCTTCTTCTTGATTATAACCTTTAGCAACTAGTCTAGCTTTGTTCCTAATTATTATACCTGATTCGTCTAGCTTGTTTTTAAACACCCATTTTGTGCCTATTATCTGGTGTTTATCAGGTCTAGGAACTAGATCCCACACTTCGTTTCTTTCAAACTGGTTTAACTCTTCTTGCATAGCAATAGTCCAATGTTCATCAACTACGGCTTCATCTATATTTCTAGGTTCAATTTGAGATACGAAGGCCATATGATTACATGCATTTCGAAGAGAGTTACGAGTAGTTACCCCTTTTGTTACATCACCTATGACATTTTCAAGCGAGTGATCCCTTGGGATTCTCCATTCCTTGGGAAGTTCACTGCTTGATTCTTCTTCTGACTTCTCTTGAGGGGTGGTTTTTGTTTCTTCTTCTTTCTTCTTCTCACCTATCTCTAACTCTTCAGGTTCATCTGCAATATCAATAACCTTTCCCAGCCTTTTGGGGTTAGTTTCATCAAATGTAACATGTACAGATTCCTCAATTACCTTATTTCTTTTATTAAAAATTCTAAAGGCCTTGCTAGATAAATAGTAACCAAGAAAAATTCCTTCATCAGCTTTAGCATCGAATTTACCTAGGTTGTCTTTTCCATTATTCAATACAAAACATTTGCAACCAAAGGTGTGAAGGTGTGAAATATTTGGTTTTCTCCCCTTGTAAAGTTCATAGGGGGTTTTCTTTAAAATTGGCCTAATTAGAACTCTATTCATAACATAACAAGCAGTACTTACAGCATCCGCCCAAAAGTATTTTGGGATGTCATGATCATTTAGCATTGTTCTGGCAAGTTCCTCCAATGATCGATTTTTCCTTTCAACAACTCCATTTTGTTGAGGAGTTCTAGGTGCTGAGAAGTTGTGATTTATACCAAGTTCTTCACATAGGATTTCGAATTTTTCATTTTCAAATTCTCCACCGTGATCAGATCGAATTGAGACAATCTTCAATTCTTTCTCATTTTGAATGCTGCGAGCAAGCTTTTTGAATGCTCCAAAAGCTTCGCTCTTATTTGCCAGAAAGAGAGTCCAGGTATACCTTGAATAATCATCTACTATAACTAGAGCATAGTAATTTCCACCATAACTTTTTGTCCTTGAGGGACCAAATAGATCCATGTGTAACAGCTGCAAAGGTTTGTTAGTAGACACAATATTCTTTGATTTAAAGGACACTTTTACCTGTTTACCCTTTTGGCATGCATCACACAATTTATCTTTTTCAAACTTGATATTAGGCAAACCACTAACTAGATCTTTAGACACTAGCTTGTTAAGGTGATCCATATGAATATGAGCTGTCCTACGGTGCCATAACCAAGAGTTTTCTTCCTTACTAATGAGGCAACATGCATTATGTGATGAAACACTATCTAAACTCATCATGTATATGTTTTCTACTCTATTTCCTATCATTCTAACTTGTTTACTTTGTTTATCCTCAATGATGCATGAACCTGAGTCAAATATTACCCTATTTCCTTTATCACAAAGTTGGCTAATGCTCAAAAGATTATGTTTAAGACCTTCAACATAGAGCACATTATCAATAGCAGTAGATAAGTCTTTACCAACTTTACCTTCACCAAGGATTCTTCCTCTGTTATTGTCACCATAAGTCACATGACCGCTTGATCTGGGGGTAAGAGTTAGGAACTTTGTAATATCTCCAGTCATGTGCTTTGAGCATCCGCTGTCAAGGTACCAATCTAACCCCCGTACCTTGAAGCATACCTGCATTGGTTCAAAACAATGTTTTAGGTACCCAAATCTCTTTGGGTCCTTGTGGGTTAGTGTTTGGTATGATCCTTTTGGGAACCCATACCTTTTTCATAGTTTGCTTACCTCTTGCCCTGCAAACAGAAGCTGTATGTCCAGGTTTATCACAATAGTAACATCTAATATAAGGTTTAGTGGAAAACTTAGGTCTATGATGCATATTGCTTTTCACAAAATTATTTTTCTGAATTCTAAGATGTAATTTGGGTATTTTGTCTATTGTACATTCAAGCTCATTGATTTTCTTTTCATGTTCTATACATTTATCACATGCATAATTTTCTTTAACACACACAAGTTTATCATTTTCTTTCCTAAGTTCTAATTTTTCTTTAGTTAACACATTAACTTCATCTTGAAGGTTAGCAATGGTTTTCTTTGATTTATCTAAAGCCTTAGCTAATTTCATAGAATCATCATGCAACTCAGTGAAAGCTTCATATAAATCATCATATGCATTTTGTAAAGAGTCAGGGTTAGAAATTACCTCGTTTTCATTCTCGCTTTCATGATCAGCCATTAATGCAACTTGAGCTTCTTCATCTTCTGATTCATCTGATGAATCCATGCAGTTGTCTTCCCATGCGATGTAGGCTTTTCTTCCTTTGTTATTTTTGAATGCCTTCTTTTCAGATTTGGAGTCCTTTTTCTGTAGACTAGGACATTCCATTTTCATGTGCCCGGGTTTCCCGCATTCATAACAAGTAGGAGGACCGGATGTACTTTCTTTGCTGGAGAACCTTTTTGATTTGAAGTTCTTCTTTGGATAGTTGTTGCTTTTCATGAACCTTTTGAACTTTCGAACCATAAGAGCCATATTCTCTTCACTTTCATCAATTTCATCATCTGAGTTGTCACTATCATCAAATTGACTAGAACCAGATGCTTTTAGAGCCAAGCTTTTCTTTTTCTTATCTGTATTTTCGTACTCAGCTAGACGAGTGAGTTCTAGTTCATGCTCTTGAAGTTTACCGAACAGAGTAGCCAGAGTCATGGTAGCTAAATTTCTTGATTCAGCTATAGCAGTAACCTTAGGTTGCCATTCTCTATTCAGACATCTCAGAACTTTGTTGATTAGATCCTCTGCAGGAAATGACTTACCCAACAAGCTTAACTGATTCACAATGTGAGTGAACCTTTTCTGCATTTCTGGTATTGTTTCACCTGTATTCATTCTAAATAATTCGTACTCTCTGATAAGAGTATTTGTTCTTGCCCTTTTCACTTCATTTGTACCCTCATGAGTAACTTGGAGATTATCCCACATTTCTTGGGCAGATTTACAGTTTGAAACTCGAAAAAATTCATCAGGACTTAAAGCAGAAGTAATAATATTTTTGGTACGTAAATTATGTTGCACTTTTCTTTTCTCATCATCAGACCATTCATTTCTACTTTTAATAGTAAGAATACCATCTACTAAGTGTGTGGGGACATAGGGTCCTTTTTCCACAGCATCCCAAACATCTAAGTCTACCCCTTCAATAAAGATTCTCATTCTTTCTTTCCAATATGCATAATCTTTCCCGTTGAATCCCGGAGGACGGGTAAGAGAAGCACCCTCTTGCGTAGACCAACCTGAAGCCATTTCTCTTGAAGCTGCTAGGCCCTTTATACAAGAGTCTAGCTCTGATACCACTTGTTACCAAGTGGCTTCAGTCTCAAGAGGGGGGGTGAATTGAGATTTAAAACTTTTCAGATCTTTCGAAAACGTTTTTCCCCTTTTCAATGACTTAGATCAATTTTCGCGCAGGTTAAGTGGAAGCGAAGGAATTAGAATATAAAGCAGTAAAGTAGAATAACAGTAAAGCAGGAAAGCAGTAAAGCACACAGAGATTTATCCTGGTTCGGTCACCTCCTAGTGACCTACGTCCAGTCCTCACACCCTTGTGAGATTTTTCCACTAACACAACAAGGCTTACAGGTGCCTTGGAAAACCTTTACAGACTCAGGCACTCTCCTCCTAGGATACCCCACCTATAGAGAGCCCTCAGATCTAATATAACAATAACAAGAGATACCCCACCCCTGTTACAATCAACTGCCCTAGAAAGATACCCCACTTCCTAGTACATGCAACTATCCTAGAGAGATACCCCACTCCCTAGAACAAAACACAACAATTAAATAATAAACAATTGTAAATACAGAAATACCTCTAGTGTAGGCAGATATTACAACTTGAAGAATACAACCCCAACTAACTCTTAGCAACAGATCAGCTCAGACAGACCAACGGTGCGTGACGAGCAAAAGTATAAGCGTGAAGAGTTTTCTCAAAAGTTTTCTGTTTCATGCAAGTGGGTTGAGTTGTGTGTTGTGTGAAATGAATCGTGAAGCACTGCCTATTTATAGGCTATGAGGAATTCATTTTTACGTTGAAAATAGTGTAGGAATCGATTCTTTGTTAAAATGTATTTGATCTAGGAATCGATTTATTTAGGTGAGGAATCGATTTATCTTTGTTTGGAAAATATGGGAAATCGATTCTTGAGTGCCATGGAAAGCTAGGAATCGATTCTATACTAAGTGAAAATGTGTAGGAATCGATTTTCAGCTTGCCTAGGACAAGTGGGAATCGATTCTCAGTTATGTGCAAAAGGTTGGGAATCGATTCTTCCCTTAAAAAATATTTGGCTCAGAAATCGATTTGTGTATTGAAAAACATGGCCTGACAATCGATTCTATCTTTTCTATTTTACCTGAAAATCGATTTTGATATTTGTTTATGCATGAGGAAATCGATTTTGTTATTTTAAAAGTGATAGAAATGTTTACGTAAATATGCATGCAACTTTAAAAAAACTTTGTGAGTGTGTGAGACTTCGAGATACGAGCTGACCTTTGAAAGAGCTTACACTTTTTCCTAAGACACACCCAAACCCTAAGGACTACCCTTATTTTTAAGGACTACCCTTATTTTTAAGGACTACCCTTAAACTTGAATCTTCAGTTCTTGGCTTGCTTGTCTTGGATTGTGACTTTGACGTTTAGTCACTTTTATTGACTTTGACCGTCAATCTTACCTTTGTCTTTTTCATCATCAAAACATATCCTGCAATATCAGGTTACCTGCAACACAAGGTATCCACACATACTCCACCAATTTAGCACATCTATCTCTTTATTAGGCTCTACCGGATCCTTTAAATACCTACTTAGTTCGGATTCGGAAATGTTGCTCCCACTTGTTTGGTAGAATATATTGAAATTATATCGATCAGTATGACTACCTCCAAGAGATTGGGAATCTGCTGACGTAGCGGTAGACCCCGTCACACCACCATTGAACTCCGTACAAAGCAAGTCCAGAGAAGACTCCACTTTTTTTATAAAATCATTGGCCACATTTAGTTCAAAATTCAAATTCATATACCAATTCACAAATTGCATCTTGTGTCGAGGGTCAAATACAAGAGCAATCACCATAAGCATATTTAGATGCTCTAAATCCCCCCAATACTTGTCATATTTCTCCTTCATTCTTTCAGCCATGAATGTTATGCGAGGATCACTAAATTGAGACATTTCCTTGATTGTTGTTCTAATGCCAAAGACCTCAAACATGTAACTACTACTAGTCACATAAGAGGAACCAGATACAGTTAAGGTAGCTTCATAAAATACTTTCAAAAAGGGAATGATTGCTCGCACATACTCCCAATCATCATACGATGGGACACCTTTCTTCTTTTGTAACTCCTCGACAAATTTACCATCTTGCAACTCCAAGTCTTCAAATGTTTTTTGCTGTTTAAGCGCGGCATCTAACATAATGTAAGTTGAGTTCCACCTCGTTTCACAATCCAAGCCAACATAGCCCTTATATTCCATGTTAGGATCAATACATGCCTTGAATTTTGCATATCTAGATGAGTATCATTTATAAACTTCAGTGCACTACGAATTCTAATAATAGAATCATCAATCACTTTAAAACCGTGCTTCACAATCAAATTTAAGATGTGAGCGCAACAACGCATGTGAAGGAAGTCACCATTTAAAACCAAACAATTCCAAGACGTGAACCTTTTTTTGAGGTGTTGAATCATGACGTTGTTGGATGATGCATTGTCAACTGTCAACACTCATAAATCTGCGAAAACTTTTTTTCTCTACATGTCTAAATGGAAGTTCACAGTCCACAAAATAATCCACCATTGCACGACGAATTGCCTCTTGGTCAAACTTTGCAATTGAAGGAGAAGAAACAACATCCCCTTCCACATTTACCGATGAAGACGACTTTTGCCTCTTCATAACTTCTTGCTCGGGACGGTGCTTGCATCTTGTTAGATGAGAGCGCATGCCACTTGTCCCATTATCATATCTGATTGTGGCATCGCAATAATTGCACTTGGCTTTCTTTTCGGTGCCTGGCTCAGGTGTAAAATGATCCCAAGCTTCAGACCGATTCCTACGCGCTTCAGAGCGTGGTGGTAACATGGTGCGAGCATTAGAGATCGTAGGTGGAGGGGTAGAGGCAACATGTTCTGCTGTCTCGGAAGCCGGAAAGTCATTAGAATCCATGTTCTGCTTTCAAAACAAATAAACAACCAGCCACAAACATGATATGTATGCTTGAATGGAATGAAAAATCAAAAAGAAAATAATTGATGATGTTTTCAGACTTGCATTTAGATTCTATTCCTGAACAATCAGTTACAATCCAATACAACATTTAGATTCTATTCCTGAACAATCGGAACTGCTATACAAGTGACAAGTTATTATATCATAACACCCCTATTACACAAATAATGGACCAGAAACAGATTGGATAACACAGATTCAGAACAGAAACAACAAAGCTACCCCTATTACACAAATAGTGGACCAGAAACAGATTGGATAGCACAGATTCAGATAAATCTTAACAGCAAAGCTACCCCTATTTCATTTTTAACAAATTTAACACAGACTCAGCACAGATTTTGAAACACAGTGGAAATAGAGCACATATTTCCCAAACCCAAAACAGAAACAGAGCATAATAGACCACTACAGTATCAAACCAATCATGCTTACCTAATTTAGAATCAAATATATAAAGAAAGTGTTATCATCAGATATAATTAGTATCATATGAAACTAGCTCAGAAATCAGAAACACAAGAAAAAATCGCTTTATACAGAATCAACCCTATTTTAGAAACTGTGCACTCAAAAGCAAAAAGAAAACTAGGTTGATGAACAAACCTGCTGTTGCGAGTGTTGAGCGAGCGAGAGAGAGACAGAGAGAGAGGATTGGAGATTTGCGATTCTGATTTGGGGATTAGGGTACCGGTTTGGTGAACAACTGTGCAACATGGCCATTAAAGGATCTTGAGGTTGAAGAAGGAGTGAAGGAAACGCGTTGCGGCCATGGCTGAGGTTGAAGATAGATAGTAGGTATTGGTCGAAGGATCTTGAGGTTGAAGAAGGGAGGAAGGAAACGAAGGTCACACTATTGTCGAAGGAAGATAGAACGGGTTGTTTCTAAATGTTAGTGAAATGGTATACTGGTTCGAAAATAATGGGCTCCCGGTATTACCATTTATTGTTTAACAAATTTGGGCCAATAAATTATAAAATCAGTATGGGTTTTTTCAAAATGGTCCAGTAAGGTAACACTAAGGTAACAATAAGGTAACAGTAAACTAGTAATTATGCACACCCCTAGACATAGGAGATGTACTCTGTTGGAATTGGGACAATCTAACTGACGTCGACAAATCCATTGGGATCCCATAGGTGCCAATTTTGCATTAATGTTGCATTGAAGTTATGAAAGAGTGATCTCTCTAAGCATGCGCTCCGATGTTTTGGAAATGCATTTAAATTATATTTTACTTTTTTTATTTAAGGAAACTTATATATCCTTCGCTGCATACTCCCTTCATTTCACAATACATGTTCTTTTAAGATTATTTGCACATATTATAAAAACTAATAACTTGATTTTGAGTCCATTTGTTACAGTTTTTCTAAAAAAAACATCATTTTCTTTTATAAAAATAATCATTTTTAAAAGTTTTTATTAGTTTATTACAATTAAGAATCTGAAAATAATTTAAAAACTCCTTAAAACCAAAAAATCTTTAAAATGAAAAGTTGTTTTGATTAACTTCTTATAATTAAAAAACATTTTCTATAGATTAATGTTTTTAAAAACGTAAATTTCAATAGGTTATACAAGCACAAAATGACTTATGTTTTTCTGAAAAAATCTCTAAAGGCTTAAATATATGTTTAGAGGCACTACAAATATACGTTTGATCTAGTTTAGGTTCTGTAAAAATAAAATTTTGTTTTTCGTCCTTGCAAATACACATTTTATCCAGTTTAGTCCCTGTAAAAATAAAATTGTATTTCTCGTCTCAGAAAATTTACGTTTTATCCAGTTTGGACCCTGTAATATGTAAAATGTTTGAATCTAGTCTTTTTTTGGCGAATATTAGAGGCACTAAAATCAAATATTTTACATATTATAGGGCCCAAACTTGATATAACGTAAATTTGTACTGCTAAAACACAATATTTTATTTTTACACGGACTAAATTGGATAAAATGTATATTGGTAAGGACGATTGAAAAAAAAAAATTTATTTTTAAGGGGATTAAACTGGATAACGTATATTTGTAACCACTAAACATATATTTAAACCATCTCTATATTATTTATATTAAATTCACTTATTTTTTTAATCAATAATTATTTGTATTAACTTAGCTTTTTAGTATTTAATTCTAACAATTTCTCTTTCTGCAGTAAATAGTCAATTGTATTATTGACAAAATAATCGTTATTATTGCATTAAAATTCATAGTTAACTTATTTTATTTTCAACTTTGTGATTATTATTTCTAACCAAAAAAACCTACCTTATTCTCAAAAAACTACTTTCACAACAATGCGGCTCATTGTCTAGATTTCACGTAAAAATAAATCAATTTAATAAAAAAGACCTTTAAGTGTTTAGTAAAAAAAAAAATTTCTATTTCACCTTATATCCAACTAATAATGTTAATAACAAAATTCAGTTTTTTTGCCTGAATAAGTGAATATAATAGTTTTACTGTCCCAAATATAAAATACAATTAAGTTTTCAAGACATACTCAATCATATTTTATTGTTTTATAATAGTACTTTTTTGTCTACTAGATGAAATGACAAGTAAACACCACACATACTACCCCTGGTCACACCCGAGTTCGAACCCGGGAACCGACGTCCTCATGTCGCTGAAATTGCCTAGGCAACCAACAGTGGGGGACATAATATATAGTATATCAGTAAATGATTTTTAATAGATAGCATTATAATATGCTAAATTAGTAAGGTATAATTAAACATCTATATAAACTGTCTCTCACTGTTTGTTGCCTTGACAATTTCAGCGACATGGGAACGTCAGCTCTCGGGTTCAAACCCGGGTGTGACCAGTGGTAGCGTGTGTGTGTGGCGTTTATTTGTCATTTGATTTAAGTAGACAAAAAAACAGCGTCTATATAAAACTGATTTTACATTTTTAATTAAGAAAACCAACAAATTTCATCCCTTGCATATATCTATTTTTATGAAAGTAATTAATTATAAAATTGACTAGCATTTGAAACAAATATTCAGTTTCATGGTTTACAGATTTTATTTTCATTTAATAGTAATATATTAATAATATAACTAATTATATAGATAATCAACTATATTTTTTTCAATAATAATAGTGTATAAACAAATAGATTTTAAAAATAATCACTTCTAGAAAAAGCTAATTTAGTGACTAAAATTAGTGAAGAAAAATTTGAAATTCGTCACTAATTATGACATCAAAAAATTTATGGGAATTAGAGAGTGACATTTTGTCACTAGTTTTCCCCTCTAATTTTACTTTTTTAAGTTGTGAATATTCTAGTATGTTAAAATAATAAAACATGATTAAATGTCTATATAAAGTTTTATTTATACTATTGGGGTGTTTTGTAGCTCTACTATTTATAATTTTTTTTGGTCAACAAATGTATCTTCCACGGTGATTGTGAAGATTGATCATTCGAAGTATTTGAGATCTATTTAAGGTGTTGTCTTCTCCCAACAAATGCTTTTCCATACGCACCAGTCAAGGGTCGAAGCTAGGACCAAATGGTTGAAGGACCCAAATATCTACCACTTGTTTCACATCATGTTGGTTACTATATATAATGTTTACGGGACAATTAATGAGAGAGAGTGACACAAACAAAAAGATAATAGCATTTATATGTGTCACTCTCTTTTTTCAGTAAATGCAATAAATGCTATTATCTTTTTTTTTGTGCCACTCTCTCTCATAAATTGTCTTACAAGTACTTGTGAGGATCCAAAATCCGATGAGAGTATTTTGTAACTCTTTCTGCATTAAATTGCGTTTATTGCTTTTATTCTAAAAAGGTAATATATTAATTGAATATACATATATATTGAATATACATATATATATATATATATATATATATATATATATATATATATATATATATAGTAACTCTACTATTTATATATATATATATATTTTTTGGTAAACTAAGGTATCTTCCACGGTGATTGTGGAGACTATTCTAAGTATCGAAGATCTATTTAAGGTGTTGCCCTCTTCCACCAAATGTTTTTCCATACGCATCAGCCAGGGGTCGAAGCTAAGACCAAATGGTTAAAAGACCCAAATATCTACCACTTGTGTCACATCATGTTGGTTACTATTTATAATGTTTACTTATACTACTGAGGGAGTTTGGATCCACACAAGTACTTGTGAGACAATTTATGAGAGAAAATAAAACAAACAAAAAGATAATACTCCCTCCGTTCCTGATCTATGGTACTTTTGGCCTTTTATTTTTGTTCCAAAACAATGGTACTTTTAGAAACCCAATATACAATTCACCAAAATTTTCCAAATATACCCTTTATAGTTATTGAGTCTTTTAGAGTTCCAAAATATGTATTAATTGTCCCAACACTATTTTATTATGATTTCGATTATCCCAAAACAACTACAAATGGGTATTTTAGTACTTAGCTAACACAAATTAACAGTACCTTAATTAATTTGTGTGTAACAAACCAAAAGTACTAAAGATTAGGAACAGGGGGAGTAACATATATTTGTGTCACTCCTTTCTGCATTAAATGCAATAATAAATAAAATAAATGTTATTATCTTTTTGATTGTGTCACTCTCATAAATTGTCCCATAAGAATTTGTAAGGATCCAAACTCTAATTGCAATATTTTGTAACTCTTTCTGCATTAAATTGTGTTTATTGCCTTTATTGTAAAAAGGTAATATATTAATTGAATATATATATATATATATGACCAAAAAATAATAATTTTGAATTTGAATATGTTTGACCAAAAAAAATATATATTTGTCTCTTTATATGTTTAGAAAAACTCATTTTTTTCAATCTCCAGTCAATCACAATAGTAACAGTAATATAAGACAACCGAAGAACTTCATTACGATCAGGAAGTGTGAAAGGTAAGTTTATTTCTTATGATTTAACTGGTTTTTATCATTTCATTTCTCATGCGTTCTTCTTACATGCTTTTGAGTTCTTGAATTCAGATGTCTAAAAAAATGGTAATTTTCACGAACAAATGGATCAATTAGGGTGAATTTAATAATAAATCTTTGAAACAAATGTATATTCGTTGCTTATTTGTCGGATTTATGTTGGTTGCGATCGATTGATCGGATCAAATCTCTATTCTAGAGATTCTTTCTGGCAAAGGGCAACTCTTCATCTTATCCATTTTACAATGGTCAGTTGATCAAATTGATTGTATCACTTAGGGTGAATCTAATTATAAATGGGGCCAATTAGAGTGAATCTAAAATTAAATCTAAGAATTAATTAGTGACCCATCCCAAAAAAATTATGGATACCTTTGGTTTTTCTAGGATCGAGAAACAAATGTATCTTTAGGCGATATGTTTTTACCACGCTTGTTTTTTTGGTCACGCCTTAGTTTTTGGTGGCTAGGGCATCTTCCGTCTCTGTGGGTTTTTTCTTTTACTAGTGGCGAAACTAGCCTATTTTTCATCGGGAGGCCAAATATAAAGAGTAGGTTTTTATGCAAAATGAATTTAATTAAAGGAAAACCAAAGTTTAAGAGTTTAGTGAAAGATAAACAATCAAGTACACACGAGAGCAGTAAAACTCAATTCCTATTGTTTTTCAGTTCTGAATGTAATATTAATTTTTTTTATTGTACCGTATAATTAATACCATGTGCTTGCATCAATATCAATTCATCATCATCCACAATCTTGATTTTTGAATACCTCAAAATCCCCAACACTCATTCAACACATCACTTTCTCTTTATCACTCTCTTTCTATCACATCAATCACAGATCATGTTTATCATATTACTATCTATTTCTTTCTATATTGATATTTTGGGTGTCCATGGATCATTTTTATTATCATATATTTGCACTTATGATAATGGTGAATACATATGAATTCCTAGTGAAGGCCATACCCTTAAAATTACTATTGCCTTTTTCATCTATAGTCTTTCCTTAATTTGTCTGAAAGTTTTTGAGAGACTAAAGACAAAAAAAAAACCCAAATTTTAATGTTCAGTTTTTGTACCTTTCGTTTTTGGTCCCCCGTGACTCGTTATTGTATGATGTTGGGATTGTATATGTTCTGAGGTCTGACTAACCTTTTTACTCATTATATATACATATATTTTGCTTGCTAAAAAAACAAACATGTTTAATCCTATAATGTAAAAAATACATGTGATTGATGCGTTTATTTTTGTATTTCACTTTTATAAATATCTTTATTTTTGTTCTTTTTTTGAGGTAATATTTACCTTTGTTAAGTGAATATACTTTAGATTCTTCATAGATAAATATCGAGTTATAATTTCTTCATAGATAAATATCTAATTATTATATAACACTAGCTTCATAAGTCATACAAATTACTTTTACGATTTTAATTCAATTTCACAATCATTCTTTCTTATACGTGTTCTCTATCATGTTGGTGTTTTCAATCTAAATTATACAGCCCTCCACAACATTATGGATAACAAAAAATTTCTTGCTATTGTGCGTTCTTCTAATGTAAGTACACATTTCATTATTTTTATCCATAATTTCTTGATTAAATTCTGTTACATGTATTAATGGATTTTTTTTGACACAGTCTCGCATCAGGATTCCTAGAAGATTTTATGAGCAGTACGCCCATACATTTCCACGTTCTCTTTCGCTTGAGAATAAAATGGGGAGCAACTTTCGTGCTGTTATTGGATTAGACAATCGTAATAGGCCATTCATAGAAACTGATACGACTGGTATTTGTCAATTATACCAGTATAATGACAGTGCCATTGCTAAGTTCACCTATATTTCAAAAGGGCGTTTTAAGATCTTTGTACCCGCTTCTTCAAGGTATTTTGAATATAACGATTAGTCAGATGATGACTTGGTAGATGACCATATTGTTGTTCAAAATGCATAATTGTATCTGACAATGCAAATACAAATGATAGTGTTGGTGGCAATATGGAAAACATTAATGATGATCAAGCGGAGGTATCGTTACATGGCGCCCTAGATATTGGAGATGATGCCGATTTCTATAGATAACTTAGTTCTATTTAGTTATAACTATGTCTTTTCATTAATGTTTTTATTTTTTTGAAAATGTGCAACTTTGATCAAATTGTATGGTCATGTAATAGCTGAGACATAGATATTTTTCGATTACTTTTTAAATGGAATGTGTCGGTTTCTTTCCAACTAAATTTGATTGTGTATTTCACTTTTTCCTTGATGACTGAATAGATGTTAATAACGTTTTATTTGCAATAATTACCCATTTTTTATTCAACCATCTCATACGTCGCACAGACATGTGTTCTAGACTTCTAGTATTTAGAAGAGGGTATGAGGGATACTCCAAACTCTACACAAGATGAAAAACAAAGTTGCTACTACTGAACAACACAAACCCTAGGGCACTCGGAACTATATATCAAACCCCCACCCACCAAAAGAGAATCATTCTCCACTCCTAACTCTGCATATAAACTTTTACTACTGAATTACAATTTATCCCATAGACTGATGCACTATTCGTAGTAGAGGCTCCCTTTAGTCTCCCTTCTTAAAAACCATATCACAATCTATTACCCTAACCATCTCAATAAGATGTAGCTCCCTATTTTAGAATATACAAGCATTTGAGTACGCAAAATAACTGCGCTTTTTATGGATTTCCACAAAACATACTACCTACGGAGAAAATTCCTCTGTTACTATATATTTCCAACATGTTCTTTATTGGTTTTTCAAAATCAGAACCCTATATTGGTTTGGACTTTAGTCTTGTTTATTTTATTTCATAAGCAAAAAATGAGATTAAGGAGTACAAGAGGTACTTCAACCCTTATATAGGAAGCGTGACCTCGTTAAACTGATAAACAGCCCATAGGGCAATTCTACCGGTCCACATAACTCAAGTTTGTCTTCCTACACTTCTTAGAAATAAACCACCCACATGATACATATTTTATATGATTTACAATCAAATTCATGTTTGCTACTGTTACTTCAAATACTGTTTTGTATACAGGTTATAATATACCACCTGTGTTCCCTTCTCCTTACATTTCTTTTTGTTGTTTCAAAAAAAAATCAAAACCGTATATAATAAAATTGACTAGATGAATATTTTAAAGGATGTACTTAGTTGAAGTTTCTAAGCTCATGGTGTATTTATATTTTAAGAAAATACTAAAATTTATGCGTTTCACCCTCAAAAAATTAATCAGTGCATAAAATATTTAAGTCCTTGTTTTTGCTTCTAATAAATAATGCGATTTTTGTTCAAAAATAAATAAATAAATGATGCGATTTTACCCAAAATTTTAAGTTCTAAACAACTTGCTTTGATTAGTTTGTTCATGTTACTTTGAAATGTATCTTTAATTAGATTTGTTTGACTTATTGTAGATGCCAAATTTCATCGATGGCACTATTTCTAGCATATGCAATGCAATTATGCATAGGGGGTTCTCTGTTTAGATTTCGTTTTCCAAATTTCATCGATGGCACTATTTCTAGCAAAGACCAACTCTTAGGGCTATTAAGTTCGGTAAGATCAGTGAGGAAGGAGGAGGTGAAAGATGAAGTGTGGGGTTGGGAATAAAAGTCCAAGCCAGATGGCTTCAACCTTAATTTCATAAAAATTTGCTGGGAGGTGGTGAAGGAGGACATCTTGGATTTATTAGGAGAGTTCCACACTAATGCAGTGATGCCTAAAGCCATCTCGACTACTTTCCTCACTCTCATTCCCAAGAAGGAGAATCCTCAAGATCTTAAGGAGTATCGCTTGATTTTGGTTGCATCTATAAAATTTTGGCTAAAGTTAGCCAGCATATTGAAAAAGGTTTTGCCTATGGTTATTTCTCTTTGTCAATCGGCGCTTCATTCGGGCCGGCAGATTTTGGGTGGGGTGTTGGTTGTCAATGAACTGGTTGATCTTGCGAAGAGAAGAAAAGATGATTGTATGCTGTTTAAAGTCGATTTTGAAAAGGCATACGATTCTATTTCTTGGGAACTTCTTGATTACCTGATGGGTCAGATGGGTTTTGGTTCAGTGCGGACTAATTGGATTAGATCTTGTTTACACAATTCTTCGATGTCTATTCTTGTAAACGAGAGTCCAACTAGGGATTTTAAGATGCATATGAGTTTAAAGCAAGGGGACCCATCATCTCCTTTCCTCTTCCTCATTGTTGCTGAGGGTTTAACCGAAATAGTTCAGAAAGCGGTGCATGAAGGGTGTTTCTCTAGTTTCAGGTCCACACCAGTCTTATCTTTTCGATGCTTCAGTTTGCGGATGACACTATTTTGGTTGGCAAGGACACTTGGGAAAACTTAGGGTGTATAAAGTCTATCTTCAGAATTTTTGAATTGGTCTCGGGGGTGAAAGTGAATTTCCACAAGAGTTGTCTTTATGACATTAATTTGAAGGATGATTTTTGGAGGCGGCTGCTCTTTCTTGTCTTGCACACCGCTGCTATTCCGGTGGGAGCCAATCCTAGAAGAAGATATACTTCAGTTTCAATTATTGATGAGGTGAGAAAGATGCTTTCGTCGTGGAGTGGGCATTTCTTGTCTTTTGGGGATAGAGTGTCTCTCATTAACTCGGCCCTCAGTAGTATTCCGCTCTATATGTTCTCTTTTTCAAAGCCCCCAAAATTGTTATCCAAGAGCTAGTTAAGAATGAGAGGGACTTCCCTATGGGGGGGTAATAGAGAGGGTCGTCATATTTATTGGGTGTTTTGGGACAAGGTGTACGTAGACCCAAGAAGGATAATGGAGATGCATCAATGATAAAAGTGCTAGTTGGTGGAAGCTTCTTTCACACCAGTATGGAGATTTAAGACATTTCTTCACGGGAGATCTTTTACCTAGAGGTGGTACTATGGATTCTTTATGGTGGAGGAACCTAGTAAAGTAGACTAGCAAAATTTTCATGGTTTACTTATTCTATTTTCAGTTAATAATCATATAAATAAGTTGTATATCACTAGTTAACCATATTTTATTGATTAATGATAGTGTATAAAAAATAAATAATCTACTATGTCAAAAAAATGTCTGTATAAAATTTATTTATACTTTTTTTTGACAATAAAATTTATTTATACTATTGAGTATTTTGTTACTCTATTAGTTAGGATTGTAAAATAAGGTTCGGTATTGCATAGAATTAAAGATACTAGTTCTAACACCCGTGCTCTGCACGGGCTTGCCCTTTTTAAATTCTCTTATCTCTTAAAAAACGAGAATATATACTATTATTATTATTATATTATTTTTTTAACCAAACTTATTATTTATTATTAAGGCTTAATTACAGTTTTGGTCCCCCTATTATGACCAACTCACGATTTTGGTCACTAAAGTTTTAATTTGACGATTTTGGTCCCCCTATTTTCCCAATTTGAAAAATCATAGTCCCCCTGTTCAATTTTGACTGACTTATCCTACGTGGCAGCCCACGTGGGGTGGACTGCCACGTAGGCACACACCCCACCCCCCCACCCACCCCACCCCCCACCCCCACCCCACCCCCCTCTCCTTTCTCTCTCACCGTCAGTATCTCTCTCTCCTTTCTCTCTCACCCTCACCACCCACAGCCACCACCCACCTCGTTTTCCTTTCCGTTCTCTGCGACTGCGAGAGCGAGCGACGAGCGAGAGAGGGAGATGTGAAGAGCGAGAGCGAGAGCGGAGAGAGAGAGAGAGAGAGAGAGAGAGAGAGAGAGAGAGAGAGAGAGAGAGAGAGAGAGAGAGAGAGAGAGAGAGAGAAAGCGACGGTAGGGACGGTGGTGAGAGGGAATTGGTGATTGAGAGAGGAGGGGGGTGGGGGATCGGTGATTGAGAGAGGAGGGGGGTGGGAGGGGGGAGGGGAGAGGGGAAGGGGAACAGTGGAGGGGGGATCGATGGGGAAGAGGAACAGTGGAGGGGTGGGGTGGGTGGGGTGGGGGGTGGGGTGGGTGGGGGTGGGGGGGTGCGCCTACGTGGCAGTCCACGTGGCTGCCACGTAGGATAAGTCAGTCAAAATTGAACAGGGGACTATGATTTTTCAAATTGGGAAAATAGGGGGACCAAAATCGTCAAAATTAAAACTTTAGGGACCAAAATCGTGAGTTGGTCATAGTAGGGGGACCAAAACTGTAATTAAGCCTATTATTAATTATTATTATTGTTATATTATATATGATGTCTACAACTATCAGAACGGTATTATTATATTTCACAGGGTGCAAATAGCAACTTTTTTGGCCCGAAAGGACATATGGATATACAGAATCCGAATGTGACCGATGTTCTGCACAAAAGGACCAAATCCCATGATCTCCCTCATTTTCGTTTATTAACTTAGGGAATATAATGATGATTCAAAATTATTAAACTGTATAGTAGGTTACTCACTCTAGTTAGTTGTCTTAACTATAGTTAGTTTAGATATTGGGATATTGTAACTTAATTACTGTTCAGTTAGATAATTAGTTATGATTCTGTTTCAATAATTAGACTTTCGGTTGCATCTTCACTGCAATCTATCTGATGTATATAAGAAAAACTCTGTACAATTATCAGTTCAGTTCAATGAAATGAAGTATTCCATTTCCACATTCTGTGAACTCCAATATGGTATTCGTGAATAAAAATTAAATTAAAACTACCAGTTAAATAAGAAGATTATAAAAAAACGAACATTAACAACGAAATTGGAATTGCACATCCATAGTTAATAATAATAAAAAAGTCTAAAGAATTTTAATAACATAATCCATATTTATCAAGTGTAAATATAAAAACTTAACCCATAATTAGAAAGAAAAGAAGACAACACTATTAGAAGGTGAAACACTTGAGTATCATGAAGAGTTAGATGAAAACCACCAATAAAATAGAAACAACTATATAGAGTTGAAAGAAGATGATAGGGTTTATGGTAAATGTAGGTGAAGTTCCCGTGGGAGTAAATGTTGCAACGCGGTACTCGAATAAAAATATAAACACTAATTTAAGTATGTTTCTAAGACACATTGGTGCGAAATGACAATAAAAAATCATTACAAATAGAAAGTAAAACACGTGGATATCATGTAGGATTAGATGAAAAACCACCGATAAAATAGAAGCACATATACAAAGTTGAAAGAATATGATGAAGAGTTCTATTGTAAATATGACTAAAGTTCCCGTGTGGGAGTAAGTGTGTTTGACATATTATATATTGCAAGACAAAAAAACAACTTTCAGTAATGATGGATGCAACTAAACACGAAGAGATGAGTTTCTGAACCATAAAGTATAACAAAACACTCTCCTTACCATTTAACTTTACATATTTTGTCATGATATTAAAAAAATTCACTTAACCAATTATTGAGGAATAAACTTTCCACATTTGAAGAGTTTAAATCTTTTTTTAACGCTAAAGTACCCCAAAACACACTGCTTAGCATCGTACTTTATGTATTTTGCCACGAAATTATTTCTTATTACCAAATCGGTTATTGGGGAATAAACTTTGCTTATTTGAACCATTAAATTTTTTTGAGTCATAGAGTACACCAAAATACACCGCTTAATATCTCACTTTAGATATTTTGTAATGTCACGAAAACTTCATATTAAAAAGTCGTCAGCAAAACTGTGTGGAAGGTGAGAGAATATTAAAATAATGGGTTGCAACTTGAAGGAAGAGACCTACCGCATGAAGTAATATTATTTTTTTATCATTAGTCATGAAGTAATATTATACTAATATACAGTAATATAATACACTACTACCAAATGCAGAATAGCTGAAAATCTAACTGTAGGAAGATGTTGGAATTTGATATAAGATTGTGTTAATTCTAAGAAGGATAAATACAATTGTCAAAAAAAAGAAGGATAAATATAAATTGAATGAATATATATATTTATATATTTGACCAAAAAATAATATTATTTTGGTTCTTATTATAATTTTTTTTTACAGTTTTAGGTTCATTGAATAACTGATGTATCTGGTCTATATTATAGACCAGATACATCAGTTATTGATATAGACCAGATACATCAGTTATTCAATAAACCTAAGGCTACAATTTTTTCCTATTGTAAAGACTAAGTAACTGTGAATATATCGTTTAAATATAGGCTTAAATATCACTTACCCCCATGCAAATATATCCAGTTATCCATTTACCTCCCTGCAAAAAAAAACTCTCAAAACAAACCCTGCAAAATGTAACTGTTTCCAGTTACACCCCCCTGCTGTTAAATTTTCTGTTAAATGTTAACAGTGATGACGTCAGCACTGACGTCAGTGCCACGTGTCACCATATTATTGGGCCTCTGTGACACGTGGCACTAAATGCCAGGTCAGCTCCTATGTCAACAGTGCCACGTCAGCAACCAATGGATGGCTGCCACGTGGCACTGTTGTTAAATCAAAATAAATCTTCAAAATGACTAAGGTGGGTGTTGAACTCGTGACCCCTTACTCACACCCACACCTCCTAACCACTGAACCACCTTAATATCTGTAAATATTAACTCACCTACAAATATATATTACATTATTCGTACTTAATTTTTAAAAAAAAATCCAGTTCATCTTGCTGTGTTCATCTTCGCAAATTACTGAATCTGTTCATCTTCATCTTCGCAACGAATCCAGTTTATCTTCATCTTCGCAAATCGCAACAATAATAGTAGTAAAAGAGAGGAAAGAGAACCTTTCGATTTGTGAGTAAACTTGAATTGCTTCAGATTGGGGTCGTGGTTTTGTGTCATCGTTGAAATTAGTAGAGTTGCAACAGATTCTAGTTTTGGAGCGAAAACGACGACTGAAATGGCAGAGGAGGTTGCGTTTTGGTGATGTGCATCGAATTTGAGTTTGAGAGAGTAGAAGGAGGTAGGTGTCCACAACCAGGTAGCCATGTTTTCAAATTATCAATGCTTTTGCTTTGTTTTGCTTTTTCGTTGTTTTTCAACTAAATTGAACTGAAATTGAATTTAAGCAGTGCAGTGGGTGATTGTTTCACGCTTCTGCACTAACTACCGTTAAAATCGCCCATTCAATAAACCCAACATGCTACCCAACCAAATCTCATAAATCATAATTCATAATAGGGTTAAATGTTTTCGTTTTCTAGATCTGTTTCGTTCTGGGAATTTCTTGGAATTTGATTTAGAGAGGAATTGATCTTTGATGATGAATTTGCGTTCTGTGATGAATTTTCCATCTGTGATGATTTTCTTTTATTTTTCTTTTTGTTTTTTAGATGCTTACCCAGAAAGATGATGAATGATGAATGATGAATGATGAAGATGAACGTGAATGCTTACCCAGATTTTTTTTTAGTTTTCGTTTTCAATGTTGTAATATATATTTATAGGTGAGTTAATATTTACAGATACTAAGGTGGCTCAGTGGTTAGGAGGTGTGGGTGTGAGTAAGGGGTCACGAGTTCAACACCCACTTCAGTCAATTTGCCACGTGTCACAGAGGCTCAATAATATGGTGACACGTGGCACTGACGTCAGTGTTGACGTCATCACTGTTAAAATTTAAAAGCAGGGGGTAACTGGAAACAGTTACATTTTGCAGGGTTTGTTTTGAGAGTTTTTTTTTTTCAGGGGAGTAAATGGATAACAGTGATATTTGCAGGGGGTAAGTGATATTTAAGCCATAAAATAATATATTTTTGTCTTTTATATGTTTAGAAAAACTCAATTTCAATCTTCAGTGAGTCATTGTAGTATCATAAGGCAATTGAAGAAACTTCATCAAGATCTGGAAGTGTGAGAGGTAAGTTTATTTCTCACGGTTTAATATATTTTTATCATTTTGTTTCTCATGTGTTCTTACATGATTTTGAGTTCTTGAATTCATACGTCCAAATAAAAAGGTAATTTTCACGAACAAAAGGGTCAATTAGCGTGAAACTAATAATTATTCTTTGAATTAAAATCTATGCCCAGAAAAAATATGGTCCTATGGGTTAATTGGGAATGAGAAATATATGTATTTTCTTTGCGAATCTGCTGGATTTAGGTCAGTTGATTGATCGGATCAAATCTCTATACTAGAGATCGTTTCTAGCAAGGGGAAACTCTTCATTTTGATTGCTCTAGGAACGGTCTGTTGATCATATTGATTGTATCAATTAGTCTAATTATAAATGTGGGTGAATCTAAAATTAAACCATTGAATTAATTGGATCGATCGATTGGCCAGATCAAATCTCTATCCTGGAGATGGTTACTGAAGAGGGGAAACTCTTCATCCCTTTTGTTCTGCGGTGGTTCAATTTGATTGTATCTTTAGGCGATTTGTTTTTACCACACTTTTGTTTTGGTCACTCTGTAATATTTGGTGGTTATAGCCTTAAAAGGTTGATTTAGTCAAGGATTAAAGTGTCAAACCGTGTGAAATTGCACAACATCACGAGTTGACAAAGCGTAATAAGCCGCCGAGAAATTCCTAAATTAACATAGTGGGCGCCCGACACCCAATTCCCGGGTGTTGAGGTAACAGAACCGAGGTGACAGACGCTTTGATGTGAGCGCCCGAACTTCCTAAGCATGCTCTCAAATAGGTTCGATTTCAGTGCAATAAACGTAGTGATAGAATCAATTGGGACTTGGGTTCCCTGAAGCAAACAAACAAGTTTACCTCTTAATTGGAGACAAATATCAGCAAAGTTTGAAAGCCTCAAAGGTGTGTTCCTAAACTGTTTTGTGCAGAATTAAGTTTGAGTTTCCTACTTCAAGCTCTTCAATGTCCACGAATTGGAGCCCTAAATTATGATTCTTGCTTCCAATTAACTTCAAGTTCTGCAAGACCCTAAAAAGCCATGAATTTTGATTTTTCGGCAAAATTGACAACACCAACACCCCTTCTATTTACTCCTCAAAACCCACGAACACCAACACCAACACCCATATCACTCTATTTCTTTCTTTCTCTACATATGGATGTCCATGGATCATTTTTGTTATCATCCATTTATATTTATGATATTGGTGAATACACGAATACTTAGTGAAGGTCATATTTTATTATTTTGTTTTTGTTTTAGTGGTTGTTTTTGTGCTGCTCGGTGTACAAATATATTTTTAGTTAACAAATTTTATTTTTCAAAAAATAGTAAATTTTTGTAGAGACATTGATAATATATATTTTTTTATAATAGTATCACTACCGAAAATGCGCTCATTAACCACATTGGTATTGTCACGGTTAATTTACATGTAGCTAACACAATATGTTGGCTATGTCTTCCCCGTGGAAAATCAACCGGGAGAACTCTTACTTGTTTTCCTCTCTCCCTCCGTTTTTCATTCGCTCTTTTCTTTTCCTGCAACCCTCATTTTCCAAATCTTCCCCCACAGCTTCTAATCTTCGCTGCCGGCAAGCCTCATCTCGACATCTTCGCTGCACGCATGCACGCCGTAGTGTGGTGACTGGTGAGTGCTCGCGTTCCCTCTCATCTCCACATCGAAGACTTCAAGGTTCGTTTCTCAATTTCACAATTTCATGTCTTCAATTTCAATTTCGAAAATAAAATGAAATAGAATGGACATGCTCGCCAGGTTCCTTTCTCTATTTTGTTATTGGGAACCGGGAGCATCAGACACATCCTAAGTCAAATTGTCAAAACCCTAGCAATGCCGTCTTGTTTCAGACACGAAGCAAAAGAAATGTGTGGTACTATCCATGTCTCTCTCTCTCTCTCTCATTGTGGATTGTGATTGTTGAAATGAAATTATAAACGAGGGAGAAGGTGCTATGATGGTGAGTTTTCATATCCATTCATTATTCTTCTCAGCACCCCTCCCTCTACTCTCTCTCTCTCTCTCTCTCTCTCTCTCTCTCTCTCTCATATAATTAAAGGATGATTATATATCTGAAGAAGTGAAAATTTGAACCTATTGTTTTCTGCAAAAAGGATCTCTCCTTGTTGAATGGATTTTTAGTTTGTTTCACTTTATGTCTGGAATCAATGCTGTTGTAAAACTGCGAGCTTAAAGATTATGTTATTTTGCATTTGATTTTTATTTTGTTTTGTGGTGATTATTGCTGCTGGTAAAGATGATCTTTGAAATTACTATTCATTTATTCAATAACTCGTTTTGATTAAGAAAATCAATGCTATGTTTCTGTATCAAGAGTATCAGTGATGAAAAATTCTAATTCGTTATCTTTGCACTTTGATTGTTAGAAAAGAAACTTAAGGGGAATTATTAGTGAGATGCTCCTCTTATAGCTATATTCCTCTATATTCTTTATTCCATATGTTTCAGTTTATTGAAATTAAGTTCTTTATTTTGTTTCTTTTTGGTTTCCCAGAGAGCCATGCAATTTCCATGTCAAATTTGTGTGCTTGGATTTCTCTATGGAGTCTGTCTTCCATCTTTCATTCGTGCTTCTCTCACTTCCTTTGGTCACTTTTCATTCTCAAACATCTCAATGCTTAATTTATCATGGAACTCTTATCTTGGTAGCAACATCAGTAAGTCAATTTCCTTATCTTTGCTTTTTATTTTATATCTCTGAAGTGTCACATAGAATAGAACATGAGCATCCATGACCATGGCACTTTATAACTGGTTTATGAAGATAAACACAAGTGTATGTATAACTGTTTCCTCTTGACAATTCTCTTCTTTTGTCAGAGTGTAAGAGTTTTAACTGTGAATATGCTTTATAAAGTTTCTTTCTTTGTTTTTTTGTCAATGGTTTCTCTATATTGTCTTATATATGTGGCCTCATAGCATAAGTTGAGCTTTTTGTTTGCACATGCCTTGAAGTTTAGGAACTTAAAATGGATTGTTCAGAGTTTCAGCACTATAGTCTCTTCAATTGACTGTGTAGAAGTTTTGTGTATTAAAATTGATTGTGAATGTGCAGATTAAATTTAGATTTTGTTTCCCTAAGATGTGTGTGTTGTCATCACTTTCATAGAATGAATTTTTATCTTTCATTTTTTTGGTAAGTTTGATGGTATGGCTAAATTAAATATGCTTCATGCATCTTGCCTAATACTATTTGTTTTTGAAGAACAATGACGGAGTTGTATCTGAGGATTCCAGATTTGTTGGCTTTTAAATTTGTTTATCAAGAAAAGTATTAGTAATACAGTTTGTAGTATTCATGAAATAAAGGGAGTTTTGAGAAATTTCTTTGTACCAGCTTCTTTATGAAACATGTATCTGCTTATGGCTGTTATCCTATTATGAGCCAGCAATTGAATATTTGGCTACTTCAAGGACCCTTCCAAGACTGATTGATGTTGTTAAGAGTTCTACAAAAGAGAAGGTGTGACTGACTTGTCCCATTTATGTTCATTTCATTTTTTCTTTTCTTGCAAACATATGTTATTCGAGTTTCTTATCTCTTGGCAATATCATTATTAGTTGGTATAATTATATATGATGGTTGTATTAACTCTCTGTTATATTTTCATCCATGCTATGGTAACAACTAGGAACTAGAAGTTAAATACGTTACACTTGCTGGAAAAAGAAGCCAATATTCTAGTATAATGCAGGGTCCCAATATTCTGTTAGATGATACCCTTCCGACTGAAGTTGACAAGAACCCGCTGAATGCTGTGAAGGATTCTATTGTTCAGGGGTAAACACACAATACAGTCAAATATTTAGCTGTTTATCGATTATTTTAATGCACTTTGATCATGATATTTTATGTCATTTAACAGGTTTCAGTGGGGTGCACGAGAAGAACCTCTGTGTGATGAGCCTATCAGAAATGTCAAGTTCAAGATTGTTGATGCAAGGATTGCCGCTGAGTCGCAGCATCGTGGATCTGGCCAGATCATTCCAACAGCACGACGAGTGGCTTATTCAGCTTTCGTGATGGCTACCCCTCGGCTTATGGAACCAGTGTATTATGTAAAGGTGAATATCCCTGCTATTTTATACTTCAATGATGGCAGCATATATCAAATTTGATTGCAAACATTCTGTGGTTTCTGACATCAACTAATTGATTTTATATTATGTGGAAAATATCTACATATATGCTAATAAGTAGAACGTGTTCATACTCTAAATTTTAAAGGATGGCCTAATCAGAATGGATGCACTTAAGCTATTTATTGATTTTCTTTGATTCATCTTCTTTGAAATTTGTTATATGGGTAGCGATCTTGATTGGAATGTTGGGGGGCTTGCTTGGTGTTCATTGCCTTTTCCTACTGTCATTTTAGTTAGTATATGAAGTCTTAACATGAGTGGTTTTGTAGATAATATAATTGGATGATGATGAATCTTTGGATTATAGTTGAACATTAACCTCGAATATAGACTCAACATGATCCGTAATGAATGCATTTGTTGTTGCACAATATTGACTAGTTTGTTTCTATGATCAAATGGATTTGCTCTTGCAGATTGAAACTACTATGATAAGTCAGCATTGAAGATAACATTGTAGAAGATGTTGGAAATTTGATCATGTTACTATGATAAATGTTTTTGTAATGAATTTATTGTAAATGTTAATCCATCATTTTGATATATTTAGATTGTTTATTTCTTTATTATGTATGGACAATGGAATGGCAATGTAGTTGACAAATTACTGAATCCAGCTTTGATGCTTTGATTTATAAGGAATTTTTTTTTAAAAAAAACTATGGGTTAGCCACGGTTAAACCGTGGGTAACTGTGGACTGAAATTCCTGCAAAATTTGACCACGGTTTTAACCGTGGCTAATGCATGAGTGTTGAAAGTTTTGGACATGTGAATGTTACCTTGGCTAACGAAAAAACAACCGTGGCTATGTGAATGTTACCACGGTTACTTTTCCCGTGGCAAACGACAATTTTGACCGTAGCTAATAGATTTGCCACGGATTATGAGCCTGTTAGCCACGGTTCTAACTGTATTTTCGTTGGGACTATATAACTATATATTTGAGTTGTAATACTCCTCCTATTCTCATCTCAATATATATTTTTGTTTTAGGAAAATATATCATAACTCTACAACAAAATTAACTAGATGAAAATTTTAATGGACAGTTAAAATTTCATGCTCATTGTGTTTAAGAAACTACACAAAATTCTTTGTGTTTCACCATCAAGAAATTAATCACAGTGAAAAAGATATATAATTGCTCCTAATAAATGATGAGATTTAACTCTAAACTTCATGTTTTCAACAACTTAGAACTAATTGCTCCAAAAATCATGTTACTCTGGAAGTATCTTTAGTTTAGATTTGGTTTGGCTTATTGTACATACCAATTAGAACTTTTTTTTTTGATAAGCATACCAATTAGAACTTATTTCATCCATGACATTATTTCTAGCGTATGCACTGCAATGCAATATTCTACATGCTGAGTTCCCAAATGGTTTCATTATATTTAGAATTAATATATCAATTAATATAGATAGAGCTCAACTATAATACCATCTCTCCCTGGAATGTTTTACTTTACGTTAACTTACTCCTTCTCTCCCCTATGTGTTTGATTAAACAATCTAATTAAATGTAGAACAAGTGTTTATTATATCAACATTTTAGTATAAATTGTATATAGTTCTATAAAGTAAATCATTGTGCGTTCATTGTAATTCATGCAGGAAGCAATGACAAAAAGTAAATCATCTCGTAGTTACTCAAATGATCACTTCCAGTATGAGATTTTGGTGAGAGTCTTTATGGTTCTCACGTTGGTCTCTAACAATCAAGGTTTGTGCCTAACCACATGTCTCTACCCATATAGAAATCAAAAAGAGCACAATCCTAAATCAATAGTTTATGAATCCATACCCAAATTCATGATGAAATAGAAAGCGGAAGCGTACCTGAATTTGCCATTGGGAATTGATGAAGGTTTGAGTATGTGATCTTCCAATTGTAGAGCACCTTAGGGTTTCTTGATTCTCTTCTGATGGGGATGAAGAGAGAAAGCCAGAGAACTAAACCCTATTTTGTTTTTACGTAACTCTACAAATGAGGACCATAACCCATATATGTAACTCCTTCCAGTTACATCTCAGTTTTCAATATTTCTAATTCGGCCCCTCATCAAATTAGAATATTGTCTTATGGTATCTACACAATAACCTTTCATGACACATATGCCCTTAGCCATAAACTTAGTATCAACTAGACCACTTTAAGTTTGGCTAATTAAATAATGACCCTAACACATTTAAATATTACATGTGTGACCCAAAATTCTAATAATCTCCCACCGGTCACATATGTAACTTTACAAATGTGTTAGACTTTATGAGCTCAAAATTTGCCATTATATACCTTGAGCATATCCAAATAATCTCGTCCATTACCTATGTCAGTACATAGAACTAAAGCGGTTTTAGTTATATCAATCATAACTAAACCCATCAATGATTACTAATATTGACACAACTAAATGACATATATTGATCATCATGAAATGTGTAGCATGAAAATCACAAGAAGGTGGCCTGTACATATCAATTTTCAATTGGTCCTACTTTACCTTAGTGAGATCATTCAATAACCTTATTGTACAAAGTATAAATAGCTGAATATCAAACTTTATATGTAAGCAGAAAAATATCCAAATACAAGAGTATGCATACATAATACCAAATATAGAACACAAAATTCATAAGTGATTAACTCCCACTAAACTAAAGATTCCTCAAACTGTAAAACACTCATGTGAGCAGTGTGCTCATGAAAGACCTTGGGTGGAAGACCCTTTGTAAGAGGATCCGCTATCATGGAGTTTGTCCCTAAGTGTTCTATAGAAATCTGTCCACTCTGTACCCTTACCTTAGTGATGTCAATATGTTTTGACTTGGTCGAGCTCTTATTATTGTTGGAATATAGGACGGCTGATTTGTTGTCACAGTATAACTTAAGTGGCCTTTCAATTCCTTCCACAATTCGCAGCCCAGTGACAAGGTTATTTAGTCAAATCCCATGGTTAGATGCCTCAAAACATGCTATAAATTCTGCTGCCATGGTGGATGAAGCAATGAGAGTTTGCTTGGCACTGCGCCAAGAAACTGCACCACCAGCCAACATATAGTTATAGCCTGAAGTGGATCTTTTACTATCTTGGCATCCAGCAAAATCAGAGTCAGAATATCCAGTGATCTCCAACTGGTCTGACCTCCTATATGTGAGCATATAATCTTTTGTTCTCTTTAAATACCTCATAACCCTTTTGGCTGCTTTCCAATGATCCATTCCTAGATTGCTTAAATATCTGCCTAACATCCCAACTATGAACACTATATCCGGACGCGTACATACTTGGGCATACATCAGACTCCCTACAGCTGATGCATAAGGAACATCTCTTGCATTTCTAAGTTCCCTTTTGGGCACTGATTGAGACTAAATTTGTCTCCCTTAGCAACTGGAGTATCCCTTGGTTTACATTCCTGCATGCCAAACCTTTTAAGTACCTTTTCGATATAGCTCCTTTGTGACAATCTGAGAATACCTCGAGATCGGTCTCGGTGTATCTGAATTCCTAATACAAAAGAGGCTTCACCAAGATCTTTCATTTCAAATTTTCTTAATAGAAATCTCTTGGTTTCGTGCAACATGCCTATATCACTAGTGGCAAGCTAGCAATATGTCATCAACATACAAGACCAATAAATGTACTTTCTCCCATTGAATTTGTGATACGCACAACCCTCAACAGCATTCACCTCAAAACCAAATGAGAGAATTACTTCATGAAACTGGTGGTACCACTGACGAGATGCCTGCTTTAGTCCATAAATGGATTTTGTCAATTTGCAAACCATATCCTTTGGGTCTCCTGACACAAAGTTTTCTGACTGCACCATATAGATTGTCTTTTCAATGTTGCCATTGAGAAACGCCGTCTTGACATCCATTTGATGGAGCTCTAGATCATAATGTGCAACAAGAGCCATGATTGTCCTAAAAGAGTCTTTCGATGAAACCGGAGAAAAGGTCTCTTTAAAGTCAATCCCTTCCTTTTGGGTATAACCCTTAGCCACAAGACGAGCCTTATACCTCTCCACATTACCGTTAGAATCCCGCTTGGTCTTAAATATCCATTTGCAACCAATGAGTTTCACACCTTCTGGTAATGGGACAAATTCCAGAACCTTATTGTCTTGCATGGACTTATACTCCTCCTTCATTGCTTCAATCCACTTTTCCGAGTTGGAATCCTGCATGGCTTGGCGGAAGGTGATTGGGCCAGCTTCCGTCATCCCATCACTTTCCTCATGTTCCTGGAGAAAGACCATGTAATCATTTGGAATAGCATTTCTCCTTTCTCTAGTGGATCTTCACAAAGGTATTGGTTCTTGAAACACTTGTTCTTGAGGATCTTGAGTTTGTTCTTCATGAACGACCAAATCATTTTGAGTGGGAGAAGGTTTAACAACAATATCTTGTAGAGGTTCCATACTTGCTTCATCAAAAGCAACTGTATGATTCGGTTTTGGAACTGTTATCGACTCTTCCTCTAAGACAAAGTCTCTAACCATATTCTTCCCCCCAAACTCAATATCCTCAAAGAATGTGGTTGTCCCTGTCTCAAAAATTGTGTTTAATTTGGGATCGTAAAATTTGTAACCTCTTGATCTTTAAGAATAACCAATAAAGTAGCTGCTCACTGTTCGAGAGTCCAGTTTCTTTTCATTTGGCCTATAAGGCCTTGCCTCAGCTGGACATCCCCATACATGAAAATGTTTCAAACTAGCCTTTTGCCCAATCTAAAGCTCATAAGGTGTTTTGGCAGCTGCCTTGGTTGGCACTCTATTTAGAATGTAAGCCGCGGTCTTTAGTGCCTCTCCCGGCCAGAGTGACTCTGGCAAGGTAGAATGACAAATCATACTTCTTACCATATCCTTAAGAGTCCGGTTTCGTCTTTCAGCCACACCATTCATGCTAGGTGACCCTAGCATGGTATACCGTGGGACGATTCCACATTCCTCTAGGTATTTGGCAAAAGGCCCCGAATGTTGTTCTCCTTTTGACAGTTATAAGATATCTTAAACTGACTGAATTGTGAAGGAAGAGAAAGTAATACTAAATGAATGAGTAGTCTTCCGACAGCTCAAGCTTTAGAGCCTTAAGATTTGAAGCAATATTTGACATGCCCATAATGTATTCCCTTATATTTCCTTTTCCTTGATACTTCATAGAAATCAAGTTCTGAAGAAGAGTACTTGTTTCCGCTTTATCGTTTTTTGCAAAACGCTTTTCAATTTCAGCAAGGAAATCTTTGGCACTTGTTATCTCTTCCGAGATAGTACCTCTAAAGACCTCAGGAATGCCGCGCTTAATGATCATGAGACTCATGCGATTGGAGCTATCCCACTTCTCATAATCTTTCCTCTGTTCAGAGGTACTAGATTCCGTAGGAGAAGGAGGTTGCTCCATCCTTAATGCAAGGTCAAAATCCATGCTGCCAAGAACAATTTCCATGTTCTCTTTCCAGTCCTTAAAATTTGTCCCACTAAGGACCGGAACCGAATTCAGATTAGCAGATATCGAAGCAATAGTAGCTGAAAAAGAACAAAATGAACACTATAAATATACTCACTTCATAAAAAATTCAATTATCAATATGTTCAATTAATGGCATAACCCATCTCAAGATACCTAGTGCATCATCAATATCAAGTCTTTAGACAGTAATAGTAATTGCTAGTGGTACTCTTGTTGTAATGATCAAACATTGTTAATAAAACATGTCAAATAATAAACCCCTCTTTGGATTGATTTATCATTCACATGTAAAAAAAAACTTTATAATTATCACATGTTTACCATCACAAGTGCATATGAAATCCGGCCAAACACTAACCTACATTTGGGTCAATTAGTACTCGCATTGATAAACATACGCACAAACATTTAACATTTCTTACGAACAATCTACACAAGAGATGTCACTTTGGTGACTTTCTTGATTTAATTAGCTCATTTAAAATGTTAAACGACCGTATAAAATACAAATGATAGCCAAAATTTGAACCAAATTATCCCAAATTAAAAATGTACATAAGTAAGGGACACGGCCGTGCAAACCAGCACGACCTGCCCGTGCCAGCACGACCTGCCCGTGTTCCTTTCTGTTTCGGTGCATATGAATTTCAGCAAAAGACAATTGCATTGATGATAATATATGTATTGCAATTGAATTCACTAATATAGAGAGCACTGTCAAAACAAAATTGCAAGCTTTTATATATATATATATATATATATATATATATATATATATATATATATATATATATATATATGTGTGTGTGTCTGTGGGCGCGCGCGTGTTGCAATTGCTGAATTTGCCATAACCGAAATTGTAATTGGCTAAATTTATAAAAAAGGTAGCATATATGGTTGAAGTAAAATCAACGTGAATTGCATATATTGAATCAAAAAACAAGAATTGCTTCTGCTGAATAAAAAAACAAAACGAACCAGTTACATCTCAGTTTTCAATATTTCTAATTCGGCCCCTCATCAAATTAGAATATTGCCTTATGGCATCTACACAATAACATTTCATGACACATATGCCATTTGCCATAAACTTAGTATCAAATAGACCACTTTAAGTTAGACTAATTAAATAATGACCCTAATACATTTAAATATTATATGTGTGACCCAAAATTCTAACATCTCAACGTTGCAGACTTGGCTATTGTCTCGTTCGTTTGTAAATCGTGGAAAGAAGCAAGTCGCGACCCTATTCTTTGACGTAACTAGATTTAACTAGATTGGACTTTGGAAGCTAGCTACAGCACAAAAATTACTCAGTTTTTGAAATATATATGCTCTAAATTTGAGCAATGGAAACACCAACTTCTTAATATTTAGATTCTACTTATACTTGCAAGATGTCCACTTAATCACAGCTGCCAAAAGGTAACACTTTTAATTTAATTACCTCAGATTCACAGCTTAATATGCTCTCAAAGAATTGGAACATTTGGAGAAGGTAAATATATGTCATAGTCTCATTGTGAGTCACAATTCTAACGTTAGATACTCTATTCATTGGTGATCTTGGAGATCATTTGAATGACACAAGTTTGGGAAAACTTAGTCTTAGAATGTGGATTGAGCCTAACTCAACCCCACAAAACCGGCTTGTAAGGTGAGGGATGCCTCCCACTTATAAACTCATTTTCAGACCATATCACATCCGATGTGGGACTCTTAACACACCCCCCTCACGCCCAGGACTAGACAACTGGAGCGTGACCCGAGTGGCCCGATAGCGGGTGGCCCAGCGGATCTTGGATTGGCTCTAATACCATCTGATCGTACCTGATCAATACGATGGGTTGCTGCTGTTTGATGATGTTGCTCGGTCGCTGGGATGAAGGACCGAGTGGTAGGCCGCACGCGGGTGGTACCTGCAAATGCACTCCAACGCTCAAGTCAGAGGTGCTTCAACGGGCAGGGTCACAAGGTGAGTAAAACGTACCTGAAGTCACATGCTAGTGTGGTATATATACTGCTGCGCGTTCTAGTCGTTGCGCATTTTGCGGGGCCGGCCGCATCTTGCGGAGCAAGGCAGATGATGGGCCGCGCTGGGCCTAATGATCAAAATTGGGCTTCGAGCCCACTCCGGAACAGTTGCCCCCCAAGCCTGGGTCGCCTGGGGGCGGGCTAAGGCTTGATTCCTTGCCCCCCAGCGTGGTCGAACGTAACCTGGTCGATCGCTAATTATTTGATTGCGTGGTCGCTGCCACGCGGCCTGGTCACACGGGGCCAGGTGCCGTCTCGGGGGTGACGCCTGACAATCAATCGTCACGAATGCTGAGGCGACAGTTACTTTAATGAGGTGACGTTTAGAGACTCGAGGAGTTTAAGTAATGATGGCACGTGAAGAGTGGCGCCTCTTCGCCTCCGGCCCATGGTGATGGTTGGCCCATTATATATAGGGTTCGAGGGGATTTCCATTTACACGTTTCTTCGATCTCCTCTGCTCTCGCTGATCGCTCGCTTCTGCCCAAGCTCGCTCGCTACCGTCGAAGCTCGCTCGTTCTCGCTAAAGCTCGCTCGTAATCATCTTGCTCTAATTTCAGGTAACTGCGACCGCTTTTACTTATTTGAGTTTTTATGTTCCACCTGATGGAGGGGGTGTCAGGTCTGGGGACGACCACGTCGCCCCTTCCCACGCGCGAGCAAGACCCTGACTGTTATTCCCCTCCACAGGTTCATTCTGGCGCGGACTAAATAAACCCGTCGTATATTTGGAATCCCGGCCATTTCTCTTGCGCACAACATGACCAGACCAGTGGAGCAAAGTTCTGCGCCTGCCCGGTCGTCTTCTTCTAGTGACGAATCTTCCTCTGGGTCTTCGACCCAGAGTCGGACTTCATCTAGCAGATCCGGGGCTCGGCCGGACAGAAGTGGGGTCCCGTACTCCGACGTCGTGGTTGCTGATAATGCAGAGAGCAACGCACGGGTTGACTGTGAGGAAGGTGTTGACCATGCTGCGACCGACGTAACCGAGACGGCCGAAAGAGATCAACGGGGCGACCATGGAGAAGATCCTGAGGTTGCTGCTGCGAAGGATATGTCTTGGGTTTCTCTCAACCTGAGAGGTCAGCGCAGCAAGATTCAACGGGGGAGCCAAGACCTGGAGTTTCTTGCGACCGAGCTAAATGAAGGTTGGAGGGTAGAAGGTATGGCCAAGGGGGAAGATATTGCGGCCTGGACTGATGTGTTAAAATTCACAATGTACCGCATCGTTTTCGAACGCATGGGTATAACTCCACCATTCACCAGGTTCCAACGCCAGGTTCTACGGTATCTTCAGGTCTCCCCTTCTCAGCTGAACCCGAACGCTTGGGCGTTCCTGCAGGCATATGAAGATGTCCTTGTGGTTCTGAGACGACCGGTCTCCATACGACTGTTCTTCACTTTGTTTGAGATGAGCTATATTTATGAAAAAGGCTCCAAGGGCGCCCGCAAGGAAGCGGTCTCATTCAAAAACCGGTCAACATACAACTTCTTCAAGCCATATATGGAATCGTTGACGACCGGGTGGAAAAGGGAATTCTTTTGGGTTGTTCCTGAGTCGGCCGAGGCCCATAGAGGGATCGCCCAAATGTCCAATGATCAAGAAGGAACCCCCCTGTTTCCTACGGTGTGGAGTTTTAATCACTTCTCCAAAAAACCGGGCCAGTACGCTTTCAAGGACGCTGATCTTGACGACCTGGACAGGGGGACGATCCATAGATTGAGAAGGATTGTGTCCCTAGTCCCTGAGGGTCGCATCAAGGTTAAAAACATTGTGGATGCACGTTCCAAGAAGAGAGTCAAGGCCGCTCTCGGTCGGTGGTCGCTCAAACATTTTATTCTCTGTCACTTTGTTTTGTTAACTGTTTCTAACCATTTGCTTTGCCTTTGCAGTTGACATGGCCGACATGAATGACTTTGACCTGTTGGAGCAATGGGCGGCCGAGGACGGCGATGCTTCGCCCGCCCGCGTCATATCTGCGGCTCAATCTGGGGGTTCGCCTCAAACTGCTGTAATCGGATCTCAGCCTGATCGTCAGGCTCCTCGGGCGGGCACACCAGCACAAGCCATTGACCTGAGCAGCCCACCCAAAAATCAAGGAAAATCCAAGAGGAACAGGTCGGCCGATGATGGGGGCGAGAAAAAGAAGCATAAGAGTGGAAAAAGCCACGGGCACAACCGGTCGCCCAACATCGACCTGCTTGGGTTGGGTGATGAAGACTGTGCTCGTTTCAAGGAGGAACCTTTCGAGGTGATGGCCGAGGCAATGAAGGCCGCTGGTATTCTGTTCAAGAAATACCAAGATGAAGAATCAGATCGCCTGGAAGGTAGGCGCCTTGCCCATAGGTATTCATTGCTTGAAGACGACCTAGTCGATAAAAATTTTAAATTGAATTCTGCCTTGTCATTGCTCGCAGAAATGAGGGGCGAGCGAGACGACCTGCTCAAGAAAATGAAGGAGCTCGAACCAAGAATCGAAGCGGCCGCTGACAATGAGAGGAAGCTTGTCGAAGCAGAACGCCAGCTTGTGGCTGTTGTCTCTGCTCAAACACTGGCCGAGTCTGCTCTGGATAAGGCGGTCGCTGACAAGGAAACAGCTGAGAAAGAGGTCGAACGCCTCTCTTCCAAGAATCAAGAGCTGTCGAGCCAGGTCGTTGGGCTGAAAACTGAGCTGGATGCAATGGAGGTGGAAAAGAACAATTTTAGAGGTCGCTACAAGGACGTTCTTGACCGGGCAAAAGGAGCTGCGGAGGGGCAATTCGAAAATGCTGTCAGCCAGATCAAGATCCTCTACCCTGATTTGGGGGTCGATCGCGAGATTGTGCAAAGCGCTCATCGTGCGATCGATCGTCAGATCGTCCGCCCCAAGAAGGTTGTGAAAGGGAAGGTCCTTCAAGAGGAGGCGGTCATCTATCAGGCCCCCAGCGACTCTTAACTTGTGATTCTTCTGAATTGTAATCTTGGCCCGCCTGCGAGCGGTGTTTGAATTGGCGCCCTGGCTTCGACCAAGGCGTCTTTGCTTGTAATCAATGACAATTTTATCATGAATATGACTGGTTTAATCGCTTTTGTAATTCGATTTGATTCTTTTTACTACAGTCGCGACCTTGAATTTCTTATGGGTCACTCTTTATTCGGTAACACTTTTTCAGGCCGCTCGGCGGCTATCGTTTGGGCCATTCAATGGCACTCTTTTAGGCCGCACGGCGGCTCTCGTTTGGGCCATTCGATGGCACTCTTTTTAGGCCGCTCGGCGGCTCTCGTTTGGGCCATTCGATGGCACTCTTTTTAGGCCGCTCGGCGGTTTTCGTTTGGGCCATTCGATGGCACTCTTTTAGGCCGCTCGGCGGCTCTCGTTTTGGCCATTCGATGGCACTCTTTTAGGCCGCTCGGCGGCTCTTCGCATGGTGAGCGACCGTGCATACAATTTGCATGAAAATAAAGTACACAAGTCGAATTTTAAGGTCGGTCCTCGGTAAAAAAACCCCTGTGGGGAAAAAGAGCGACCGCCTGTTCTTTATTGATCAATTGGTTTTTACAAAATACTCTCAACTTGTCAGCATTCCATGTTCTGGGGGTGGTCGCCCCTTCAGTTTATTCTTTAGCTCGCGGGCTTAACCGTCGTCGTCGTCCTCAGGGTCGCTATCTGGGTCGTCTCGAGCATCCAGGTCGGCCACATTGACCTGACGCCCCTATGAGATTCTGAGGTTTAGCATTTACTGCCTCCATATCACAAATCTCTTGATAGAGGAAATGGCTCCTCATGGCCGCTTCCATGTCGGCCATTACTGTCACAACTTGGTCGCTTTTACTGTAGAATTTCATCTTTAAATGCACAGTTGAGGCTACGGCCTCCAATTTTCCCAGTGTTGGCCGGCCGATGATGCAGTGGTAACACGATTTGATTGGAAGAACTAAGAACGTTGTCCTGACCGTCCTGTATGACGCGCTGCTGTTCGTATCATCTCCAAAAGTAACAAGCAATTCTATCGTCCCCAGGGGGTAGGTGGTCGCCCCATTGAACCCGGTCAATGGGGCTGGCACTGCTTGTGGAATAATTTCGCTCCTGTCCACGTTTAACTTGTCGATCAGTTCCTCAAATATGATGTCAGCCGAGCTCCCTTGGTCGACCAGTATCCTTCTGACCTCAGTGTTGGCCATTACGGCTGATACTACCAAAGGGACGTAATTATTGACTTTGCCATCGAGCAAGTCTTCATCCCCAAAGGAAATGGGCGGCCTATTCGAGGCCGGCCGTGGGGTTGAAGTTGAGCCGACCATCATAAGTTCATTCCACTTCCTCTTCATTGCCTTCTTCGACTCTCTGATATCCAACGGATTACCTCCATGGATGACCATGGCTACATTGCGGCCCTTCGATTGTCTGGGGTCGCGATCTTCCTCAGAATCGTTACGCGCTTGCTCGACCGTTGAGTTGACGATCGCTTTGCCTCTGTCATTGGCGGGTTGGCCAACGGCTCTTCCTTCAGGGCGATCGTTACCTTCATCTCTGACATATTGCCTCAACTTGCCTTTCTGAATGAGATCTTCTATGTCATCTTTTAGGGCCATACAGTCATTGGTATCATGCCCCTTACTCTTGTGGTATCGGCAGTATTTCTTGGTAGGCCGACCTCCTTTCTTCAACACTAGAGGATCAGGTCGCCTCACGCCAGCGAACTCGTTGTTTTGGCACTCTGTGAAGATCTGCGCGATCGGAGTGTTCAAATTTGTACGATGCTCGTACTTCTTGGACCGATACTCGGGCTTACTCTCACGATAGTTTTCTTGCCCTTTGGGTGGCCTGCTATTCTCTTCTTTGGGACGCGCGCGGGCGCCCTTGTCGGCGGCCAATTGCTCTTCATAGCCCATATGGTCGTTGGCCCTTCTAAGGAACAGGCCGAGGTCGTAGTAGCAGTTCAATGAGAACTCTTCAGAAAATCTGTGGTTCTTTCTTATACCACGTTTGAGATACTTCAGTTTGTCCGTGTCTGATAGGTTGCGGACTGTGTCGGCCTCTGTCATGAACCGATCGATAAACTCCCTCAATGGTTCATTTTCTCCTTGGACGACCGAATCCAAGTGCTCTTCGTAACGATACTGACAACGGTTGGCCGTGTAATTGGCCAAGAACATTGCCACAAGACCTTCCCAAGAAGAGACGGAGTTAGGACGTAGGGATTCCCACCATTCTAGCGCCCGGCCTTCGAGCGACTGAGGAAAAAGTCTGCACTTCATCGTCCGTCCCAGCTCCCTATAGCTACAGTAGTTGTTGAAGTACATGAGGTGTTTATCTGGATCCCCACGACCGTTAAACTTGTTCAGGTTTGGGGGCTTCCTTAGGTCCCTTGGGATGCGATAACGCCTAATTTCGCTGGTGAAAGGCCCTTGTCCGGTCGGGATGGGATTCTGCCCGTAAGGCTGCATGGCAGCGTAAGTTTGGTCAACGGGCAAACCGTAAAGACCGACCGGCTGACCAAGGAGTCTGTCAGCAATTGGAGGGGGTCCATGGTATTGTGGAGCATGTGGCGACGACCGTCTTCTAGGCCGCTCTGAATGGTTCCTTCTCGGTCGGCTGATGGCACGGGAGACATCTCTAATCTCCCCGTTACGCTAGTCGTCAAACTCCTCGTACGAGTCCCACGATCTGCTTCTTGATCGGCGGGATCCTGAGGACTCGTTGGACGAGTATCTTGTTGGCGACCCTTCTGACTCTGGTCGGTAGCTTGAGTCAGCATAGTCGTAATCTTCCTCAGGGGAACGACGGTGGCGACTTCCTCGATGAGGGGGCGACCTATGAACGATCGCCCTTCTTGAAGGATTGCGTCGGGATACGCCTCGACGAGGAGGAGCTTCTCTTCGTGGTGGTGAACGATGGGGCCGGGATGGTTGGCCTCGGTGACCGCTGTCCGCACGCGGGCGGATCGAGATCGAGCCTCTCTCATAGCGTTCGATCAGTTCGTCTCGATCAGCAATCACCTGATTCTTTTGCTCCAGAATTTGTATGAGCGCCTGGGTCACATGCTCTGGCAATGCTTCTGGGATTCCGGCTTCGGCCAGCTCGGCCGGTAGTTGTGGGGCTGGCTGGGTAACTGGCCCGCGGCCGCCCTGCACTGAGGGTTCTTGGCGAGGCTCATCTTGTGATTCATGAACGGTCACAGGCATGCCCTCTGGGGTTCTGCCCAGAGGTGTTGAGCCTGGAAGAAGTACGTTTCTGGCGTGGCGGCATGGTTTGATGTGGAGTAGCGCTCGGGCCTCCCACTGTGGTCGCCAATTGATCGTACCTGATCAATACGATGGGTTGCTGCTGTTTGATGATGTTGCTCGGTCGCTGGGATGAAGGATCGAGTGGTAGGCCGCACGCGGGTGGTACCTGCAAAGGCACTCCAACGCTCAAGTCAGAGGTGCTTCAACGGGCAGGGTCACAAGGTGAGTAAAACGTACCTGAAGTCACATGCTAGTGTGGTATATATACTGCTGCGCGTTCTAGTCGTTGCGCATTTTGCGGGGCCGGCCGCATCTTGCGGAGCAAGGCAGATGATGGGCCGCGCTGGGCCTAATGATCAAAATTGGGCTTCGAGCCCACTCCGGAACACCATCTTAGAATGTGGTTTAGGCCTAACTCAACCCCACAAAATCGGCTTGTAAGGTGAGGGATGCCTCCCACTTATAAACTCATTTTCAGACCATATCACATCCGATGTGGGACTCTTAACACTTAGAAAAAGAATGTGTCATACATGCAAGTACGGATGCAATCCAAATGGACCGGGCTTAGGTGAGATGGAGGATGTTTGGAGTCAAGATGAGATAGAGTCACTTGCACATTGATTTATACTCAAGTATGAACTCAATCATTTTGATTTCATAGACCAAAATTATCTTTGTTTTTTGTTGGATTAAATTTCATAAATATTGTGCTCATTTGGAACTATATATGTTTAATATATGATTTAGATGATTATCGTATTGGAGAGTTATCCTTATTCCTAAATCGATAAAATCCCTATTTATTATGAGTAATTTATATTAAATATGATAATGATTTTGGGTCTAGCCTTTTGACGTTAGGTAATGTTCTTCCAAAATCATGGTTCATCCATTCATACAATTTGAAACATATGCCTACATTCTATATCCAACCATGCATGCAAAGTTGGACTACAACAGATTTGGGGATTGGGAGCGCTTTTTTTTTACCATCAATAGCGCTTTTGGGCGCTCCTAAAGCTTGCACTCCTGTTGCCAATTACCCAAAGGTAGCGCTCAAAAAGCGCTACCAATGAACAGGCAAGAGGAGCGCTTTTTAGTATAAGCGCTCCTTATTCCCGGATGCGCTTAGACCATAGGTAGCGCTTTCTGTAAAAAGCGCTACTTATGGTCTTAGCGCATTAAGCAAGAGTAGCGCTTTTTAGTACAAGCGCTCCTTATTCGTAGATACGCTAAGACAATAGGTAGCGCTTTTTGTATCAAGCGCTGCTTATGGTCTTAGCGCATGTAACCAAGAGTAGCGCTTTCTTGTAAAAGCGCTCCTTATGCCTAATTTTTTTCTAAAGAATTTCTTGTCTGCTTCTTCTATATTACCAATTCCCAGCTCCCTGCAACCAGAAACCAAATAACAAACAACCAGCAACAACAACAAACAACCAGCAACCAACAACAAACTTCCAAATAAAATTCCAAATCAAAAACCAATTTAAAATCAAATTCCACCTAATTTATAAATCCAACATATATATATATATATGTGTGCCAACAAAAATTACATAAATCCTCTTGTACCAAAAGATCAACAAAAATTACAACATATATCCAATGAGGTAGGATATCCAAAAAAAATTACATCAATTTCGATTTGCATGAATCAAACCGGCAACATGACGACACCACTCTCCTTTGAGATCAGTAAGTTCCTCATCAGAAAATTGAGCTCTGTCATACCCCAATTTTGTCCAGCTTAGATCAAAACCCTAATTTTCCACAAAAATAAATAAGTTGAGGAGTGAGAAGCATCATGCATTGCATTTTGAGTCCTAAAAGTCATTCCAAAGTTTCTAAAATCATTTTTAGAGTTGAAATGCACTTTTTGGGTAAATCAGGTTTTTTTTGAGTCCAAAAGGGTATTTTGGTCATTTCACAATAAATATGATAATTCCTCATGAAGGTCATTGAGCATGCATTCTAAGATTCTAGAGGTCATTTCTAGGGTTATAGATTCATTTTTGAAGTGGAAACGCATTTTTCGGGCAAATTAGGGTTTTAGCGTCAAAAAGGGTATTTTGGTCAATTGTAACGGTTTTTTTTCAAAAAGGCTCAAAAAACATGTATAATTAAAAATATGAAATCTGAAATCAAAAATGAAAAATGAATAATAAAATCATATTGGATGTTTATTGTATTTTTAGAATTAGGGCTAATTCCTTTTAGGTGCTTTTTGCTTTTATCCATTTTTGGCCAAAGTAAGTACCAATTTCACAAGCAAACCATCTCCCTCACTCCACCCTCATGCTCCACGCCTCCCCATCACCTTCAGCCCACCTCAAGTGTCATTTCTTTGACAAGCACATCCAATACACAACATGTTTTTACCTTCTTTCTCTCTACACCACTAAATACACACTAATTCCTTTACTTCCCTCACACAACCCTTAACCCATTAGATCTTGGGCAACTCACTCCTCTTCAAAGAAAAGAGACAAGGCCGTAGCCCCCCTTCCTCTCCCTCACTTCATCTTGTTTTCTTTCATCTCAAAAAAACCTTCCCATTGGCTCCTACACAAAAAACCCTAACAAACCACTCACCTCATTTTGGCATCCCTCTTTCACATACTCCCTCCATTTCTCATTAAAAGTTCAAGCATCATCACCAACTCAAAGCTAAGGATCAAGGCAAGGGGCACAAGTTTCATGGAGGTTTGTGGAGGATTTAGTTGATTTGTGGTCTTGTTCTTCATATCACTCCCTTCATAGCTTGGATTCAAGGTAAAACTTCAAAACTCTTGTATTTTCTTCATTTTTGCATAATCTCTCTTCTCCTCATCTCAACTCCTTCATATATTGTTGTTGTTGCTTTGAGGAGCCATCTCAAACACTATTGACAAGCACTTAGGGAGGCTTGGGTGTTTGAGGTGGCTCCTTGGCTTTGAAGGAGTTGTTCTTGTGTTTTCTTGCATTTGCTTGTATTTTGAGTCTAGTTGCCTAATTTTCATCAAATGAAAACTCATTCTCATACTCCATGTGCATTCGGCCATGAACTCTATTCTAGGGTTCTTGTTCATTTTATGATTCGGGTTTAAATAATTGTTGATCTTGGACCATACATAGCCTTGGGTTTGGGCAAGGAAAATAGGGTTCATGTTGCTTGTTTCGTTTTCTTTAATTTTGAATGAATAAATGCATGATTTGGTTAGTGTTTGTTTTAGGAACTTGCATGATAGATTAGGTCCTCTTCTTTTGTGTTGTTTTGTGTGTTAATTTGTCAATTTTTGCATGAAATAAGTTGATGATTCCATGCTTGTATGCATTCGGCCATGACTAGGGTTTTTACCCCTTTGATTGCATGAAATGTGTCATTTTGATTGTGGTTGAGTAAATGCAAGTTGTGTCATTGTGTTTTTTAACTTTTTACCATTTCATTAACTTTTCACTTTTACCATTTCACATGTACCATTTCATTAATAAGTTACTTTTCACTTTTTACCTTTACTAACTTTCAAAAATTACTTTCTACTCCAAGTAAAATAAATTTACCATTTCACTAACTTTTTACTAAAAGTTTTCACCACTTGCATCTTTGCATAAAAACCCCAAAACATTTTCTCATTTGCATTTCAAACTTTTTCAACTTTATAAAATAATCCCCAAAATACTTTTACCACTTTCAAGACCAAAAACATTTCATCTCATTTCCAAAACACCAAAACCCAAAAACATTTTACCACTTTCTTACCTAAACCTTTTACCAAAACATTTTCACTTGCATGCATCTTCATTCATCCCTACTTTATGCAACACTCTCATGCATCCTCAAGTATCTATGCCTTGCATAATAAACGTAATCCTACTTAAATGCTCATGCATTCTTGTATGCTCATGCGCTCACATGCTCGCCTAATCATGCATCATTGCTCACATGTTCATTCACCTAACCTAGAATACTCTATGCCTATGATTAATTGTATTTCTTTGTTCTTGATGCCATTTGAATGTCTTGACTTAATTGTGCACAAACCCTTTTACACAATCATGTGCCCTTATAAGACTACCAACATGTGTAGCATAGAGGTATATGTGCCCCTCTTGAGATTGCTCCCAACTTGTGTAGCAATTCCCCTTCACACACAAACACAATTGTTTTGAGAACTTTGTCTCGCATCTTTGACAATTAAATCTCTTGATTATATCGGCATGCTTAATCTTAGTTGATGGTCAACATGTTCATGATTGCTTGATTAGTTGAATATGTTTGAACTTCATTCATTCATTTTGCATTTGGTTTTGGACATAGAATTCGATTGAAAATGATTTATTTATTTTCTAAAAACTCTTTTCCAAACCAATTAATTTTCAAAGCATTTTCAATAAACAAAATAAGCAAGTAGTGGAGGTCACCCATAACCTTTGTTAGTTTGATCTCTATGAACGGTCTTCAATTTCGCACGAGTACTTAGCGATGATTACCCATAACCTTAGTTAGTTTAATCATTCTCTAATGCTCGTCCTACTTCGAAAACCTTTTCAAAAATATAATAAAAGCAAGTTGTTACTAATAGTCAATCAGAGCCTTCGTTCGTCTGACTAGAGGTAACAACTCTTTTTGAGTATTTAGCAGTGATTACCCATAGCCTTTGTTAGTTTAATCACTCACTAATGCTCGTCCTATTGCGAAAACTCACCAAAAAGAACAAAACAAAAACCTTTTCAAAACCAAAGAGTTAGAACTACGTCGCTTTGATTCCCATTTGGGATACGTAGGAGCGAGCCACGTCCTCGTCAAGCACAACAAACCAAAATTAATTCGATTGCGAAAGCCCTTTTTGATCATCTAAAATAAAAACCGATTATCATTAATGATCACTCGCGCCGTTGCCGTTTGGTTGTTAATGATAATTTCATTTTCAAAAGAGTTAGTAGTGCAGCCACTCTAAACCGTTGTTGTTTGGTCGTCGCGAACACTCGAATCAAAAGCAAAACCGATTATCGTTAATGATCACTCGCGCCGTTGCCGTTTGGTTGTTAATGATAATTTCATTTTCAAAAGAGTTAGTAGCGCGGCCACTCTAAACCGTTGTTGTTTGGTCATCGCGAATCCTCGCTCCTACTGCGAAAACTCATCTAAACAGACTAAAAAACAAAAACCTTTTTAGGACAACCAAGAACTACGTAGCTTTGAATTCTCCATCGCACCAGGAGATACGTAGGAGCGAGAGGCCAACTCTCGTCAAGCGCCAAAAATAAAAATTTTCATTAAGTCTTCTCACTCCCTTTTCAATAAAGAGGCAAAATAAAAGCATTTTCAAATCAACACTTCAAACCACACATTTAATTAAAGGTTCCCTTTCGGTAGAAAGGAGGTACGGGGCGCTAATACCTTCCCCATGCCTAACCGACCCCCGAACCCATATCTCCAGTTTTCGAAAGACCATCCGCCTTGTCTAAAAGACCTTTTTTCAATGTTTTGGTCTTAAAATTAAAATATTGGTGGCGGCTCCATACCTATTCCACGTTGTACAATGAGAAGTCCGAACCGGATTTTTTGGGGTGCAACAAGCTCCACGCACATATTCAGGAAAATACTAAAAAAATAAAATAAAATGAACTTAGAATTATATCGATCTCAATTAGAAATTGAATTACTTGTCAAAAAACAAACTATCAAAGTACATACATGGATTGGGATTTCCATTTGGTTGTGAGTGATGATGTCCTTCATAAACTTCATTACATAGTACCCGCAATCATTGCTGTTTGGTTGTTTGGGACTTTATAAAACAAAATATTACTTAATTATTAATTTTAATTAATTACATATGCATAAGAATATTGATTATAAACTTACCTTTATTGCTATCCATTTTGTAGAAGATGATGATTTTCTCTACGCAATCCTAACATCATGCAATCCCCAATAAGTTGCCAAAGCACTGAAACAACATCATATATATATAACTATATTAATCGAAATACATACATAATTTAAATTATGAAATATGCGAGTGATCTAAATACACACCTATTAAATACTCCCACCAACTTGGGGGAGTTGTTGTAATGACCTTGCAGTGAATCCAAATAGAAAATCACATCTCTTTTGGGATCAACAGCCAACAATATCCAATGGGTCCTATAAATTTTTTGAATAATCAAATTAATGACAAATATTTCACAAATACATGTTATATACGATTGATATATATAGATTAAATTACTCACCCTAAGTTGATGGGTGCAAAAAACAAAGTATCACAGCTTAATTGATGTGCTAGTGCCAGGCGCCGATCGATATTGGCTTTAACCTCTACCTTGCTTCTTTCCATTTGTGTCTTGCATTTTTCTATATGATCTTTTGACATTGTTTTATCCAGGGGGATATTAAGTAGAAAAGTACTTTCGGGGAAAAAGAACACAAATATTTATGTTTGTTTTCTTGGGACCAATATCTCATGGTACAAATACCTTTAATTAAAATGTATACAAATTATAATAATAATAATAATAATAATAAAAATAATAATAATAATAATAATAATAATAACAATAATAACATATACCACTGAAATAATAAGATAGATACATACCTGATATATGCTCTAATAGTAGTCGCACTTGCCCACTCGTGCTCATATACCACTGCGAGTTCCTCTAGATTCAAAGTCAGTGCTTGCTCCTCTCCTCTCCAATAATGGCATAAATTAAACTGACAGAATGGTCCTATACGAACTGCCGTTTCCAATTCATTTAAGCATAACATTTCAACCACAAGCAAATTAAATGCCATTATTTTTATCAAACAGGTGGTGTGCATCTCTCTCTTCATGACTCTCATCAAAGAAATCAAACACGGTAATGAAAAACCAGGAAAATATAGAATTGCAAGGAGGCGTTACACTATGTATATCAGAGAAGAAAAGAGCACCGATACATCACGTTTACATTCGCAGTATGGAAAACCTTAAAACCTCAAACCAAAACTATCAAAACAAATTACATTATCAATAACCAAAAACAATCAAAACCTTAAAACCTAAAAACTAAAACCCATAAAAATGAAAGGGGCAAGAATCATACCTATTATCAAGACCCAAAAAGAGAGCAGAGAGATGAATGAGAGCCTTTCGCGCAGCTGAACCAAACGAGATGAATGAGAGATGAAAAGGAGCCTTCGAACGAGAGGACGGCGTCCTCTAATGCGACGGCGCAGGGAGGAGGCGGTGGCGCAGGGAGGAGGCGAGGGAGGAGAGAGCTGAGTGTTTGCATACATGAGGGTTTCTGCGTGAGAGAGTGTTTGAGGGTTTCTGCGTAAAGAAAGAAGGGTTGCTCGCGAGAGAGAAAGAGAGACGTTTGGTTCTGTGTGTTATTGCCCGCGTGTGTGAAAGCAAATTTTTTTAGCAATTGTTGGAACTCTTGTGTGTGAATTGGAAAAATTCCACATTGGATAGAACTCTTCTGTGTGAATTGGAAAAAGTCCCACATTGGATAGGCTAAGCATTTCTATACTGGAAAAAGCCTATAAAATGAGAGTTTCTCCTCATTTGCAAATAACACCAAACTTGACGATAAAGCATCTCTCCTCAAGTTTTTCTCTCTTCTCTCTAAACTTCTTTGTTCTTCTCTAGAAAGCTTGAAGCATTTCCAAGCTAAAGAGTGGTTTTCATAACCATATTGAGGGTGTATTTCTTAGAGCAAATTTTCACGGTGCAGTGAACTTTCGTAGCAGTTTTTGACTGGGCTGTTTTATCCTGGGGATGTCGTGGTTGATAGTCTGCTTGCACCTTGGAGCAGTGCCACGAAACGTCGTAAAGAGAGCGGCCTAGTCCGCGACTCGTCCCAGTAATCTCTTCGGCTTGATTTTTGAAAACAGTGTTGTTTTGGGGAAAGTTCTGGCTAGGAAAGACTTGGTATTTAAGAGTGTCCATTGTGACCCACCTCTCTTTCCTGGGAACCTAATCGGATTAACATTTTTAAGACGTTTCTAATTTAGCCATGACAACCGAAGAAATTACTGGTGCTGGTTCCGTTGAAACAGCTGAACAGACTAAAACAGCAAATGAAATACTCCTATGGAAGGAGCATGACTATCTCTGTAAGAATTTTATTCTGAACGGACTAACTGATGATCTTTATGATTATTACAGTACCTGTAAGTCCGCCAGGGATGTCTGTGATGCTCTGAAAAAGAAATATTCCTATAGAAAGAGAATAATTTTCTCTATACTATTTATCAATAGAAATAGAATTGTTTTCTCTATACGGTATAATAATAGAAAGAAAATGATTATCTCTATAATTTTTAATTCTACGGAAAGAGAATAATCATCTCTATAAGAATGAATTTTTTTTATAATTCATATTTTTTGAAATTATTTTTTATTCATATCTTTTGTTGTCGTTAGTGGTTAACATTTAACAGTTGATGGTTTTATATTATGTTTTATATCATAGAATTGCTTTTGATCTCATTAGCAATAACATTTTTTTGAGAAGTTATGTGTTTCACGATATATTGCAATATATAATTTTGAAAATTGCAATATAACTTTCTTGAAATTCTTTCAAAATTAAAACCGTAATCAGATTCAAAAGAACCGCAACAAGAATGAGAACCCTCCAAAGTCCCCATATCCTAAGCCTCAACCACCACCACAACCTAAGAATGATGCTGCTCCTCCATTTAATTGTTTAAGTTGCGAGTGACCAGGTCATATAACATGCAAGTGTAGGAACAGGCCAAGCTCTGCCCCGCAGGCTAACCTGACTTAATAGCAATCGGTTGCTATAATTTATGAAATCAACATTGTTGATAATTGCGAAGGTTGGTGGATGGTCACTGGCTTTGCTCGATGTGATCATGCTATGTTTCGAACATAGATCGTTGCTGGAAAAAAGGGAAAAATATGTTGAGTCTGGTGAATATTTTTTTAACGCATTGTTTACTTCTTCTATCAGAAGTTTTGAACGCTATACTATTTTTTTAGACGTGTTTGACTTTGACGTGTAAACAAATGCATTCTTTTCAAAAAAAGCCAGATAACATTTTTCAAAAGTTATTTTTTTAAATGACTTAAAAAAAGGTGATTTTTGTAGTCAAACAAGAATTTTCAGGACTTCGCATAAATCAGTAAGGAAATCTGAGCATTAGTTTTGACTAACTCAGATATATGCGAATAAGATAGAACGTTAACCAGAAATGGAAAACGATAGTTTACGACTTTTATTTATAATTGATTTCACTACATTGTATATACTTTGTGAAAAATAAAAGTGAAGTGTTTGACATATTCAAAGTTTTCCATTACAGATTTTGAAAATCAATTAAATAGAAAGGTTAAGAGCTTTTATAGCAATTGAAAAAATGGAGTATGATTTCCATTAATTTAATGGAATTATACATGAAACAACTGCACCATATTCTCCCGAAATGAATGGTAAAGCAGAAAGAAAGAATAGAACTTTTACCGAATTGGTAGTTGCTATTATGCTTTATTCTGGTGCTGCATCTCACTGGTGGGGTAAATTTTGTTAACTGTAAGTTATGTCCTGAATAGACTTCCAAAGTCTAAGAGCAAAATTTCTCCTTATAAAATCATAAAGAAAAGACAACCTAATGTGTCTTATTTTCGAATCTGGGGTTGCTTGGCTTATGTCAGGATTCCAGACCCAAAAAGAGTTAAACTCGCCAGCAGAGCCTATGAATGTGTATTCATTGGGTACGCAGTAAACAGTAAAGCTTACAGGTTTTATGACCTTAAAGCTAAAGTGATCATAGATTCAAATGATGTTGACTTTTATGAAAACGAATTCCCTTTTAAGTCTAGAAATAGTGGGGGCACCAGAACTAGTCAAGTCTCTGTGCCTAGGAACGTTGAAAACAACGAACAAAGGGAAATAGAACCTCGAAGAGGTAAGAGAGCACGTGTTGCTAAGGACTATGGACTCGATTATATGGTCTATACGTTAGAAGAGGATCAAACTAGCATTCATGAAGCATTGTCTTCTTTGGATGCCGATTTGTGGCAATAAGCCATCAATGACGAGATGGGTTCTCTAGAGTCTAACAAGACATGACACTTAGTGGACTTGCCTCCTGGTTGCAAACCAATTGGATGTAAATGGATTTTGAAAAAGAAACTAAAACCCGATGGCACTGTTGATAAATACAAGGCTCGTCTTGTTGCCAAAGATTTTAGACAAAGAGAGAATATAGATTTCTTTGACACATATTCACCTGTTACTAGAATTACATCCATAAGGGTACTAATTTCGTTGGCCGCTATTTACAATTTGATAGTACACCAAATGGATGTCAAAACTGATTTTTTAAATGGTGAATTAGAAGAAGAAATCTATACGGAGCAACCTGAAGTTTTTTGTAGTTCTTGGGCAAGAAAACAAGGTCTGTAAGTTGGATAAGTCTTTGTATGGTCTCAACAAGCTCCTAAACAATGGCATGAGAAGTTTGATAATTTGATTATATCGAATGGGTTTAAAGTGAATGAAAGTCACAAATGCATATATTACAAAACCGAGAATGACATTTACACAATCATATATCTCTATGTAAACGACTTACTCATATTTGGATCAAACATTCATGTTGTAAATAAAGTGAAATCACTGTTGTGCAACAACTTTGATATGAAAGACCTTGGAGAAGCAAGTGTAATACTTGGTATTAAGATCACTAGGTCCGAAAAAGGAATTTCCTCGGATCAATCTCATTATATTGAGAAAATCTTAAAGAGATACAATTATTTTGATTGTAAACCTGCTTGTACACTGATCAATGTATTTTAATGCACTATTTATAGCTTTTCACTTGGTGATTTTAATTGTGCTTTGTGCCTAATATTTAAGTCTTAGCACGTTTCTAGACTTTGGGTCTTAATTGAGCAATATAACAATTTCTTGATTAATTCTTGTTTTTATTGCATATTGACCCATGTCTACTCTGTAGGCCATAACTTTGGCTGTGCTTATCTGATTGAGGTGTGCGAGCATGCGTTGGAAAGCTAAGAAATAGAGCTACAATTCTTCTGATGAGCTCGAAACCCAATTCTGAAGTCTTGAAGGTGAAAACTGCGAAATACCGAAGCAGTACTGTGTAAAACGGGTTTTGGGCCGAATTTTAGTTTGTTAACGGGCTTTTATCCAGTTATCCATTTAGGGTTTAGGTTTTCTTTTTTTGTCTTATAAGATACACTTTTTAGAGCCGTCTTGTCTCTCTTACGCATTCCTACTTTTCAATTTTACGTCTTTGAGCTCTAACCTCTAGGGATCTAAAACCTGAAGTCAATTCATTGGTGAACGGGTGTCGCTATAAGGATTTTGAGGTTCAGTTCTTTATTGTTTATGATATTTCGTCTTAGTTTCTAATTCGTCTCTATCAATTTCGTTTTTGCTCTTAATGGTTGCAATTTCAGTTCTTCTTATTTCGCTTAATGTCCACGAATTGGAGACCTAAATTATGATTCTTGCTTCCAATTAACTTCAAGTTCTGCAAGACCCTAAAAAGCCATGAATTTTGATTTTTCGGCAAAATTGACAACACCAACACCCCTTCTATTTACTCCTCAAAACCCACGAACACGAACACCAACATGAACACCAACACCAACACCAACACCAACACCCATATCACTCTATTTCTTTCTTTCTCTACATATGGGTGTCCATGGATCATTTTTGTTATCATCCATTTGTATTTATGATATTGGTGAATACACGAATACTTAGTGAAGGTCATATTTTATTATTTTGTTTTTGTTTTAGTGGTTGTTTTTGTGCTGCTCGGTGTCCAAATATATTTTTAGTTAACAAATTTAATTTTTCAAAAAATAGTAATTTTTTGTAGAGACATTGATAATATATTTTTTTATAATAGTATAAAATTAAATAATCTTATAATATGCTAAAAAAGTAAAATCAGTTATATATATATATTTTTAAATTATCCTTGAATAGTAGAGTTAGAAATTGCACGATAATAGTATAAATAAACATTATATGGACATTTATTTATAAATTGAATACTTATAGAAATTAATTGTATTTTGTTTTTAACTGAAAAGAAATTAATTGTATTATTGATATATAACTATATTAGATTAAAAATAAAATAAGTCAACCATGAAAATGAATTTTTTTCAACATGCTTGTTAATTAGTTTTTCTGGTTAATTACTTCCATAAAGATATATAACAAAGAATAATAAATTTTGCTGGTTTTCTTAATGTTTTTTTGGTAGATTGGTTTACTTAAATTAAAAAAGTAAAATCAGTTATATATATATATATATATATATATATATATATATATATATATATATTATTTTTTTATATATATCCATAAAGAAATAATATATATATATATATATATATATAACTGATTTTACTTTTTTAGCATATTATAAGATTATTTAATTTTATACTATTATAAAAAAATATATTATCAATGTCTCTACAAAAAACTAGTGTGTATGTATGACCCGTGCGCTGGACGGGTCTACTATTAAATAATCTTATAATATGCTAGTGTGTATGACCCGTGCGCTGGACGGGTCGACATTTTCTTTGTTGAATTTAATTTTAGTATGATATTTATTTTTAAATTTATCTCTCTCTCTCTCTCTCTCTCTCTCTCTCTCTCTCTCTCTCTCTCTCTATATATATATATATATATATATATATATATATATATATATATATACTCGTTTAAATACTTTGAGTTGACTAATTATGTTTTTTTACCAAAGTGACGAATGATATTTTTGTATATATACTTATTGTATTTATTTAAAGTTTGATTTGGTAAAAAAAGGTTAAACATTTTTATATTAACTTAGCGGAACACAAAAAGTAACCTGTGATTCGGTACTAATTTATTTAATTATATAAACTATTAAAATTTTTGCATAAATGATTAGTAATATAACCCAAGATGTCACAAAATTTTGAAAATACATATCAGTATCTTTTCAATAATTTTAATTTCGAATGTGTCATTCATGCGATACATACAAACTTGACTACAATATTTTCAAAAAAGTCACATATGGGAAGGGCTAGTGTCTATTACCCGTGCTCTGCACGAGTATACATCGTCTTTTTAGTAAATTATATGTATAGTGAAAATATATTCAATGCATGTCTAATATTTTTAAAGTTTTGACTCTTTATATTCATAGTTACCATTGTATTAGTATGATTGACTCAATTCAATATTAGGTATTACACTGAATATCCGTTTTAGTCCCTGTAAAAATATTTCTTTTAAAATAGTCCCTGCAAATATTTTTTTATCTGTTTTGGTCCCTGCTATGATTTTTATATTGATTTTGGCATATTTTTTATCTATTTTGGTCCCTACAAATATTTTTTTATCTGTTTTGGTCCCTGCAAATATTATTTTTTTATTTGTTTTGGTCCCTGCCACATCCGCTAAAATATGCCAAATCAGTATAAAAATCATAGTAGAGACCAAAAGAGATAAAAAATATATTTGCAGGGACTATTTTAAAAGAAATATTTTTACAGGGACTAAAATGGATATTCGGTATAATTGCAGAGACCAAAATGGTATTTAAGCATATATATTATTTACAAAAAATATAAAAACTTATATAATGTCTGATTTATTTCAATCATGAGTTATATTAAAGTATAATAATTTATATATAAATATCAATGTTTTTATGTAAAATATTATGAAGTCTTGTAAAATTTCATCTGAATTATATATACATTACCAAAAGAAAATTATAATAACAAAATATTTGATAATTTTTTTACCATGTAATTGTAGTCTTGTGATAAGCACCGTATATATTTAATTATTTTTATTAATACGCCAAGAGTTTATCCTTGAGTTATACTTTTAGCATCCATTTTCTACATTTAAAATTAATATGTTAAAAATACTAAAATTTCCCTAGATAAAAAATCTCTATAAATCACAATTTTCAAAATTTATTTTTGAATTTCTATTGTGTTTTATTAAATCACAGAAAAAGTAATATGTAAATATTGACAGTGTCTATAATAATAATAATAATAATAATAATAATAATAATAATAATAAGATATTAAAACACAACCGGAAGATGGGCGGATGTTTCAGCTAAGTTGCATCATCGAGAATCTTTATTGTTATCATGTTTCATAGTGTTAGTAAAGAAGAATACTTCTTCGCGATTAAAATCTTTGGCCCGTGTTCTTAAAAAGCTATGACTCCATCACCATATTTATTTATTAGAATAAGATGAAGTAATAGTAATTTTGTTCGAATTACACAACACAAAAGAAGAACAATGAACAAATAGCAAACTATTTGACTTACACTACAAAAAAAAAGGTCATTTGCGACGGCAAAGTCCCTCGCTAAATCACCAAATTCCCTCGCTAACAGTCATTTGCGAGGGAATTAGCGAGGGACAACGTCCCTCGCTAATTCCCTCCTCGCAAATGCGATTAGCGAGGGATTTGGGTCCCTCGCTAATTAGCGAGGGCAGTGTCCCTCTCTAGATCCCTCGCTAATGCTCAGCCACGTGGCCATGGTCCCTCGCTAAGTCCCTCGCTACTGCTCAGCCACGTGGCCACATTCCCTCGCTAATTCCCTCTCTAATGCTCAGCCACATGGCCACGTTCCCTCGCTAACCCCCTCGCTAATTCCCTCGCTAATGTTCAGCTACGTGGCAACCTTCCCTCGCTAACGCCCACGCTACTGCCCAACCACGTGGCCACATTCCCTCGCTAAGCCCCTCGCTAATTCCCACGCTACTGCTCAACCTGATGAAATTTTTTTTTTATTTTATCTGCTTTTATACCTGTTTATTTTATTAATAAATAATAAAATCTAATAACATAAAATACATAAAATAGTTTAAAATAAAAATTATCCAATAACAAAATATTTGAATCAACAACACTTAATCTAAAATGTTATAACAAAATATTTAATCAACAAAACTAAAAGCTGCCACCATCAGACTCCTCAGCTTCCTCCCCAGCTTCCTCCTCAGCTTCCTCCTCAGCTTCCTCTTCATCTGCTTGCTGCTGCTCATTTTGCTTCATATTCTTAAAATACTTAAACATCAGCTCCTGCCTACGGGTCACCTTCTCATAATCTTGCTGCATCTTTCTCATCGCCACGCTACCACAAGAAACTGTTCAACCCCAATTACAAAAGATTCCTTTAAACCCGCTCTTCTCGGATATAACCGATCATACACCCAATCACGATTAAATTCATACAAATTCATCTACACGTATTTAAGAAAACGTGTTAGATAACATTCCCAATAATATTTCAAGTTAGTGGCATCAATATGATCTCAGTGGAGATGATTTCGAGCCGAATATGGGGGTTAAGGACAGCACAAAACCCTTTTCCATCCAAGTAGTGAAGGAAGTTATTTCATATAACTCCCAACCTTACCGTTGTTAGTATCGTCTCGCAATTATCTCAATGGAGATGATTTCGAGCAAAATATGGGGGTTAGGATGTCCCTCACCCTTTTCCATCAACAACACACAGTCATCTAACCTAGGGTTCATCAAAACAATAATTAAATATTTTTCAATTAAACTAACCGTTATGAGATTGACGTCTGTTGCGGTTGTTCGGTGACGATGCGCACTCTGGTGCGGTTCTTAAACTCCAAACACCAACGATGTCAATCCTAAATCAATCAAAAAACATAAATCAAAACAAATTTAAAAAATCAATATCAAAAAAATATCATAAAAAAATGTCAAAACCTACAAAAGGGAGAGGGCAGAAATTCGTGGTGGTCGTGGCGGCGGGGGTGGTGGCGGCGGTGCACAGTTAAATTTCGCAGGTGAGAGAGAGAGAGGCTGAGAGAGAGGGGCTGAGAGAGAGACAGCAGAAAGTAGGTGCTGGTGGTGGTGGGTGGTTGGGACGGTGGTGGTGGGTGGTTGTGACGGTGGTGGTGGGTGGTTGTTGGCCGTAGGTGAGAGAGAGACGCGGAGAGAGAGAGGGCGAGATGGCGGAGAGGAGCTGTCGTAGGTAGGTGAGGATGGTGGTGGTGGTTGTGAGGGTGGTGGCGTTGGCGGCGTTGGCGGCTTCTCGCGGTGGCCGTAGGAAGAGAGAGAGGCGGAGAGAGAGACGGTGAGGAGGCGAAGAGAGAGAGCCGGAGTGAGGAGGTGACGGAGAGAGGAGGTCGTAGGTAGTTGATGGTGGTGGTGCGGCGGCCGTCGTAGGTGAGAGAGAGAGGCGGAGAGAGAGAGGCGGAGAGAGAGAGGCGGTGAGAGAGAGGAGAAGAGAGAAATGAGGGTTTCTGTTTTGAGATTCAGTTTTGGAAATTAATTTGACATTAGCGACGGCATTAGCGACGGCATGGACCGTCGCTAACCGTTACGCCCATTTCCACGCAGTTCCACGCGTTGAACGGTCAAAAAACATTTGCGAGGGACACTATAGCCGTCGCTAATTTTTCCCGCCCAGGCCATTAGCGACGGCCTGGCCGTCGCTATTGCTAAAATTTCCGTCGCTAATGCTTAACAAAATTCGACAGCTCTATGCCCTCGCTAATGCCGTCGCTAATATCAGTTTTTGCGAGGGACTTAAAGTCCCTCTCTAATTCCGTCGCTAAAGGCAACATTTTTTGTAGTGTTAAATAATACCACAATCGTTCAACAAAATGACAAACATGAGGATCGTCCAGGAAATAATAACTACGATATCAAACTATTTAGTCTTTTTCGATCTTCGCATGGTTGAGAACAAACTCGTCCAAATTTCCATCACCGCCAAATGGATCTGGTATTTTCAATAAGGGACTTTCTCGTTGGAAAGTAATTAGATGATGCAATAATTAAGTAAAAGAATTAAGTAAAAAAGGTACTGCACGTGGATCTTAAGGAAAAGAAGATCATGTTGATCAGTGACACTTTTGCTCATTGTATCTCAAAAGATAAAATTTTTAAAGTATTAGATGTCATGCACATGAGAGAGGGACAAACATAAAGAACATATCCTACTTCTAATCTAAATGAAAATCATGTAAATGGCCTATATATTAGGCTAACAATATCATGGCCATATTATGTGTAGCCATGAAATTTGGAAAGCTACATAAAAATTTATCCTTTAACTACTATGTGATTTTCTTTTATAAATATATTTATAAGGCTCAATTCAAGCAATCCAGCATACCACTGATGAATAGAGGGTATGTTGATGAATATCATGGTCATATTAGGCTTAGTGTATGAATTCAAAGTAGTTGGACTGTGAACCAATCAGTTTAGTGCATTAACCAAGTTCTCTTTGAAAATCCCCAACATCTTTGCCTTTGCCTCAAAAATGCTGATTAACTTTCTCTTCACCATATCAGTTAAGCAATTAGCTGCAGAAAGAACATGGAAAAGCTTTTATGCTTTCTGAACAATGATTGAATAATGATGATGATGCGAATGAACAAATGCAAAAACACACTAAGGATCAAGGTAGTAGAGAGGGAAATGAAGGATACCAAAAATCAACAATCAAATGAGATGAAATATGAGATTTGGTGATTGATTGATAGATATCCTTTGAAAACGGATAATGCATACATCTAAGATCCAAGAGGCATTCATATACACTTGGGGTGTGAAGCACATGAGTAAGCTTCGAATCCACTGGGCAACATCTGAAAGTGCCAAACATAATGTTTGTTAGGAGGATGTGTCTCCATTCAAGATAAGGAAAGCTTTGATTCAAATGGAAAAGGTAAGAAAAAGTATGAGATGAAATGGTAAAAATGTAATAGTGAAGCTCCAAAACATCGGTGCTGTGATTAAAACCTGTGAACCAAACCCTTAACACAATTCAGTTCGATTCGCACAACCATTAACGCAATTTGGTTCAGTTTATGTGACCCGTTTGAATTGGTTCAGTTTATGTGAACCATTTGAATTGGTTCAGTTCGTCGTATGAACTGAACAATGTACAGTCCTACTATGTATCAAGATTCAAAAGTCAAATCAAAATAAATGAAGAAAGGCAGACAACTATTTACCCAACGGTTCTCTTCTGGTTTGTATTATTTCCATTTCAGGGTTTGCTTCAACAATTTTGATGCCTTCTTGACAATTCAATTTCGTGCCCTTAAGTACCTTGAGATGGATGTATCATAAAAATAAATGGATGCCTTGCCTGGCAGGGGGCTATTAACTTTCTCAAAATCTTTTAATCATTTAACACCTGTCAATATAGTTGTTAAGAATATGGATCTTCTATTTCGTTGAAAACTGAACAATCATATACAAATATGAGTAATTTTTAAAGAAACTAAATGGAAGTAACAATTGTTTGATCATTCTATGATTATGCAAGGCATTGTACTTTTGTCCACTTTGCAACAAAAGAACAATGATTTTAACATGTACATAATACAAATATTCTTGTAGTGTTATTTTTACTCCGTGTTTGTGTGAGTGACTATCAGAGTCACGTGCTCCTCACATTCCATGAGTGTGCGCTGTGTGTGTTGTGAGAGGCGTGTGTGGGTGTGGCGATTAGAGAGAACCACCACGAACCCTAATCCTCTCTTCTCCTCTCCTCTGATCTTCTGTAATCTGTGCGTAAATGGTGTTGAGATTGAACAATGAATATATGACATAGTTTATATAGAAAATATCATGAATGATACATTAATTATAATTATTCAAATTTGATCTTTGTGAGAGCAGATAATAAAATGCTTCCACAAATCTTGTAATTGTGAAAAGGAAACGTATTAGTGGCTGTTGTTAATGGGCATATGATATTTTAGGACTTGAGTTTGAGTACTCCAGAATCTCAAAGGTATTTAACGTGATGTAAATATAGTGGTTATTGTAGTTTGAGTAGTATGATATTTCAAATTGCTATTGAATTGGTAATTGATTTCAAAAATATTAAACCAATATTTTTTTGAAAGAGCAATTTATAATATTCTTTTTTTATCAATAATTTATAATATTCTTTGGTTTAACACGTATTGTAATTGTTATATTATAAAATAAGATTGATTATGTTTTATTGACCCATAAAATTAAGTGTGATGCAAATATTGATTGTTGCAAAGTTGATTGTTCATTCCATTTTTCCAAAAAGGGCCATGAAAGGGATATTCTTCCAATAGCAATGATTCTATACGAATTTTATGCAACCGATTTGGAAGTTTTGAATTTTCTTTCACAACGCTTTTTCCATATTTAAGACAGTTTATTTTATATAATAATAGAATTTATTAATTACCATAAACGATTTTTGGTTTGAATGTGAATTTAAGGAATTTTGAATGGGCTCATTAATGGAGATATGCATGGCAGCTTACGTCATCAATTTGAAAATTACATGGCGTATTGCGTGGCGCACTGATACGTTGACACCTGTGAACAAATAAATTTGAACAAATCTCATTTGTATATAGTATAGATAGATATATTGTGATTAGTTTTCTTTTTGACTGGAATATTACGTAATTATTCTGAGAAGGACAAATATTAATATGAATATTTGACCAAAAAATCAATGTCGTTGAATATACTTTTGCATTGCTGTTACATATATAGGAAACTAGGCCTTGCTCGTTTGGAGCTCAATTTCAATTTTCAGTCAGTCGCTATAGTAAAATTTGACAATTGAAGAACTTCAATAGAATTTGGAACTTTGAAGGGTAAAAGGTAAGTTTACTTCTTATCATTAAATACGTTTTTATCTTTATTTTATGATTCCATTTGTCATGTGTTTCTCTTACTTGTTTTTGAGTTCTTCAATTCACATTTTCAAAGCAAAAAGGTAATTTTGCCGAACAAATAGGTCAATAGTAGGGTGAATCTAATAATATATCTATGAATTAATTAGACGTTTTGATGAACCGGGTATGGATCCAATTAGTTGTCTTCCTGTTTACTTTGTAGTAATTAGGATGGGTTTTGAAAAACATAGGAGTACTTGAATCATTTGAATTCATGATTTAGGTATGACTGTTTAACATGAATTCATATGATATTTCAAAATTTGATAATTATAAGATTTGTTGGATTTAAGTCAATACAGTTTACATTATTTTTGACAAAATTACTATAGGATAATCGGTTTTTAACATTAGGATTTAACATTGGTTAAGGCTAAACCGATGTTAATTAAAAAAGGACACAGTGGCATATCACTAAAAATATGGGGAGTAACTTGAGATATGACCACCCTTGCAAAAGTTTAAGCAATATAATTTGCTTGCCTCCTGATAAACTCAACATAAGAGATTTGTAGAGAGGAGTCCTGCTGGATCCATCATGTGACAGGTATACCCACCCGAAAGAACACAAATCAGAATGCACCTATAGTCTAGGGCATAAGGCTTTAAAATCAGGTTCAATAATCGCTCGGCTAATCAACATGCCTCTAGTTGTCAGTCTTCCCTGCAACAATCTCCATCCAAAAATAAGGAATTCTGAAGGGATGTCACTTTCCCAGAGTCGCTTCACTGCCTTCCTGAAAACATCATCAACCTCAAAAGTACTGCTTAGTTCCAATAATACATTATAACAAGATTTTACTGAGAAGCCATTCACAAGGCTCGGACTCCAGCACCACAATCTTGCAGTCCATCTGCCGGCCTGAAGCCGACAACCATTGCTTCAAACTCACGGACGACATCCTTCTTTTGTTCATTCAACTCTCGGTCCCAGCTCCATGACCAAACCCAATTATCCCGAAGCCGCGAGCCCATCTTCGCCATTGTATTATTTTTGTTGGACGAAAACTAATACAACTTAGGTAACCAATTATCTAGAATCAACTCGTTTGCCTTGTCGACAACAAAGTCAACAATCCCCGGCAACGGCGCCAAAAACTTGTTAACAATTTGGCAAGTGTACCAATTGTCGCAAGTAATACAATTTATCGGTAAGAACCGGTCGATCCGCAGGGATTGCGCGTTGACAACAATAGCAAATTTGTAAATTCGTAGATTGTAGATAGGTGATTAATCGAGTATTTGGTAACAGAATACGAACGTGAATTAATAATGCAAGAAAAACGACTAGGGATCGAATCCTCTCACCTCGCCTATCACATGAACCTCAGCCAATTCAAGTTAATTATTCAATTTCTAGATTCAATTCACCAATTTAGGTCAAGGGCAATTCCTTGTCTCAAGACCCCTATTACCCTAAGAGTTACCCTAATTCCTTAGGTGAGTCATGCCAGAGGGTAACGCATTAAGATTAAGAATTAATAAGAATTCACATAAGCTATCACATATTCCTATGGTGATTACTAGCATGTGATCTAAATACCCAATTTCCAGCTACTAATTCATATCCCTATGCAATCACTAGCCTGGATCATCGCAATTATCATATGTAATTGAAAAGCGTTAAGAACATAGGTAATTAGACAAGCAAATCGAATAACAACTGAATTAACTAAATCAATGGTTCACATGATAGGTTTGGGAGATTCATCTCTCCCTAATCTAAAGAATTAGTTACAAATCATCCTAAGGGTGGAAACCAACATAGAATAGAAAACAAACATAAAGGAAGACATTTAGAACCTTCAATCCCTTGTTCCCAAGTGGTGAGAAGGCTCCAAATTCGCACCTCCAGCTGCTCCAAATCGTAGCTCCAATCCCCCAAAACGAAGTGTCTTGCAAAATTCCTGAAACAGCTTTAAAAACCCTAATTTTTACGCACCATCGCGACGCGGCCCGTGGCCGTCGCGTCGCGACAAATGACAGAAACTTCAGGTCTCGCAGAACTGCTCCAGGTCGCGTCGCGAATCCTTCCTGGTCGCGACGCGAGAAATGACAGAAAGTTTTGGCTTGTAAAGACTCCTCCACATCGCGTCGCGAACCCTCCTGGTCGCGACGCGAAGAATGACAGAAAGTTCTGATTTACCAAAATTCCTCTAGATTGCTGCATTTCCGGGCAAGTGTCTGGTTCGCCGAAAGATGCCACAACCAATTAAGAGGTCTTCAAGTCCATTTAGCTCCAAAAGTGAAGGAATAACTTACAATTGAACTTCCTACTACAATGATCTAAAACTGAACTAAATCCCAGATAATGACTGTTATACAATAAAAACCCTGCACAATTGGTCCTAAAAATGCCTAACTTATATCATATGACTGGGAGTCAACAGCGTACTTGTCCAATTATGTTGCCATAAACTAGTGCTCGAACCGTCACAGACCTTTCTTCTGAGTTGCTCACGAGACCAACCACAACCAGTAACAGTCAACTCCCCTAGGGAGCAGACGTCCCTCCACCACAAGGAGCTCCTCTTATAATTACCTTGGCCGAAGTTATCTGGGAAGAGACACGGAGATGTCAAGTCTCCATATCGTGATTTTAGCAAGCCAGTCCATATCGCCTCACAGGACTGTTCCAATGCTGCCCGAAAGGAAGTGGGAGGAAGCAACCAAAAAATTGTCTAGTGAGTTGATTCCAATGATATGGCTCTTTGTAAAATTAATCCGTAGATCCGATTCTAGTTCAAAACCTCTGAGAATTGCTTTGATGCTCCAAAGGTTCTCCCATGAGTTCTGTTCCACCAGAATAGTATCATCTACAAATAAACTGAAGCAAAGAGAAAGAGATAGAGTTGTCAACCTTGGAAGCTTTGTACAAGCCAGTATCAACTGCATCTTCGCAAGACCGGCGAGCCCTTCAGCTGCAATAAGGAAGAGGAAAGCGGTGAGAGGATATCCCTGCTTAAGCCCTTTTTTCGCCTAAAACTCTTCAGTAGGGCTCCCATTAACCAAAACAGAGATATTGCCCCAAAAAAATACATGATCTCATCCATTCCCTCCATTTATCACAGAACCCCATTCTTCTGCGTTCAAAGTCTACATATAACATGCTTGTTCCACTTTGCAAAAACTGTATTTTCGTTGGGACTATATAACTATATATTTGAGTTGTAATACTCCTCCTATTCTCGTCTCAATATATATTTTTGTTTTCGGAAAATATATCATAACTCTACAACAAAATTAACTAGATGAAAATTTTAATGGACAGTTAAAATTTCATGCTCATTGTGTATTTAATGTTTAAGAAACTACACAAAATTCTTTGTGTTTCACCATCAAGAAATTAATCACAGTGAAAAAGATATATAATTGCTCCTAATAAATGATGAGATTTAACTCTAAACTTCATGTTTTCAACAACTTAGAACTAATTGCTCCAAAAATCATGTTACTCTGGAAGTATCTTTAGTTTAGATTTGGTTTGGCTTATTGTACATACCAATTAGAACTTTTTTTTTTGATAAGCATACCAATTAGAACTTATTTCATCCATGACATTATTTCTAGCGTATGCACTGCAATGCAATATTCTACATGCTGAGTTCCCAAATGGTTTCATTATATTTAGAATTAATATATCAATTAATATAGATAGAGCTCAACTATAATACCATCTCTCCCTGGAATGTTTTACTTTACGTTAACTTACTCCTTCTCTCCCCTATGTGTTTGATTAAACAAACTAATTAAATGTAGAACAAGTGTTTATTATATCAACATTTTAGTATAAATTGTATATAGTTCTATAATTGAAGAATAATTAGGTTAAATTATTCTCTTAAATGTGGGAATTTATTTTTATAAGCCATCTATAAAGTAAATCATTGTGCGTTCATTGTAATTCATGCAGGAAGCAATGACAAAAAGTAAATCATCTCGTAGTTACTCAAATGATCACTTCCAGTATGAGATTTTGGTGAGAGTCTTTCACTACAAAAAATCAAGTTAATTCTGGCGGTTTTATTATGGTGGTTTATTTTAAACGCCATTATATACCGTAAAATGTGGCAGTTCTTCGAACCGCCCTAATAAGAATGAAAATATAGGCGGTTTGAACTGCCAGAATTTACTCATTTCTTTTACTAATTGACGCGCGCTACTTTTGGTCTTCGCGCTTGTTTCAATTCAGTTCGCACGCTCTAATCCTTCGTTTGCATCCAGCGACTGAACCCTAAATTTGTTCCATCTTTGCGCTCCACTTCCATCTTTGCGCTCCACTTCCATCTCTGCGTTCCTTCTCTGCGCTCCACTTCCATCTCTGCGTTCCATCTCTGCATTCCATCTCTGCGCTTTTTTCCACTTCCATCTCTGCGCTCTCTTTAGTTCGCATCCAGCGCTACATCTTTTCGCTTCTACTTGACGATGGCGCTCTGTTGAAGATGAAAGACCACTCCATCACCTTCCATTGATTTCAGTTCAAGATAATCATGTAAGTGGCATATCATTTCGGTTTTGAATCCCTATTTTATCGATTTTCCCCTCTATTGGTTCTGAATCCCTCTATTTTATCTACAAATTGGTTCTCCATTGTTCATATTACCACTATTTTATCGATTTTCCCCTCTATTTTCTGAAACCCTATTTTATAGTTTAATTTTCTGGTTTAATTTGCTGGTTTATCGATTTTATAGTTTAATTTTCTGGTTTAATTTTCTGGGTAGCGAGAGAATGAATGGGTCAGAGAGAGAAAGATACAAAGAAAGAAAAGAAAGATGAGTTATTGTTATTGTTATTGTTATTGTTTTTGTGCATTGAAATTGAATTGATTGTTCACTTATGAAAAGATTCTTATAAGTTTATAAATGTTATGGAGAAGATGAGTTGAACAGTAGAGCTTTTGAAAGAAATTAAGATGCAGAAGCTAATTTCTTCTTATGGATGAAGTTGCAGATTTAATCAAGGATTCTCATTCTGCTGGCTCTTGAGTTGATGTTCTTGTTTTTGAAGCAACTTGATCAAGAATTGGTAAGTTCTTCAAAACTAAATTTGTATTTACACCTAAGCATCACAAATTTTAAATGCATATTTATTTTTTCTAACATATTGTCTTCAAGATGGTAGGTAAGAAGGAACACTTTGGAACTCAATTTTAAATTAGATCTCCATTGATTTTGTTGGCAAAGAACTACCAAAGTAAGTTCTTATTATACTATCCTATATGTTATATTGTTATCCCCTCATGTATGGATATTTAATTATTGACACTCATTATGCAATATTATCTATTCTTTTGTAGTCATGTCAATCGATAAATCATGGATTCGCCAACCGCGAAATACTATTGAATATAAAGTTGGTTTAAATATTTTTTTAGATTTTGCATTTCAACATAAGTCTATTGATGGTCGTGTCATTAACTGTCCATGTTCAAAATGTGGTTTCACGAAATGGAAAAAAAGGGGTGTAGTTCATGAACACCTAACTCGTAGACCATTTCCTAGAAATTACAAGTTTTGGTACCGGCATGGAGAAGTATCAAATGTAGTCCACTCCGAGGCTACTGAAGGAACACAAATTGAAGATGTGTTACAGCCTCAAAACCCAATGGAAAACATGATCAACGATGCTTTGGGTTTGTGAGTCACAATCGTAATGACCTTGGTGCATCTTTTGAGCATTCTTCCGAAGGGCATAACACGGTGCATGATGAAGATAACACAGAGTTTTATGAGTTGCTGAAAGACAGTGATCAAGATTTATATGAAGGGTGTAGAAAGTTTTCAAAATTATCATTCCTTGTTAAATTGTATCATATAAAGTGCTTGTGTAGGATGAGTGACAAAGCAATGACTATGATTTTAGAATTGCTAAAAGATGCGTTTGAATTTGCCAAGATTCCTAGTTCATTTTACGAGGCCAAGAAAATCATCAACAAACTTGGTCTTAACTACATCAAGATACCAGCATGCCCAAATGACTGCATGTTGTATTGGGGTGAAGAGAATGAATCTTTAGAAGAATGCAAAAGATGCAAGATATCTAAATGGAAAGATAAGAAGAAGAAGCAACCCGCAAAGATCTTGCGTTATTTCCCACTAAAGCCAAGACTGCAAAGACTCTTCATGTGTTCTAAGACTGCCGAATCTATGAGATGGCATGTGTTGGAAGGTAACCAAGACGGATTGATGAGGCATCCTAGAGATTCTAAGGCTTGGAAAACATTTGATTTACTTCATCCAAGTTTTTCTGAAGATCCACGAAATGTACGGCTTGGCCTTGCTAGTGATGGTTTCAACCCTTTTGGAGCTATGAGTACTAACTATAGTATTTGGCCAGTGGTCTTATCCCGTACAACCGCCCTTCTTGGGAGTGCATGAAGAAAACATCAACCATTCTCTCCATGATCATTCCTGGAAAACTAATGCCTGGAAATAACAAAGATGTGTACTTACAACCTCTCATCAAAGAGTTGAATGAGTTATGGCATGACAGGGTGCAAACATTTGATTCCTCCAAAAACGAAATGTTCACAATGCGGGCAGCTCTAATGTGGACAATTAGTGACTTTCCTGGGCTTGGTACTTTATCTGGTTGGAACACACACACACACAGTTTGCTTGCCCCACATGTAAGTTTGACACCGACTCTTGCAGACTAAAGCATGGAGGAAAATGGAGTTTTATGGGCCATCGACGATTTTTACAAAAAGGCCATAAGTTTCGATTGAATCGATCTCGTTTTAATGGAAAAGTTGAGCAAAGAGATCCACCAATAACTTTGTCTGGTTCAGACATCTTGAAACAACTTGAGGGCAATTAATGTTACCTTTGGAAAAATACTAGAGCCTACTGATAAAGGTAAAAAAAGAACTAGAGGAAAGAAACTTGTTGAAGATGGATCAGGTCAATGGAGGAAGAGAAGCATATTTTTTAATCTTCCTTACTGGGAGTCTAACTTGTTGCGTCATAATTTGGATGTTATGCACATTGAAAAAAACGTGTGTGATAACGTATTGTTCACTTTGCTTAATGAAACTGGAAGGTCAAAAGATAATCTCAAGGCTCGAAAGGATCTAAAGGAAATGGGCATAGGAAGGATCTTTGGCCAGATGATAATGGAAGATTTCGTCCATCTTTGTTTACAATGTCAAATGTAAAGAAAGATGTCTTTTTAAGGACTTTGAAAAATGTCACGGTGCCGGACGGGTACTCAAGCAATATTTCAATTTGTGTTGACTTGAAAAACCGGAGGCTTTTTGGAATGAAAAGTCATGATTGCCATATTCTTATTGAGCAATTACTACCACTTGCCATACGCAATGTGTTACCAGACAGCATAACTGTAGTGTTAATAGAGTTGTGTTCATTCTTTCGACAATTATGTGCCAAAAGTGTAAGTTGCTTAGATCTTGACAGGATCCAGTCTCGAATCGTTGTCACTCTTTGTCACATGGAAATGTTGTTCCCTCCTTCATTTTTTACAATCATGGTTCACTTAACTTGTCATTTAGTTGGTGAAGTAAAACTTGGAGGGCCTGTACATTATCGTTGGATGTATCCTATTGAGAGGTGAATCTCTTATTTCTTTGAAGATTATTCTTTTAAGCACAAGTGTTATCAGTAGAGTTTACTAATTCTCAATCATTTTAGGTATTTGGGACATTTGAAGTCTTATGTACGAAATAGGGCACAACCAGAAGGTTCTATTGCTGAAGGATACCTAGCTGAAGAGGTTCTTACCTTTTTCTCTCAATATCTCGAAGGGATTGAGACAAGAATCAATAGACCTGCACGTGTGGATGATGTTCCTGATAATAGAGATTTTACCCTATTGGAGCTTTCTCAACCTTTGAGCTATCAACCTTGGAGAAAACTCAAGCACATCGATATGTGTTATTAAATTGACCACAAGTCAAGCCATACATTGAGTGAGTACCATTTCCCAAATGACATTAATCTTAGGTAAACTCTAAATAACATCAAAGACATTACATTGATATATAATGTTCATATAGTGAATTTAAGGACCATTTGCGGAGGCGGTCTAAAGGGAGAAGGCCTACAACTACAGAGATAGAAAAGATAGTTAATAAAGATTTCATTGATTGGTTTCCTCGAAAGGTAAGTAAAATATGCAACAAAACTCGGGGCTGTTTTTTAATGAAAGTTTATAAATTTGTCTAAGGTAACTAAGACATTCTCTGATTTTGTTTTAGATTATGAACCCAGACATTTCTAGTACAGTGTTAGACGATCTCAAGTATCTAGCTAAAGGTCCAACATCACAGGCTCGAAGATTTTCAGCATTTAATATTAACGGGTTCAAGTTTCGCACTGCAAGGCGAGAACATGGGTTGAAAACCCAAAATAGTGGAGTTTTTCTAACATCTTCAACATCTTGTGTTGCTAGTAGCGCTGATGGAAACCTTAGAGAAGCAGATTTGTCATACTATGGAAAACTAGAAGATATCATTGAGCTTAATTATTATGGTCAATTTAAGGTTACTCTATTTAAATGTAAATGGGCTGACACCACTAGAAATCGGGGTTTTAAAAAGGATGCATGGGGTTTCACTTCCATTAATTTTTCGCGATTGATTCACATCGGTGATCGTGAAGAACATGAACCATACATTGAAGCTTCACAAGCTCAAATGGTATATTATGTGGATGATGAAATGAATAAAGACTGGAGTGTTGTTGTCCATATGAAGCCAAGAGACTTGTATGATATGGGAGACCAAGAAAATAATGATGTTTGTGAGAATGATCCATACCCAGAGCAAAACTTGAATCAATTTTTCGTAGACACTGATGATTTTCCATTGATAGGAGAAGACGCAGATGACGAATTATTAAGCTCGGATAATGCCAATGATGAAGTCGAAGAAAATGAGCATATGTCAGAATAGAGTTACAATTTAGTTCCTTTAGTATAGGATTTTGTATGACATTATTACCATATGTTCAGTTGTGACATTATTTAGTATGACCTTTTGTATTCAAAAACAGGGGTAAATTAATTGCATTGTATTTGTGGTTAATATATTAGTACAAGTTTTTGACAGGGGAATTAATTACATTCTCTGCCTGTAAGATTGAATTCTTGAGTTATACTAAGATTACTTGTGTTGCAACCTGTAAGATTTGGATATTGGCATTTCAGTTTAAGCTCTGTTGTATAAACCCATATAGCAAAACAAAATATATCTTGATTTGTATAAACCATGAGTAATAAAATGGAATATTGTCTTGCTTCTAATAAGGATCCATTTTCCTATCTGTAAATGAGCTACTACTATGATTATGATCTAAGGATAAAGCTGTTCTTTCACTTACAATATCATATATCAAGGTAGTAAGTAATGATAGCAAGAGATAAATGTATTATTTACCTATCAAAAGTAACAGCCAACCCCCTGTAGCTTAATTATTTTTCCTACATGTTAATAAAATGGTACTCTATCTTCATTCATTTATGATTTACTATTAGAAGTGTGTATGGATGACTGATAGTGACAATGAATTAACCATTTAACACTCCATTCTAATAGCAGAAATTGTTTATACAAGGCAGATCAATTAGAATACTAGTCAAATTTAACATTGAACATTTAACATTGTCTGATATACTGATCATATGAATTGCTGACCATATACACTAATCTGATGCTATTAACTATTTCTTTAATTTCTTTTCAGTTAACTCTTTTGAATTAATTTATAGTTTCTCTTTGTGTTTGAGTTAAAACTCATTGTCTGTTTGGTTGGCAACTGATATGATCAGTAATTACTACTGTATTGCCTCTTTCTTCACTTTCTCTTGAACATTTGGAAAGCAAAAAGATAAAAGAAGAAGAAGAAGAAGACCAAAGTCACAGTAATTTCCTTGATATATAATAATTAATTAAAAACACATAAATAACAAAGCATAGTAGTAGTTTATTTGCGCCAGCATTCACACTAAGATGAGCATTTAGCCAAGTTTTAGATGAGGATTTTAGTGTTTAATTGCGCCAGCATTCACACTAAGATGAGCATTTAGCCATTAACGTAGTTTATTATTAATTGATCCTTTGATCTTTATGCGCAGATATGACAAAACCAAGGCGAATTAAGAATTTCCGCAAAATAATTGGCAGCAGCTCCTCACATCAGGAACCATCCTCCTTGGACTCATCTGGACAACCTAATTTGATTCCCAATGATCCAGATTTCAGTCCACCTGTTGTTGGTAATGAGGCTTCTCAACCTGGACGACATTCCACTCCTGGACGACATTCCACTCATTACTGGTTTGTAGATGCTATAGGTAAAATACATAAATAAATCTAATTTGGTCAGTTATTTTTATTTTCCCTAATAAATGAACAATGACGACATTCCACTCATTACTGGTTTGATAGATGAACATGGTACTACTCGTAAAGAGAAGTTGACAGTGAAGGGTATACATGACTTGGCTGATGGTCTACGTGTTGTGGTCGAATTTGATGATTGTTTTGAACCTATTGGAGAAGCAGCTGGATTACTCTCTGGAGTCTGTGGACAATCAGCATACGATACTACCTCATTTCCTATAAGTTATGAAAAGTGGTCTCATATGTCAGATGCTTTCTTTAATAAAGAGTGGAATTCTTTCTACATGGTAAGTCTAGTTTATTTTTGTTTTTAGAGTTTACACATGTGAAAGTTTAAGGCACTGACACTTTTTATTTGAAGTCTCGGTTTTTTTTCAAGGACATTGACATGGATCTTGCAAAAAGATATGTTGAGCGTTCAATTGGAAAAAAGTGGAAGGAGAATAGGATTAAGCTTTGGAATGAATTCTATGACCCGACTCTTAGTAAAGAAGATATCATCCAGAATGTTCCTGAAGGTGTGAGCATGGATCAATGGGCGTCATTTGTTACATATCGCTTAAAACCAAAGACAATGGTAAATACTTTATACATATTGTTGAATTATTCATTTATAATTCATTATTAATTTTAAAAACTGTGTTATGGTTACAAATTAAGTTAATCAATTGTGGGGTATCTTAAACTCGAATCTTACTAATCTTAGCAATTCCTTGGATAAAATCTTACTGTGGATATCTTAAACTGGTTGAATTCAAGAATGTCCATTAACTTTCAAGTAAACAAACCTGAGTTTCAAAGTTTCTGCAGAGTTTAACAGGTCTGCAGAGTTTATTAACAGGTCTGAATGTGTTTTATTTCTGTAGAGTTTCTGCAGAGTTTAACAGGTCTGAATGTGTATTAAAAACTGTGTTATGGTTATTAATTTTGTACCTCTTTTTGTCCAGACAATTTCTAATCTTACTGCTCCATATTGTTCCTTTATTAGTAAACTAATATTTGTCCCAGAAAAGTGAAAGTAAAAATAACTAAGAATCCAATTCCTATATTCAACTATTCAAAACATATAAGGGGAAGTGATGATGTGCTTGATAACCTATTTAGTAGCAGCAATTATTTCATTCATTTGTTTATTTTTATTTTTTTGCTTGTTTAGCTCCTGAAGCCATTTGTTTTCTGTTATGGTTGTTGCTCCTCATTTGAATCATGGATTAGCAAATAAGAAAACTTTGCTATTTTATTTAAAGAAGCATGTATCTTAGGAAATATTGTGATTCATGATATTGGTTCCTCAAACCACAAATTGTTGGTTAGTTGAGCTCATCAGTTAGTGTCAAACCAATTTTTTGTAATTTTTTAGTAATCAAGTTTGTTAAAAAGGAAAACAGATTCTGACCTATCTTGTTACCCTGATGTCTCTGGTTTGTTGTTGCCACTCCACAACCCCAACATACCTATCGGGCTTGTCTATTAAGTTTCCCTTCTGTTTCCTTTCTCTCGATACACATATCTTCTGTTTCCTTTCCTTCAGTTTCCTTCTTTCCTTCAGTCTGTTTAACCTTCTGAATTTACAATACAGCTGGGTCAAACCTGTGATATTACATGTTAAAGAAAAAAGAGCTGTCTTTCAATTGTGGAGTGCAAAAGAGAGAATAAAAAGAAGTTTTTGTTCAACTTCTTACCTTGTTACCAATTATGTTAACAATCCTCATACTTGATTATAGGAGCTTTGCAAGAGGAATCGAGAGATAAGGGGAAAACAAACTCTTCCTCATACTTGTGGTGCCAAGACTATAGCAAGAAGAAGGCATGAAGAGGTAGTTTAAAACTACTCATGTTAAATTAGTTGTTTACATAATGATAACTTTATTGATTCTGAATTATGTTATTGACTAAAAAATTTAGAAAATCAAGACTGGCAAGAATTTGGGTCGAGGCCCAATGTGGCTTCTAACTCACAAGAGAAAGGATGGGAGCTATGTGAATGACAAAGCAATGGAGATAGGGGTAAATTATTGATCTTTCTCCTTATAAATAATTAGTGTTTATTGTTTTGAAATTAAAGAAGACTCATTTTTCTTGGTCTTGTGTACAGGAGAAAATTGATAACAATCTTAGTCAAAATTTAGAAGCTTCTTACGAGATTTCTCCAAATGATCCTGTTGGTTTGGTATTTGGCAAAGAACATGATGGTCATGTTCGAGTATTAGGCATAGGAGCAGTACCTACCCTTATATTTAAGGATACCACCACGCGACTTAGTGGCATGGACTTTGCATCATCAAGCAATGCTCCATCTTATGAAGAGTTACAAAAAAAGGTGGGAAGAATGGAATCTGAATTGAAGGATGTATCAATTGTGAAATCTCAAATGAAAGCACTGGCTGCATATTGTACTGCACAGTTTGGAGGAAAAATTCCTGATGACTTAGTTGGCTTGTTTGCTAGTTCGTCACAGCAGGTATATCACTAAATTCTTGTAGCATTTTTTTTATTACCTGATTGCACCTTTTATTACCTGAGAGGTGAAAGCAGAATGTTACTAAAGAGAAGAGAAATAGAAACCTGTTCTACACCTATGTAAGCTAAATGTTGATGGTAACCTGATTAAATGGTCCTTCAGAATTTTCATCTCCATTGTCATCAGAAGTACTGGTTTTTGATTCTATTGAACAATTTGTCTCTACGGTGGTGAAACCTGTCTGAAAATACTTACTATATACCTTTTCCGTGTTTTCTATTTTCGCGAAAATCAAACTTCTTTGATGCTTTGAGCGCTTTGTATCCTGACTTTCCACAAAATCCATTACACTCTTACCACTACTAGTTATACAAATCTTTCTGAATTCTTCTGGAAATGTCCAGGCCCCAGAACTTTCAAAAGAAGAATACTTCTTATCTAACTGCACAACTGAATCCAGTTTTTGTGGTGAATCTCTCTGAATAACTAATTCATATGAACCTTCACTAGGAGTGTTTCTATCTGAATTCTCCAAAGGCATCTTTCCTGAAACTGTAGCCATTTCAAATGCACATGTTCTCATCAAATCTTTGTTACTTTTATCTTCCTCTTGATCTCTATTATATGCTACTTTGTTATTGATATTGTGTGGGGAGTCTCAGAAGTCTCAGAAGAATCTTTCTTTTCAATTGTACTTTCTTGATATTGTGTGGGAGGTGGTTTAATATGAGGTCTCATATCCTGTTAAATTCCATGTAAAAAGCGAGAAGCTTGTAATAATAAGTTTAGTTAATCATACTATAAAAGCACAAGTGCACAACTCTCACTATATATACCTGAGCCAGACCACTTTCAAAAGCACTTATCATTTTCCTTACATTGCTGGGAGTTCTTCTTGGTGGTTTCTTCTTCTCAGAATATTGAAGATCATCACCCTCTTGATTATGTTTTATTGGATTGTTTGTCAGAACATTATTTTTTTTGGAGCCTGAGAAAATCACCATTTCTTTTGAATCAGTAACTCTCTGAGAATCTTTCTCAGATGGTGAATGATTGGCAGGCTCCTTACCCTTGTGTTGTGACACAGGTTTTGTTGATGAGGTTTCCTTATATTGATCTGCAATTTTCTAAAACATGTAAAATGACCATTAAACAAACAAACAATAGTATTGCGCAAATGTCGAAAGGTTTTGGATGTCGATAATATCTTTTCTGATTCAATTAATCCTTAACTGGGTTTAACTTCTATGGTTTCATTTGTTTCAGTGGCAGTGGCGGTAGGTGTAGTTTCTGTCTCTGTTTGTAGGTTCAGTTCATTTCAGTTCATATCAGACTTTGATTTGTTTTTAAAATTTGTGCATGGTTCATATCAGTATTTTAAAATTTGTAGCTCCACCTAAGCCTTTTTTCCCTTCACTATTTATGTTCATTTCTGTCTCTGTTTGTAGGCAACTAATAATGGAAGTGAGAGTTCATCACCAACTAATGTTAGAAGATCATCAGATGGAAGCAATTGAATTAGCGGATCTCTTGAGTGATTCTCGTCCTCCCGATGACATGACTTATTTTGAATGTATATCAAACTTTGACATATGATGTAACTTTTGAATTATTAAACACGTGTTTGTATTTATTACATTGACTATATGACTTATTTAGGATATCTATCAAACTTTGACTTATTATGTAACTTTTGAAATGTTAAACACGTGTTTGTATTTATTATGAGTAATTTTCTCTTATTAAATGTGATATTTATAGTTATTATATTTATGTCTTGATGAGTGGTAATCATAGTTGCAGCTAATAACAGGCCTATGTGAGGATTAAAACATATTTAAATGTAAGCAACAAATAATGAAATGTAATTTTGTCAAATAAATAATGAAATGTAATTGTGGCGGTTTAAATAATGAAATAATGGCAGTTAAAACTGCCAATTTTTGCATCCAATTTCAGTAGGCATCTACCAAAACCCCCACTATATTCTGTTATTCTGGCGGTTTAAACCGACAGTATTTACAAAAAATTATCTGATTTTCTAGTAAATTATGGCAGTTTAAACCGCCACCGTTTGCAAATTGATAAGCGCCATTGTATACACGGAATATTCTGGCGGTTTCATCCTGACTGCCACTTTTTCCCGAGTGGCGACCGTGATTCTGGCGCTTAGAGATACCGCCACTGTTGCATAAACTGGCGGCTCAAACCGCCATAATTATCAAATTAAACCGCCACAATTATCTCGTTTTTTTGTAGTGTTTATGGTTCTCACCTTGGTCTCTAACAATCAAGGTTTGTGCCTAACCACATGTCTCTACCCATATAGAAATCAAAAAGAGCACAATCCTAAATCAATAGTTTATGAACCCATACCCAAATTCATGATGAAATAGAAAGCGGAAGCGTACCTGAATTTGCCAATGGGAATTGATGAAGGTTTGAGTATGTGATCTTCCAATTGTAGAGCACCTTAGGGTTTCTTGATTCTCTTCTGATGGGGATGAAGAGAGAAAGCCAGAGAACTAAACCCTATTTTGTTTTTACGTTACTCTACAAATGGGGACCATAACCCATATATGTAACTCCTTCCAGTTACATCTCAGTTTTCAATATTTCTAATTCGGCCCCTCATCAAATTAGAATATTGTCTTATGGTATCTACACAAAAACCTTTCATGACACATGTGCCCTTAGCCATAAACTTAGTATCAAATAGACCACTTTAAGTTTGGCTAATTAAATAATGACCCTAACACATTTAAATATTACACGTGTGACCCGAAATTCTAACAATCTCCCACCGGTCACATATGTAACTTTACAAATCTGTTAGACTTTATGAGCTCAAAATTTGCCATTATATACCTTGAGCATATCCAAACAATCTCGTCCATTACCTATGTCAGTACATAGAACCAAAGCGGTTTTAGTTATATCAATCATAACTAAACCCATCAATGATAACTAATATTGACACAACTAAATGACATATATTTTTCATGAAATGTGTAGCATGAAAATCACAAGAAGGTGGCCTGTTGATAACTCTATTTTATATAGAGTTATTCATATGTTTAAACTTAGTAAATTGCTCTCTTTCAAGCAAAGATAAAGAGTTTATATAGTATTTTATGTAGTATGTGATAACTTGAGTGTTTGACATGGTTATAGTTAATAATAGGCCATTTTGGATACATTGTGGTATGTTTGATAAAGTTTGTTCAGTGCAGTCTAGATGCTCACTGCATCCAATGCTCCTGCATCGATTCTGCACTTACAACTGCGCTGGCTCAGCACAATGCTACTACATCGCAACTGCATTACTCCAAGAATGAAGCCAGCCACTTGCACATCCACTTGCACATGATGACCTCATGCGTGGTCTCCTAAAGCAAGAACACCTCATATTTCGGCGCCTACTATTCCCACATAGCTTTGAAGAGTCATCTACATAGGGACACATGTTCATATCTCATTGGACCTCCCTACTCACTAGATTGAAGACCTCAACTTGGGAGACAACTTCTGAATACTAACCATGATCCAACTTCTAGTTTACTTCAACATGAAGGAAGGAAGCACCTCTCTTGAAGACTATATAAAGACCTCACTCCTTCACTTGAAGATAGATCACAATCCATGAGTTAGATTAAAATTTCACTCCACATAGATAAGTTCTATTTTGTAAGAAGGAAAGGAAGGAAGTGACAAATCCTCCTTACCTCGATTTCATAGTTTTACCAAAGTGCTAAGGAGCTAATGCAATTACATTGCTAGGAGAATTCATGCTAAGAGCTGCAACTTGTGTAAACTTTATTTTGTTGTTTCTCTTTTGTGATTTCAATTATATAAACATGTTCTATTCTGTTTATATTTGCCTTGCAATGTCTATGTTGAGCTAAACCTCTCTTAGTTGGAATGTTCTAACCATTTAATGAGCTTTTAAGTAAGTTTAATACAAGTATATGATGTGTGCACTTTAGTTCTTGCTTGATAATACTTGCAACACTTATTTTGAGATTGATCACTTATAATAAGTAGATTTGTAAAAGCAGACATGGTTTACAATTAAGAACTCAAGAACTAATATGGGTGAGTGTTTTACATAAAGGAAACTTTGTGAAAACCATACTAAGTCCTAGACATAGGATAGTATAGTCCATAGGGTCAGAAGATAAAAGCTGCACTCAGAGTTGCATGATGCGGGTTATATACCTATATACATTGTTTTTGGAAGTTTTTTCTTATATTTTTTCTTATATACATTGTTTTGGGAAATTTTTTCTTATATTTTAATTTTGGTAAAATGAATTGAGACAGGGGTTATAAAATTGGTTGTATAGGATTTGATGTTATAAATTTTGGTAACATTGTGATTATCAATGACAAGTTGCTATTGGCATATTTAGTTATATACTTTTATTAATTAGTTTTTTTTCTTAATTATAGTCTTTACTATGAAGCTAGTATGTATAGATATAACTATTAAATAGTATTTTGGATTTATAATTTAATTTTTTTTTATTTTTTTTTAAATTTCCGACGGATTTGCGACGAAAATGTGTTAGAGTTTGCGACGACTTTGCCACGGATATTTGCGACGGGTTTCCGACGACTTTGCGACGGAGACATTTGCGACGAAAAAATCCGTCGGAAACGATTTGCGACGAGCGATTTTGCGACGACTTTTTGTCCGTCAGAAAGTTCGTCGGAAACGTCAATTTGAGACGAAAATCTCTGTATTTGCGACGAAAATTGCCGTCGTAAATCGTCGATTTTCTTGTAGTGGATTGGATTGTGGGTTGGTTTGGATTTGCCCGAACCACTGAACACCCCTAATCCAGAAGGCTTCCAAAATATTACCCTAACTTGTGAAGCCTATATATTGATCTATACAACTCCAATTTTGATGAAACCAGTGCCAATTTAAATAGCCTCAAGTCTAGTTTTCAAAAATGTAGGACACAAAATTTTGTGATTTCCAGAATTCACGCAACGGTCAAAATACAGAACACATATCCAAAAAACTTTCAACAATGGAATTCTATCATCAATTTTGACTAATTTCCAGCAACCATCACTTTGAAATAAAACACACAATACATATATCACATTAGAACAGAATATACAAGATGGGGAACTCACCAAAACAAAGTCCAACAACATATAATGCATCGATTCAATCATTCATTATGAGACGCCAAAATACGTAATTTTTCGACTCTTAAACTTTCGAAACGAATAAATATAAGCTAACCAATCACAGTGGCAATCAAATTCGGAAACATATCAATTTCTAAACGTGAGTAAAACTCACCTATCGCGATGAAAATCACGAAACCAACGAATCAACGGAGCTCAATCTACACCCAATCAACCCGGAATTCCAAAACACTCCTCAAATCGAACTCGAACTACCCGAAATGCTCCAATCACTACCCAAACGAAATTAAACTAGAATGTAGCTTGTGCAGGTGCTGAACCACTGATTGTTTAGCTTCAAGAATGACATGCAAGTGAAAAACTCCATTTTTGTTGACTTTGAGCTTGAAGGTTTGAAAATGGTGAAGTGAAGAGGGGAGTAGTCACTACAAAAAAACTGGTCATTAGCGACGGACATTTCCCTCGCAAAATGACCTAAATCCAACGCTAATGGTCATTTGCGAGGGAATTAGCGAGGGACTGGTTCCCTCGCTAATTCCCTCCTCACTAATGGGATTAGCGAGGGAATTTGATTCCCTCGCTAATTAGCGAGGGAAAAATCTGTCGCTAATTCCCTCGCTAAGTCTGACTGTTTCTGTTTTATTAAATCTGCTTTTTTTATATTTATTATTATATTATTTTAATTATTATTATTACTATTATTATTATTATTTCCAAAGAGAGAGAGAGAGGGGAGTGAGAGTGGTGGTGGCGTGGTGGTGGTGGTGGTGAAGGTGGCGTGGTGGTGATGTGTGGATGGTAGAGAGAAGGAGAAGAGTAAGGGAGAAAGAGAGAGAGAGAGAGAGATCTAGAGAGAGGAGTGAGAGTGGTGGTGGCGTGGTGGTGGCGTGGTGGTGGGGGTGGTGTGAGTGAGAAGAAGAGGAGAGAAGGTGGTGTGAAGGTGGGGTGGTGGTGGTGGTGGTGGTGGTGGTGGTGAAGGTGGTGTGAGTGAGAAGAAGAGGAGAGAAGAAGAGTGAGGGAAGAGGAAGGGTGGTGTGGTGGTGGTGTGAGTGAGAAGAAAAGTAAGGGAAGAGGAAGGGTGAAGAGGAGAGCAGCTAAAAGAGTGAGGGTGTTGTGAGTGAGAAAGAAGAGTGAGGGTGTAAACGGATTTAAGGGAAAAAGTAAAAAAAAATTGCGAGGGAATTAGCGACAGAACTGTCCGTCGCTAATTGCTGCACATTTACCAACCCCTGCACTGAGTCCCATCATCTGAAAACTGTCAAAAATTAGCGAGGGACTGAAATTCCGTCGCTAAATACCTGCACTGAGTCCCATCATCTGAAAACTGTCAGAAATTAGCGAGGGAATTAGCGAGGGACTGAAATTCCGTCGCTAATTTTCAAAATTTCCGTCGCTAATTTTCAAAATTCCGTCGCTAATTCTCAAAAAATACGACAGCCCCAATTCCCTCGCAAATTCCGTCGCTAATTCCAGTTTTTGCGAGAGAACATTAGTCCCTCGCTAATGGACAATTTTTTTGTAGTGAGTGTAGGTGATGAAATGGGTATCACTGAATAGAGGAAGGAGAGCTGATTACAATGGTCAAATGAAGAAGAACATGCATTGAGTCATTGTGTTTCCCTCCCTCTCTTCTTCCCTTCGACTTCGCTCCCTAGTTTCTCCTTTTTAAATTCTGATTTTGTGTGTGTGTTTAAGTGAGAATATGTTTTTGTGGGAGTGTGGGAAACAATTAGTGAGTCAGCTGAGGGTGTAGTAAAACAAGGGTAGAATGACTGTTTTACCCCTACCTTTAATTACCCACTTAAACCTCAATTTAGATCAACAAATCAATCATCAAGGCACAATCTCATATCATTAACAATAAGATTAGCTATCACATATACTCAAATATGCTAAATAACTTAATTAACTAATCAATCTAGCTATGACCTCTTGCTAATTTCGATTAAATGAAATTAGCAAAGTGAGGATGTTACACATTTCTTATTAAATCTTGAGAACTGGCCATTCACATTTCTTAGTAAAAAAGCAATAAAAATCAAATAAAACTTAAATAAATAAAGTAAAAGAGAACTATTAAAATAAAACTTAAACTAATAGACCCAAACTAATTCACATGGTAACCAATTCATAGTATTATTTTTTTCCTTTCTAAAAATAAAAGCTAAAAATAACTATTCCTAGAAAATATTGAATAGAATAATTAACAAAAGACAAAATTGATACATTTTCATCGAGTATGACTTATGGTACTAAGGTGTTTGTTTAGTAATAGTTACTAAAGGGTTATAGAGGTAAATTACTATAATAAATAAAAAATGCTTAAAAAAATCGCATTAAATTTTGAGTAACGTATAGCAAGTTTAGTGGAACAATTAAAGGAACAGTTTTAGAAACCCATTAATCATAGGATTTTGGTTATTTTCATTGGTAACATTGGTTAATATTGACTAACCACTTTCATTGGTAATATTGACTAACGACTTTCATTGGTAATATTGGTTAATATTGACTAACCAGTGAATAAGGTAACTTCGGTTAGTCGAGTGGTAGCCACAGAAAAGCATAACTTCGGTTATAGAGCTCTAACCACCTAATCAGCGAACTATGGTGATTCATAAATACTAGGCAATCAATCGTTATATAGGTTATTAACCACATAAGTGAACAACGATGGTTATTAATTCACTAACCAAAAATTTCATTAGTTTGGTTAGTGAAATAATAACCGAAGTAAAGTATTCCTATGGTTAGTATTATACGAACCAAACTTTTCAATAGTTTGGTTAGAGGAAGAATCATCTCTTATTATTGTGTATCGTTAAACACAAATTTACTTAGAATAGTGGCGTGATTAAGAGTACATACATATTATAACGTCTCTCTTCACCATCGTTTCATCTCTCTTTCTCATTTCATTTAAACAAAATTAAAACGTTTTCATCTCCGTCGACTACGCCATCACACAGATACGCAACCACCGTCACCACGACACCTAAATAAAGTACAGTGTTTTCCTAGTTATTATTCCACTAACCAAACATTTCAATAGTTTGGTTAGTACAATAATAACCACTCTAAACTATTTCTATGGTTATTATTCTACTAACCAAACCTTTCAATAGTTTGGTTAGTACAATAATGAGACATCAATGGCGTAAAGGAAGAGCGTGCTTCAATGGCGTGAATCAACGGGGTCCATTTTTTCAACAACTGTGGGCGTCTTATTTCTTTGTGTGAGTGCGTTTTTTAGACTTCTTTTGCGTGAAAAATAAAGAAAGAGGTATGGATCATGAAGAAGAAGAAGAAGAAGAATAAAACGTGAAAAGTAGAGAAGATGAGCGTAAGAGAAAATTGTGAGAGAGAAGATAGTGGAATTGTGAGAGAGAAGATAGTGGAAGAGAAAATCAAGGAGCAAAAAACTGATTTGTTTTCGTTATCCCTAAAAAAATGGCACATTTATTAAATTATTTAATGTAATTAAAAAAAAAGATGTGACACAAATACCCTTATTCAATACTAGCCATTAGATTGAATTTCATTGAAATTTTGTGAATCCAATGACTAGTATTAATTTAGTATAAGTTACTAAGTAAATGACTTAGTATCACAAGCCGTAGCCATTTTCATCGATCAAGATCATGTCTGTACTAATGTTTCTGATACATATTGAGTGTGTCCCCCATTTGTGCTTTTCACACATTTATGCTGCAGTCATCGGTGGGTGTCAGTTATATCATTGAGAAGACTATGTAAACCGATGCCAATGTTCTTGTTCTTCTTGGAGATGACCATATAATAATAATAATAATAATAATAATAATAATAATAATAATAATAATAATAATAATAATAATAATAATAATAATAATAATAATAATAATAATAATAATATTATGAGTATATAATGAGCACTATTGTAATAAAATTGATATGTTATAACTACAAATTGGTGTTTTCTTACCTCACGATATTGACAATATTTTCTAGTGCAACCATGATTTATCATAGAGAGGAAACGAAGTATAGAAATAGAACTAAAAGTAAGAGTGACTTTGTAGGGTGTGTCAGTGAGTGGGTGGGGTTTATATAGTGAGTGAGAATGTGAGTTTTAGAGTCTTATGATTAATGATTAATAAGTTGGATTAAAATTGAGGGAATATGAAAAAATAGTAATCAATTTATACTCATTATCCTTAATATCTTCTTTAGCATAAAAACTGATGGAATATATATAGGTATGAATATGTGTAACCATTATTGTCGATGTGTATAGAATAATATATACTACTAATTATTAGTTCCAAGATAGAACTATATGTGATTGTTGTTGTTAATGTATTATTATAGATAATTCACTAATGTATCAACCCCATTTTCTCAACTAATGAATGTTACTATAAATATTGGAATAAGATGAAATGGTTAAAAACTAAACGTCCAATAGGAAAATATCTACTTTCTATATAATAAAAACATACGCTAGCAAAATGATATTTTTAGATATTCTACTAAGCTGCCATGTGTCCAATTATTTGGACATTTTAGACATTTCACACTAAAAGACAAATCTACTTTCTGCCAAAAGAGAGACAAAAAATAGAAAAAAACTGCAAAAGCATAAACTGTCAGCGTGACCTGTCACCCTCAGAATTTTAAAAAAAAATTAAAGAAAATTAAAAACAGAAAAAGCTGCAGAAGCATAAAGCTGGAAAAAAATTAAAAATAGAAAAGCTGCAAAAGCAGCATCAGAATTTTTTTTAAATTTTCCCTTTTTTTTAAATCAGTTTTCTCTCAAAATTTTTTAAATCACTTTTCTTTTTTAAATCTATTTTAAATAAATAATTTTTTTCCACTATTTTTTCCTATTTTTTTTATTTATTTTTCAAAAAAATCATTTTTCGATGCAAGCTCTTCACTAAAAATATAGTATTTTTTTGTCATAAAAAAAATTAAGAAATATCTATTTTATAATTACTAAAAAGTAGTAAAATGCCAATGGGAATGTCAATTGCCAACGGGAGTACCAACGGGAGTGCCAACGGGAGTTCCGACTTTTTTTAAACTTTTTCCAACACAACTATTTAAAAAAAAATTATTCATTTTTATAATTTATTCAAACTACTAAAATTAATCAATTTAACCACTATTAATTGTCAGAAAAATCTATACCTTTAACAAAATTTTCAAAGACTAAAATTTAAAAAAAACTAAATTATTAAATTGATATTATACTCAATAATTGAATAATGTAAAAAAAAATTATTTACTATAATTTCTCTACTAAAACTACTAAAATCAATCAATTTTTTCATAAAAAATAAAATCAATCAATTTAACCACTACAAAAAATTATCAAATAACTATTTTATAATTACTAAAAAGGAATAAAATGCCAACGAGAATGGCAACGAGAGCGCCAACGAGAGTGGCAACGAGAACGGGAGTGCCAACGGGACAGCCAACATGAGTGCCAACGGGAGAGGTAACGAGAGCGCCAACGGGAGTGCCAACAGGAGGGCCAACGAGTAAAATGCCAACGGGAGTGCCAACGGGAGTGGCAAAGAGAACGCCAACAGGAGTGGCAACGAGAGCGGGAGTGCCAACGAGACTGCCACCATGAGTGCCAATGGGAGTGGCAACGAGAGCACCAACGGGAGTGCCAGCGGGAGAGGTAACGAGAGCGCCAACGGGAGGACCAGCGAGGATGCAAACGGGAGGGTCAGTGGGGATGCATATTTTACCTCTAATGTAAAAATACATTATTATGGATCAATGTAATTCTGATTGTCAATCTCATTTAATTTCTTCGACTCAATATAATTTTCATTTGTATATTATATGACATAATATCTTTGAATTTCAAATCATAGATTTTGGACATCGTTCACAACTTATGAATCTTCTAAATTACTATTATGACTTCATGGCAATACACCGACCATACAGTATCTCCCGTGCGTATGCACGGGTGGCGGTACTTGGTTGGGGCATATAGAGGCCTTGGCCACCCCAAATTGTTTACAGTGTTTGTAGTAATATGTTTGGCTACACAAAACTAGGGGTGGCAATTTCTACCCGCAAGTGGGGATTCCCGCGGGGACTGCTCTGAATGGGGCCTCATGGGCGGGGAATTTTTCCCCGTGGGGATGGGGACGGGGGAGAAAATCCCCCCGCAGTCAAAGCGGGGATGGGGATGGGGATCATACTCCCCGCCCCGAATATATTACATAATATTCTTATTATAGATACATATATTATATTATAAGTAATTTATTTTTTAGTCTTTTTATACGCGTTTTTAATTTAAAATATTAAATTGTTCTAACTTTTATACTTTCTAAATATTAAAATATAAAATTAAGACTCAATTTTATATTTTTTATATTAAAATATTAAACTTTTAAATTTTAGTCTTACTTTTATATACTTTTCTTATTTTATTATATTTTAATTTATATTTTTGCTAACTTTTAATAAACTTTCAGGGTCCCCCGCGAGGACCGTGGGGATGGGGTGGGGGAGTCCCCGTGGCGGGGAACGGAGATGGGGACGGGAGACAATTTGTGAGGCGGGGACGGTGAGCGGGGGAGTACTCTCCGCCCCCGCCCCTCCCCGCACCATTGCCATCCCTACACAAAACCCATGATTTATCTAAATATCTATTATAATGTTTTATTGCCTAGTGCACCTCAATCGTCAAATAGATTAAATCAGTGCATCTTTTTCCATGTTTGCATTTTTTTTTTGTTTTTGTCTTGGCTTAAATATATTTGTATGTGTAATTCGGTTTCATTTGGGATGTTCATGGGTCAATTTTGATCAAATTTGTCTAAATCTGTTGCTCGAAAAGTTACAATTACTCAAGGATTTGGTTCGAATATTACATTTTTTTCTCTAAAATATGAACTAAACCAATCCGATAATGGATGGGTCGGCTCAGCTGTAAGATATAGATTTTGAACTACTTCAAATACATATAACTTAAATTTTGAATATATGACTCAACTAAGTTGGCCACCTCAAAATAACTTGTCAAGTTCTGCCACCGGTAGTAACCGATTCCTAGAAGTCCAAAAGGCAAGAACAATGAATAATAATTAATAAAATGAAAATGTATATTTTTAATATTAAATTATATATTAAAAACTAAAATAAAGTCTTCTAAATTATAAATATAAATAAAATAGATGAGAAGTTTAGTATCAATATAGATAAAAATCAAAGAAACATATAATTTAATTAATAGATGAGAAGTTAAGTATAAATACAAAATCAAAGTCTTCTACTGGTATAATAATTTATAGATAAGTCAAAGAAACATAGACCTAATTGATCAAAATATAAAAATCTTATTTTACATTAGTATATATTTATATTTAAATTTATATTCATATTCATATTTATATTATATTGGGGTTTGATCCCCTACATTGGGTACGGAGCAGCGTTAAAACTCTGGGCCAGCTGTCCTGCCCCTCGAGGCACCTACAATTCAACGATGAGATTAGTCACTGCGGTCGGCGGTAGATACCCTAGGTAAAACCAAAAAATATTTATATTATATTTTATTATTAGTTATTATCAATTCCACAAAAAAACATCATTTAATAAGTTAATGACAATTATGTGTTTTCATTACAATTAAAGTCTTATTTATATGCAAATTATAATTAAACATTAATATAGACAAAAATCTTGAGAATCATTACGAAGACTCTATTGAGGTTTTCTTTATATTTATACATATATATATATATATATAAATAAGGGGTCAGATCGTCTAACGTGAAGGAGAGAAGGGCACACGGATCACGGTGGATTGCGGTCAGCATCGACAGCAGTCACAACTTTCAATAAATTAAGAGATCCTAATTGTCCTTTTAATTTTTTTAAAGAAACAAAAAAAATCAATTTTGGAGAGAGATACACTATGCATTTTGTTTTTTTCTTAACAGAAAAACCTAAAAACACATAACACCTCTCTCTCTGCTCGTGACACTGTTGCGGCAGCACTCCGTCGTTCTACTGCGCCGGCGAAGCTCTTGCAGTACCCCACCGTTCGCCGCCGTCACCGCCGCCATCGCCATCGAAACCCTACGCACTGGTGGTGACTTCTACCGCAGCCTCCGTCTTTCGATTCGCTGCATCACCAATTTCATCTATTGAACTTTCTGTTCCTCTTTCAATTTCCTATTCAGTTCAGTGGGTTTACAATCTCAACTAATTATAGATTCTGGGTCATTAGTTCTTAGCATCAAAATCCAATTTTTATTTCAAAAATTTCATTTTTTTGTCTTTTCATTCTCAACAAAAACAATGGGTGCTGTTGATGCATCATTTTCAGAGCACCCCATAAAAGAAGATACCCTTAAATTACTCTTTGAAGTTTCCAACTCCACTAACTTAGAAAACTCTTAGAAATTCTCATTCAAAATTCAAAATCTGATTCTGGTCGTTCTGATCTTGCTTCCAAAAGTGTTCTCTCAGCAGTTCTCAATATAGTTCAGTCACATCATAATCATAATCTTCTGTCTTTATGTTTCAAGCTTCTTAGAAACTTATGTGCTGGTGAAGTTGCAAACCAAGACTCATTTCTTGAGCTTAATGGAGTTGTTATTGTGTCAAGTATTTTGAGGTCAGAGGCTGGTTCTTCAGACCCTGATCACATGTTGGTTCGTTGGGGTTTGCAGGTTTTGGCTAATGTTTCTTTGGCTGGGGAGAAGCATCAAAGGGCTATTTGGGAAGAGCTTTTTCCACTTGGGTTTGTGTCTTTTGCAAGACTTGGTAGCAAGGGGATTTGTGATCCATTGTGTATGGTTATTTACACTTGTTGTGATGGAAATCCTGAATGGTTTAGTGAGCTTTCCAGTGATAGTGGCTTGCCTGTTGTGGGGGAAATCGTGAGAACGGCTTCTTCTGGTTAGTTAGAGCTTGCTTGATTATACTTTTTTAAAGCGGTTTTATATTTTCTAAAAATTAACAAAGAATAAAACTAATCAAACATAGTAGTAGTTTATGTATTTTCTTATGTTGTTATTCTGTTATTTTTCTTCCATGTTGTCATATTGGAGTAATTTTTAAGTTGTAGCAGTGATTTTGTTTATTTATGTTGCTTTCTTTATTTATGTAATGTAATAATTCAAGTAGACTCACCTTAGGGGACAATGCTGTTGTTGTTTGTTAATGCTGCTGAGGCTGCACATTGCTTATATACTTTTCTATTTTGCTATGCTGTCATGACTCATGAGTATCATATGGGATTATTTTTTTGAGTTGTAATACGATTACTGAGTTTTTTCTTCTTATTCTTGTCCTTTTTATTGGCTCTTTTTATATTCAGCTGGTTTTGGAGAGGATTGGATAAAGTTGATTCTTTCAAGAATATGCCTTGAAGACTCTCAATTGCCTATGTTGTTTTCAAAATTACAATCTATGGATGTTCCTAAGGGTGAAGATACTGAGTCAATAGATGATCAGTTTTCATCTGAACAAGCATATCTTCTACAAATCATATCAGATATCTTGAACGAGCAGCTCAAAGACGTTATTGTTTCAGCAAATGTTGCATTGTTTGTTTTTGGAATATTCAAGAAATCTATTACGGTTCTCGAGCATGCAACGAGAGGAAAGTCTGGTCTTCCTAGTGGATCTGCTGCAGTTGATGTTCTTGGCTATTCTCTTACTATATTAAGAGACATTTGTGCTCAAGATAGTCTGAGAGGTAGTAACACAGAGAATGCAAATGTTGTTGATGTGCTATTATCAAATGGCCTCATTGAGTTGTTTTTGTCTCTGCTTGGAGACCTTGAACCACCAGCAATTATCAGAAAAGGAATCAAACAATCTGAGAATCAAGACGGCGCTAGAAGTTCCTCGAAACCATGTCCTTACAAGGGGTTTAGGAGGGACATAGTTTCAGTTATTGGAAATTGTTTATATAGAAGGAAGCATGCACAAGATGAGATCAGGCGTAAGAATGGAATTCTATTGCTATTACAGCAGTGTGTTACTGATGAAGATAATCCTTACTTGAGAGAATGGGGCATATGGTGTGTGAGGAATATGTTGGAGGGCAATGAGGAGAATAAAAAAGAAGTTGCTGAATTGGAGCTTCAGGGATCTGCTGATATGCCTGAAATTGCTAAACTTGGTCTTCGAGTTGAAGTTGATCAGAAAACTGGACGTGCAAAGCTTGTAAATATTACATGAAATATTACTATAACTTGTTGGATTTTTAGATTAAGATTTTCTTTTTTCTTTTCATATTGAAACTGCTGTTATCAATGGAAGCTCAGAAGAAAAATCATATTTAGAATAGAAACTTTTAGATGTAATAATAGCAGTTTGAGTTCCTGATGATCCTTCTGAAAAATTTGTGAGAAGTTAATGTCAACTTATATGAGATGTTTGAAAACTTCATAAGTATTATAAGACTTATTTTGATATTTTATTTTTTTTATAACTGCTTTTTGGGAAATTAATCCAAACCATCCCAAATTACACATAATTAGCAAGGTTATGACATTTTTAAGCAGAACTGGCAACAATTTGTCATGTGATACTTTCTAGCACCAAATTACAAAACAAATAACATTTCAAGTAATGTAAAATATATGCACACAAAAGCCAGACTGATTTCTGGGAGGTTTTTTCTAGTATAAGTTTGCTTGTATAGTAATCAACAGCGTGGTAATGTAAAAACTTATCCAACAATGTATGATAATGTTTATGTATTAATCCTATAAAAGGAAAAAGAATAACCTGTAAATATGTTTGACTATACACTCTGTTTCTGACTGTAAGTATCATGCATTTCAAAATTGTTTCTTCTATGTTGTTATTTACATACATTGCAGAATGTGACAGACTCAAAAATAATGAATTCATCAAATTGTTAGATTCTCCTTCATGGCAAGAAAAGATCCAACTATTTTTCCCCCCACATCGGGAAACTCTTCATGGCCGGGAAGAGATCGAACTTTTCCCTTTCGATCAACTTCAACAGGGTATTTTAGTAGATGCCCTCTCATTTCTGTTACTTCATTTGCTGCAAATTGTTTCCAGTTCATTTCACCAATTGATTTAACCCTTCTCACACACTCGAGGCTCTCAGGTTGCAAGAAGCATTCATCAATTGTTCCAGTATGTTCTGCCCAAAGTGACATCCTATATCCATGGATCTACATAGTATAGTTTCATAAAGAATTTGTCAGTTTATCATACATGTTGATGGATTCAAAATTCAAAACATATGTGCACAAAAATGAAAATCAAATGACTATCATATTAAGAGAGGGACGCGAGCGAAAAGTATAATATAGATTAAATCATTAAGAGTGATTTAGAGGTAGAAAAGAATGGTTACTTGTCCATGTGGATAAGAATGTTTTCTTGCCCAGGTATGATGAGGTTGGTAGGCTCCCATAGCAATCTCACTGTCTCTTGTTCCTTCCATAGAGCGTTGGTTGATGTTTGCAGACCCCACTATCACATATTCATCATCAACTATCATGCCTTTTGAATGAACATATATCATGAAACGTCGGCTATTTCTACTAGCTGCTTGTGGACTATTTGCTGGGGGAGGATTTCCGGCGACACTGACATTTTCATACATATCTACGGCCTCTCGATTGCCGAGACAGAAAAAGTTCAAGTAGTCTTGTGGAGAAAAAGCTGCTTCAAGCCCAGCCTCAACCAAAGCCTTGTAAATTGTCTCATACATCATTTGCATTGTTTTATTCTGCCAAAATAGAATCCTTTGTGTGGCAGCTCCTGTTGGAACACCCTCTGGCCACATTGGAATAACTATATACACTGCAAACCTTTCATTTGCTTTAATCTTTTCAGCAATCTTTAGAGCAATTTCCATTGGGATTAAATTATTAGCACCTGCCAAAACATGAAATTTTTAACATAAAAAAGAGATCTTAAAAATAAAGTTATGTGGCACCTCATTAACAATGCTTTTTCATCATTATAATTTATCTTTCAATGAGCTTTTTCTGCAAACCATGAAACAACATGATGTATCTGTTATAACTTAGCTCTGTAACTACAATCTACTACCAAGATAGCATACCAAGGTCTTTGTGTTGACTCCAGTTGTAAGAAGAACCGATGAAATATTGATTCTCTATATAAATGTAATGCTGTGCGGCACGAATAGCCTTCACATATGCTGTATGTATGCTCATGTCGATCAGCACATTCTTCCCACATACAAGGTTCTGTGAATTTACAATGACATTTTAACTTCTCATACACAAGTTGGTCCGAAGTCTGATGAATTGAAATCAAGCATGAAAAAGAAAAATTGAAACAAAAAGCCTTTGTTCACCTTGCCAGTTGCTTCTCTTGGATCTTTTGGAAATCTCTTAACAGAGTTTGAATCAATTGAACGGAATATCTACATTCCAAATGAAACAGGATCAATAATTTCATTTGCAAAAACACGAGGAAAAAATTACTTATAGAAAATCAAAAATGTCTATCAAGTATTAAATAACTAATTACCTGAACATGCCAAGATTCAGGATCATCATCACCACTAGGCGTGTCATTAATGCCAATAACATCTGAAATTCTTTCTAGCCTAAGCAAAGCATCATCATATGAAATTTTCAACTTCTTTATCCCATGTGGTTTTGAAGCTTTTAACCAACGTTCCTCAAAGTTAGTTAAAACATCATAAGCTGCTGGACCATCAATTTTTGAATGTAAATCATGCCACGGCTCCCTTGGACAACCGCCAGTGTTACCCTGTCATGAAATAACTCATATCAACAGAATAAACTAGTCTTCTTGACTCAAACAATGATATTCCGTGATCATGTTTTGACTTCCTCTATAGCTACTAAAACATAGATTGATCCACTTTGTTGCTATTTTTTAATTTTTACAAACGCTTCCATTAATCCCTTACAAAGAGTCTGAAATAATAGAATACCGTGAAAGTAGGGTTGTGATAATCATCCGCATGTATTGTCTGCAATGTCCTAAAGAGAGGGTGGTGAGGAGTATCATATCGCCCATCACATAAATCAAGTCCACCAACAAATGCTACAATTTTTCTTCTGTTATTTCCAGCATCAGCATCCACAATTACAGTTTTCTGATGATGTGTGTATATAGTTCCAACTTCCTGATAAGAAGACAAGTAAATTCAATGTATAACTCTGAATCAAATTTGTAGAAGTATGTGATAACATATCAAGATATCAAATGCAAACCAGTAAATATAATATAACAGCTAGGAAAACAAAACCTTGTTAAAAATCCGGACGCAAGAATAAAAGTTTTACTTTCCCATATGCAATTGCCAAATGTAAATCATAATTTACGACTTTAAATCCTAATAATGTAAGGTTTTAAGGAATGACTGAATAACAACAAGAACCAACATTTCAGCAAATTTGAGTATAAATTAATAAAATATTTCAGTAAGTAAAGTAGTTGTCAAAGCTAACCTTTTGCTTGATCCAGCTATGTCGTTTTCCAGCCATGCGAGGACAAAGAAGCACATGTACTGATGAGTGTTTGAAAAATCGTCTTGTTTCTTCATCGTGAGTTGCCATGACACCATCCTGAATGTAAATTCCAAGAGTTTCACATAATTAAAACTAAAAGGAATAATCATAAATAGAATAATCATATTAATAGAAAACTAAAGGTTAAATTATACTTTTGGTCCCTTATCTTTATTTTAGGTTTCAGGCCCCCTATGTGTACAGGTTGCAGATGTGGTCCCTTTTGATTTATTTTTTTTCCAAAGTGTTCCCTTGTGTTACAAAAGTTATACCAAAGTGGTCCATTTTTTTTGCAAAATACAGGGAAAAAAAGGGACACATTGGTATAGCTTTTGTAACATAAAGGACCATTCTACCATTCTGAAACAGATGAGTCACATTGGTATAAATTCTACACATAAAGGACTAATTTCGAGCTTTTAATACCTAAGAGACCAAATCAAAACATAAAATAAACATAAGGGACTAAAAGTATGATTTAGCCAAAACTAAAAGACACTCGGTAATATTAATCTTACTTGGAACTTCTTAGAATAATGTAAATACTAGTGGTCACACATGAAGTAGTAATGCAGGATAAAACAATGGATTTGCTAGCTCACTTATTTTATTTTTATTTTTATTTCTATTACCATCTAGACTTGCGCAATAACAAGTTAAATCTCATGTTTTTTCAAGGCATAATTTAACCAAAGGATCTTATATTTATAATATCACAAGCAATGCTATAAATGTCCCAAGAGTACAAATTTGAACAAGTTTTGAAGATATTTAGCTATGATTTTTTTAAGGCCACCATCAGTCAATGGAAGGGCAGAAACAAACTTCATCAGGAATTATGAAACTACTAGTAGGTAAGAAAAATGTGTTGTGGACTGGATCCCACCCTTCTGGTGCCCAATTGCCCAAAACAAATATAACATCCTCTCACCAACAACTTTTCCCATCCTAAGTTTTTGACCGCAAGAGGAAAACTCTAATCCTTACCTTATCACAGTTCAAGAATAATAAGATCAACTAATTTCAAAAAGAGATACAAGAAGCAAAAATGTGCACATTACAGGAAATTGCCAACCAAATCCTACCAGCTCTTCCAATCACAGAAATGCAAAGATATGTAACAGAAAAAATTGCATTACTTACTGTTTTATAACCCAAGATACTTCTTGATGTAGGATCATCCCAAATAAGGAGAAGCACTCTTACTCCTTCCTGTGACTTTGACCTCAGAAGATCACCCAAGGTATCATCTGATGTATAGCCAGCATCCCTTACTAACCTAACCTTGTGCCACACTGACCATCCTGTAATATAAATTAAACGGCGAGCTTGACGTATGGCATCAAAGATGTCACGCCAACACTTTCCGTTAACATAATACATCCCATTGTCAAGCAACACGTTAGGGAGGCTGCCATCTGGAACATGAGCATCTTGATAAAGAGTAACAGTTCCACCTTTCCTCAAAGGAAAATATGTGGCTGGAACACCAACATAATCGGCCCCCGCTCCAACTCCTTGATGATAAAAACTCAGTTGCTCCATTGGAATGTACTGAATGGATAGGCTCAGTACAGCACCTTGCTTACAAGGCTTCCCATTATTATTAAGGATAGGGTACGTTCCTTCGACTTTTGCCCCCGAGTATATTTGTTCGACTGGAATTGCCACAATGCCAATGAGTTGCGAACCCATAAAATCACTGTCTTTAACAACAAAGTGAACTTCAGCTGCATTATGTGCAACAGGAACATAGAAATGTTGTGTCCAAACAGGATTTTCAGAGTTGCTAATAACAAAAGTCCTCCCAATTACAGCATTTGATACTGAAATTGAAACATAAGGATCACTTGTAATCTTCTTATTCATAGTTCCTTCAATTTTATTGCTCACACTACCTGGTAATTTACCAAACATATCCCCCAATGTTTTGTGGAACATGTCCATATTTGGAAGATTATTGGCTTCATAAACCCATATATCTAAATTACCATGCAGGAGCAAAACTCTCAAGGACCCTTTACTCTGCGCTGGAACAATCTGCAAACTCTGACCATGCATCGACTCATTAAACGAGCCAGAATAGTCCGAAAGCCTCAACGAATTCACCCGACTAGGGTACGAGGATCCCCAACCCGAGAAGGAGTTATTACTAGAGTGTCCATAAAAGTCCTCCTTTTTCTGTTGCATCTTTGGAACTGAAATGGAATGCATCAGTAACTGTCCTGCAGGTGCAGGAGGTGATGCAGGAGCACTTGATTGGTTATTATCAGACAACTTAACATTGTTCATAACATCCTCCAAAGACGGGTATGCAGAACTCTGAGAAGGCTTGGAATTATCACCACTAGTTTGTGATACTCCACCTCCTATGGAGCTTGAACTTGAAGTCTCTTGCCAGTAAGGACCAGAGAAGCTATTGGCATGCAAATTGACACCGGGACGATCTTCGCGAGGAGGATAAGCCTCATTTGGTTGATAATAATGATGAGAATGAGATGAACTATGTTGTAAGCTAGCATGATGTGAAAGGGGACGAGGAGAAGAATTATGACTCCCTTGAGGAACATGATAGGGGTAAGGAGAATAAGATTGTGGGGGATAAGGAAAACCCCATGAAGGGGTTGAGGTTAATTGAGAAGGAGGGGGGTACGCATACTCCAATTGTCCAGAATGAGAAGATGAGGAGGTGGATGGTGGTGATCTAGGGGGTGCAGGATATGAATAATTGAAGGAATGTGAAGAAACATAAGGATATGGATAAGGAGGAGCATGTGCATATGGATCAGGAGGTGGGTATGGTGGATTAGGATTTTGATTAGGGTTAGGGTTAGGGTTAGGGGGATAAACATATGGGTTTGGATATCGATATGGAGCAGAAGAGCCATAATTGTCCATAAAATAGAATACAAATTCCTAACCCTTGATAATATATACTAAAGAGAATTCAAATTTTGATACTTAATACAAAAGGATCATAGAAGAAATCAAATTTGGAATCATACAAGCAAAGAACAATGTATTTGGGATTTGAATTGATACAAATTAATTGTACACAGATTTAAAGAAAAAGAAAGAAGTGACTTGCAGTGGTTGAATGATGATAATTTGAAGATTGGTGGGTGTTCAATCAAATGAAGAAACTTAGTTGAAAGATGAGATTTTTACCTTAAGAAGAAGAAGAAGAAGAAGAACAAGATTCAGAGGATGAAGAAAAAACGATGGAAGGATGAAGAAAAAACGATGGAAGAAGAAGATGCGTCTCTGTCTTCCAACTCACGCAGTCAGCCGTTGACGACGTGTACAATGTCCACCTGGAATACCCGCATGACACTTTACATTCATTTATTCATTTTTAACACGTTTTTTATAATATTATTTCTAGGTTTCTATAGTTTTTTTGGCTTAATTACAGTTTTGGTCCCCCTATTATGACCAACTCACGATTTTGGTCCCTAAAGTTTTAATTTGACGATTTTGGTCCCCCTATTTTCCCAATTTGAAAAATCAAGGTCCCCCACCCCAATTTTGACTCAGTTTGACTGACTCATCCTACGTGGCAGCCCACGTGGACTGCCACGTAGGCACACCCCCCCACCCCACCCCCACCCCCACCCCCCCACCCCACCCCCAACCCACCACCGACCCCACCCCCCACCCCACCCCAACCCACCACCGACCCCAACCCACACCACCCACCCACCCCACCCCAAACCACCACCACCGACCCCACCCCACCCCCATCCCACCCCACCCCAACCCAACCCACCACCGAGAGCGACCGACGCGACGGGGAGAGGAGAGGATCGCAAATCTGCGATCTGGGAGAGTGAGAGAGAGAGAGATCTTCGCGCAGAGAGAGGGAGAGAGAGAGAGAGAGAGCGACGGGGAGGGGGAGGGAGACCGATGGGGAGGCGACGAAGGAGGGGGAGGGGAGGGAGAGGGAGAGCGACGGGGAGGGGGAGCGAGAGCGACAGGGAGGGGAGGGAGAGCGAGAGCGACGGGGAGGGGAGGGAGAGCGACGGGGAGGGGAGGGAGAGCGAGAGCGACGGGGAGGGGAGGGAGGGGGTTCACGGTGGGAGGGGGAACAGTGAAGGGGGAGGGGGGTTCACGGTGGGAGGGGGAACAGTGAAGGGGGAGGGGGGTTGACGAGGAAGAAGAAGGGGCCCAGGGTGGGGTGGGGGGGTGGGGGGTGGGGTGGGGGGGTGTGCCTACGTGGCAGTCCACGTGGGCTGCCACGTAGGATGAGTCAGTCAAACTGAGTCAAAATTGGGGTGGGGGACCTTGATTTTTCAAATTGGGAAAATAGGGGGACCAAAATCGTGAGTTGGTCATAATAGGGGGACCAGAACTGTAATTAAGCCTAGTTTTTTTGACAAAAGTTTATACAGTTTTAAAACTCCTAAAAGAGTTCTTAGATTTGTAAAATTTTATAACATAACATTTAAAATCTAATCTTATTTGATTTGAGTGGCTTCTAAAGTGAGATCACCTAAACCCCTTATCGCCGTATCAGTCAAATTAATTTGATTTGTATACAGATATGAGACTTAATTGATCACTCACCTTAGAAGGCACGTGATAATTTTCGCCTTATATGTTTAAGTTTTTTTTCTCATGTTGCTGAAATTGCTAAAGTACCTACAGGGATGGACTATCATATGTTGAAGTTATATTATTGGGTCTCGGTGATGTGAATTTAAATAAATTCAATTAATCTACTGATAAAAAAATAAATTTAATTAATTTGAAAAAGAAATTTAAAAAATACCTTAAATTCTTATTTTGTGCTTTAGTTTTAAATTTTTTTCTATAACTCCAAAATAATTTTTCACCTGAACTAAATAGAAAATAATAAAAGTAATAAGTATTTGCCAAGCCTCATTGTTATGCTGGCCGGTGTGTATGGAGAGACATCATTTGGGAGATGTCAGCCCTTAAATGAACTCCAATATTTCAAGAGATTAGTCTCCACAGTAATCGTGGAGAATCCCCGAATTTACCCAAATAATACTGGCATTATCTCGCTCACTAAGGAGTTAAGGACTTCTTCTTTTTTGACAAACTTACGCAGGACTTTTGTTTGCATTGGTTTTGACATTTCGTTGTAAATTGGGTGGTATCCATGTGGGGACGGCTCCATCTGAAATGCCACAAAGAAGGGAAGTTTCCTCGTTAAGATGGTGATGGGATCATTCACCGGGGGTGTTCGCGGTGCGGTTTGGTTCGGTTTTGAGATATAAAGTGAACCAAATCGCAAGGTAAAACTACATGCGGTTTGATTTGGTTCGGTTGACTTTCTAAAATAAAACCGAATCAAACCAAACCAAACCAAACTAATGCGGTTTGGATTGGTTCGGTTGGTTCGGTTTTTCCCTAGACAAAACATAATTTAAAACGAAGTTAAAATTAACTAACATAAAAAATGGCTAACATAAATTTTTAAGAAAAAATCTACTCAAATATATATAGTATATAAATTACGCTCTTTTAATTATTTTAAGATAGTTAAGACAATGTTTAAAAGAATTTGAATTAAATATTTTATTGTAATTTTTAAATATAGCATAAAAATATAGATTGTTTGTAAGTGAGTCAAAGAATTAATTGTATTTGGGCTAGTAAGTGAGTGAGAGTTGGGTTTTAGTTGCATTTGGGCTAGTAAGTTAGTAAGGAAGGTTGTAAGTCAATAAGTCTTAGTGTTACTTGCGGTTTGGTTTGGTTTGGTTTGGTTCGGTTTCTATAATCAAAACCGCGAACCAAACAAACCGTGCGGTGCAATCAAAAAAAGAACCGAACTAAAAAAAGAACCGAACTTCACCATACCCAGTTGCTAATTGCTATCACTCACTATTTGTGCTCCAAATGAATTTTTTAGATTCTAGAGTAAGTTCCTCTCATTTTCCATAAAATTGATCTTTGAAAATAACGAAGGAAAGAAAAGAAAAATAGGAAAATATGTCATTTTTCTTTATAGTTGTCAAAAAAATGTCATTTTCCTTTATTTATTTGCTTTATAAAATAGGAAGGAAAGAAAAGTTTTAGTGGATCTCATACCAAATTTGGTTTTGTACCATGTTGGATGAACTAGTCTCATATTGGATGAATCAGTCCATATTGAACGATTTGGTCTCATATTGGACGAATTAGTCTCATATTAGACGAATTAGTCTTATATTGGATGAATAAATTAAACATAGACACTTTTCTTTCCACTCACTTCTTATCATATCAAACAATAGAAAGAAAAAACTTTCATCTTTCTTTGCTTTCTCTTTCACTTAAACCAAACAACTAAAAAATCATCTCATTTTTTACTCTCTTTCTTTCATGTCATTTTTCTTTTCCTTGCCTTTCTTTCCTCTCACTTTCTTTTGTGAACCAAACAAGGCATAAGAGACTTAGATAAGCATCTTACAAGAAATATTAGTGAAATAAAAAGCTACAAAAGATCTATTTTAGTTTCTCAACACAATTTATAAACAAAAAATATTTTATAAGAGAGCTATAAATTCTTAAAAATTTCATATACATACACTCACCCACACATATATAATTGTTCTTTTTAATGTAGTTACACACATATATAGTGGCTACTAATTTTTTTTATTAGTAATTAGTAATACCAAAAATTACATAAATTTTGGGATTATTAAATGCACTAAATCGAGAGATGATAGTAAAAATTTGTAAATTCTACTCTGAATAAAAATAAAATTTATAAAATAATAAATAGAAAGCGTACAAATGGATCATTCCACACAACAATGAAAATAAATACAAAGAAGAAATTGTAAATTACTCTTATGCCACTATTGAATTCATACATGTAACTTCCAACAACAATAATGATAAAATCAAATGAAGTTGTTTTGCTTCCTCTCCTATTGCCACGTCACTGCAATAGGACTTCTAACTTTATATTTGCCAGAAACCCAAATCAATGACCCAAATGATGAAGCACCTCTAACTCTCGCTCTTCCAAGCGACAAAAATCTAATTTTATAACTCAATTTCTGACCCAATTTTTCAAACTTCAATTTCCTTGGTTCAACACTAACAACAACTCCATTTGGTTGTTCAACTTTAACATCATAAACACTTTGTAACTTTCCAACGTTTGTAACAATTCTTTTCAATGTCACACTAACATTCTTAGCTATTCCATTAAATAGAACAGCAAATGAAGGATAATTCAAGTCACCAACTTGAAAAACTGGTTTCTTAGAACATGGAAATTTCACTTTTGACAACAAAGTTATCTGAGAAGAAGTAAAATTGAGACTACATAAGTAATTTAAATAGTCTTTAGTACTAATATCATAGATTAATCCAGGATCAGAAGCACTTTCAGGATTAACATGACCAGAACCAAAAGCAAAAGGGTTAGCAGGTAAGCTGTTTGAACCAATGTCTGAAATAGAAGTTCCTTTGTTGTTTAATGTATAAGCAGTGGTCATGAGAGCTGATTTAATAGCTGCAGGAGACCAATCTTTATGAACTGATTTAATCAATGCTGCTAGACCACTAACATGAGGACAAGACATTGAGGTACCTGAAACTATGTTAAATAGAACTTTTCTTTTGTCACTTTTGGTCAAACTTGGACTTGTATTTGATGGCCATGCAGCTAAGATATTCACACCAGGTGCTGTAACATCAGGTTTAATCACATCTGGTCCTATGATACTTGGTCCTCTTGATGAAAATGCTGCTACTATTGGTGCTGTGTCACCGTATCTTGTTCCTATAAATGAAATTGAAGCTATTGGTTTTTTTGATGAAGTTATATAGTTTCTAATAGCTTTACCTGCTGAAGCACCTAAAGAAGTAGCTGGTAAAATGTGAGGATCGGAAAGAAGTTCTTCTCCTTGAGATTCTGCATTAAGTAATATCATTCCTTTTCCATTTGCTCTTTTCACTTCTTCACCTTTTTCTGTTCTGCTATTTATACCTCTTTCGCATACAACTATTTTTCCTTGTACAAGTTTTGATATAAGTGAACCTTTTGTGCAAAACTGTGCTACTCTTTTTGTACCTGCTGATTTGGCATAGACAAGAGGTAATTGATTTGTTTGTTTTATTCCTCGATATAATGATGTTCCTTCAAATGTTTTGTTGTTTCCAAGTTTGACTTTTGTTGGAAAGCTTCTTGAAATGTAGCTAGCAGCTACTGTCATAATCCAAGGGGAACCATTTCCTACTGTTGATGCAAATGGTCCTGAGTTGCCTGCTGAACAAGAAACAAAAACACCTTTTTGTGTTGCACCAAAGGATGCTATTGCTATACTATCATTGTAAAATGGTTTTGGAATACTTCCTAATGAGAGTGATAACACATTTACACCATCAGAAACTGCTTGGTCCATTGCTGCTAATACATCAGAATTTGCACAACCTGATGACCAACATACTTTATAAGCTGCAATTCTTGAAGTGTATCTCATTCCACTTGCTGAGCCACTAGCTAGGCCAAATAGGCCTTGCATTTTTCACCACATTACCTGTGAATCAGGAAACAATCATTGTAAGGCTATGTTTGGCAAAAAGTAGCGAATAATGGATAAGCTAGAGGATAGCAGATAAGTTAGCTGATAACAGATAAGCTAGCGGATTGAATTTAAAGTGTTTGGTAAAATTAGCCGTTGAACTAGCTTATAAATATGAAATGACATAAATGGACATTTGTTATTAATGTTTGAATATGCAAGAGAATATTCATTTAATGGAGGATAAATGAGAAATTTAATTAAAGTAGCAAGGGTAAAAATGAGAAAAAAAATGAAACACTATAAGCTCAAACGCTACTTCAAGTAGTGTTTCAAAAGAACGATATTAGTCAATTTGGTCCCTGAAATTTCACAAAAGTTGAATTTAGTCCCCAACGTTTGCAAAAGTCGAATTTAGTCCCCAACGTTTGCAAAAGTATTTCAATTTAGTCCCTTCGTTATATCAATTTAGTCTCTCTATTATGCAAAAAAAGACTAAATTGAAAGACTTCTGCAAAAGTTAGGGATTAAATTAATATATTGTAAATGTCGGAGACTGAATTGAACTTTTGTGAAATTTCCTAGATTAGGCTAGACAAATCAGGAATTTATTTGATCTCCCTTAATTGTAATTATTTGTGAACATTGTAATCCTTATTTGTAGAAGCAATAACAAAGAAGAAAGACAACAAGCCAAAATTCTTGACATTACCGGCTGCAGTTGAAGCAGTGTGTGTTCCATGTCCTTGAGAATCTCTCGGAGAACGATAATCGATTGTTTCGTTGATTTTTCCGATGAACTTTTCATAACCTTTGATATAAGCTCTTGCACCAATAAGCTTCTTGTTACAACTAGTGGAAGAGAATTGTGCGCCTTGTTCACAAATACCTTTCCAATGAGAAGGTATTGGTGGCATACCTGAGTCCTTGAAACTAATATGTTCAGGCCATATTCCTGAATCAAGGACTCCAATAATCACTTCTGAGGCTAAGTTAGGAACACTCCAAAGTCCTTTTCCATTGTTTAGGCCAAGAAAATGTGGAGTGTGTGTTGTGTGGAGAGTTGATAGTTCATCAGGTATAGCTGAAAGGAAACCATCAATTTTTTCCAAGTGTTTGAGTTGTTTCTCAGAAAATTGAGCTGCAAAACCAAACATGCTTGTTTCATAGGTGTAAAGAAGTTGAGGTGGTAAAATCTCATTTTCATTTTCTTCTTCTGTTGAAGCTTCTGAAATGAAATCAATGATTGATTCAAACCATGGTTTTGTACTGCCTTGAGAATTAACTGGGGTTGGGATTTTGGTTTTGTCCATGTGTACTATGTATGTTTGCTGGCCTGCTAGAGCTACTGAATTTGTTGCCATAAAAGCTAGGAACAGAAATACTATCCTTGAGATCATGATTCCTGCAAAAAATGAAGAAAGAGAAGAAAGTTCATGGTTAGTGAGGATCTAAAATATATACTTAAAAATCTTCAATTTGACAAAAAAATAAAATAGGAAGTACTATAGCATGTATTAAAAAAAAGTACACAACCACGATTTGGGTCACAGTATCATGGTTTTTGATGTCTTCACAACCGTAACGTAAGATAATTGTGATTGAGATCGCATTTAGTTGTGATTCTCATTTATATCGAGGATCACAACGATGATCGTGACAGCAATTTAAAACCTACCATTACCTTAAGGAATACAAATAAGTAAAAAGAAGCTCTGTTTGTTACATGTATGTATAGAACACTATGCAAAAGAACTATGTAATGTAATGAGATATTAGAGAGAGAGAGTATAGATGATAGATAGAAATAGTGGTCAGTAAGTACCTATGGGGGACTTAGCACAAAGACCAGTAGAAAATGTTCTTGGGAAAATGAATACTATAATAAACTCATCACATCAAATCTTAAATAGGCTCTAAAAAGTGAAGGCATTGAACTTTTTATATATTGCTCATTGAATTAAAGAAAAAAAAAGTTTACCTTGTCTTTACTTTTCTTCTACTTCAAGACTGCATTCTCAGAAATCTAAAGATCTCTGAAGTGTATATTTATAGAAGGGAAACAAGTCTATCTATGTGACATTGGTTATCAAATATAGAAATATCTTTCTCCAGACTGTACCTAATTATAGTAATCACCATTCACCACTTTCTAGTTTTACTTTTGGCACGCTTCCTTTTTGAGAACCTTCTTACGTTATATTTATGACACTGTAAACATATAACAGTACAATAGGTTAATTAGAATATTGATGTTTCCTTGAGAATGAGTATTGACAAATTGTTTTGGCTAATCAAGTAAAAGTTTACGTGTGTTTTGAGTTTTAAGTTTAACTATTGGGTAGATTATTTAAATTTTGACTTGAAGTATGTTATTAAGAATGTTTGCTGTTTAGTGTTTAATCATCTCCACAACTATACATCTGTAAGGCCTAACACAACTGGTTGTTAGGCTAGATAATTTCTCTGGTTACTCAGGTTTAAACTCTAGATCTCCACTTTGCGCATGTGAATTTACAGGTGGTACTTGTCACTTCATCTACAAACCGCATGTTGGTGCGTCAAATTTCGAATGCAGAGAATTTAAATTCAACTGTAAAGTTGCACAACTACCATTGCCATTATTTGCTATCTACTACTTTTTACCAAACAAAGTCTAATTATGTTACTCATGAATATGTATTTCCAAAAGCCATATACTAATATGAATAAGGAAGAACAATGTCAATGACTATGAACATTCAATGAATGAGTATGGGATGGTAACGGATGAAGGGGTTACATAGGAGGACCAGCTAGCCCATTTATTACTAGTTAGTTGAGTCACGTGGGCTATACATCTTTAGTGGATTGGACGGTAACAGAATTGAAGTTTTGATGTCTTCTTTCTCATTAAAATGTTCACATTTATATCATAGTTTTTATTATTATTATTATTATTATTGCCAATATTGTCACAATTAGTGTTCATACATGTATTGTCGTCATAGCTAGCTTTCTATGTAAGCAAAAGGTGTCAGTTATGATTTATGAAAAACCCCATTTTAAAGGAACCACCATTTTAAGACTTCAAGTGCTAGATAAGCCATAATGAACCTCAACAATTTTCTCACTTTCTTAGTTTCTTTACTCATTGAGATTTTGAGACCATTCTGCACTCATTACTGTGACTTGTCTGAGATCTCAAACAGTTGTACTTTGAGTCCAATTTAAGTCACACTTCTTTTCTCTATAATTTTTGCATTTTAACTTTTCTAAGTCCATAAATTCTACCGGTATAATTTGGTAGGAATGTAGTAATATTTTACTACATCACATGTGATTTTATCTAAATTTGAATTAGGTGATAGATATTTAATGTAATTTTTTATAGTTGTAAATCAAAGACATTTATTAAATATGGGTACGAGAAAATTTTAAAATATGCAGCCATATCCTGTGAAGGAACAACATACTTTAATCATTAATATCCGTGAACATTATTAGTTCACAACTTCAACTAGATCATACGAAGAAATCAAAAGTTTGAAATCTGCCATTACTTGAATAAGGATTAAACACTCTTTTGTTTTTTAGGTTAACTTCTTACATATAATAAGGCCAAAAAATCGATGAGACTCAAAATTGACAGCCAATTTATGAGTCTCGAAATTGAGTTCTCTCCTATAAAAGATATATAACTGAGTCTTCACCATCTAATACATAAGTATTTTGCAATTATTTACAACAAGATCATTGTCGGGATCACAAAAAATGTAATTGATTCTAGTGACTACAGCAATTACGTATGAGAATTACAACAGTAGAGATAGTGCATAAGGCCTAGTACAACTGGCAAAGTTGACGTTGTTAGGCTCGACATTTTCTATGGTTACCCAGGATCTCTAATTTGCGCGTGTGATTTTATAGTACTAACCACTGAGGTTAAATAATAAACTGACTAACAACTCCAACTGTTAACTAACCACTGAGGTTAAATATAAACAAGCTCTAAACTAATCCAAATTAACTTTAACCCTAATTAATTTATATCAACTAACATACCCCCTCAAGTTGGACTATGTATGTTGCAAAGTCCCAACTTGGAGATGAATGAATGTAAGGAGGTAGCATGAAGGGGCTTGGTAAGCACATCCGCTAGTTGTGCCTCAGACCGAACTGGAAGGAGATGGATTACACCCTTCTGGATTTTCTCTCGTATCACATGGCAGTCAATCTCAATATGTTTAGTTCGCTCGTGGAAGGTAGGATTATGAGCGAGATATATGGCTGACTTATTGTCACAATATAAATCAGAAGCTTTGTCTTGAGGAAAATGTGGGTCCTTAAGTAGATAATGCAGTTATTGTATCTCACAAACAAGACTAGCTAGCAAGTACTCTGTATTCAGCCTCTGATGATGATCTAGAACCAGTATTTTGTTTCTTGGATTTCCAAGAAACTAGAGCAGACCCAATAAAGACACAATAACTTATGACAAACCATCTAGAATCAATGCAACATGCCCAATCTGAATCAGCAAATCCAGATAAAAGCCACCTGGTTTGATGCAGAAAAGAAAAGTCCCTGAGAGGGTGCTGACTTCAAGTATCTGAGCAGACGGGTTGCTGCCTAGTAATGTGATTCCAGAGACTTGGCAACAATCTGGCTTAACTGTTGCACAGAATAAGTAATGTTTGGGCGAGTGTTTATGAGGTATAGTAAGCGCCTGTAAACAAACTCATCTGGATATGCAATCCCCCCTTCACTGTTGAGCCTCATAGAGGGGTCACATGGAGTGGAAGAGGGCATAGCAGCGGGTACTCCACTATCTTCGAGGAGCTATAAGGTGTACTTGCGTTGATTAACAATTATTCCCTATTTAGACCGAGCCACTTCAAGGCCAAGAAAGAAGTGCAGGGCACCAAGATCTTTGATGCAAAATTGGGTGTCCAAAACATGCTTTACTGTAGAGATTTCCTGCATGTTATTACCTGCGAGCACCAAATCATCAATATACACAAATAAAACTATAATGGAGGGAGAAGAAGACTTGACAAATAGTGAATGGTCAGCTTCAGATTGAGTGTGACCCAAAGATTGTAGGGTGGTGGTGAGCATGTAATTCCATTGGCGACTAGCCTGTTTTAGGCCATATAAAGATTTGTGCAGTTTGCACACTTTGTGAGAAGTTCCATATCTGAAGAAGCCAAACCAGGGGGAATAGTCATGTAGACTTCCTCACGTAAGTCCCCCTGTAGAAATCCATTATTGACATCGAGTTGTTCAAGGAACCAATTCTTAGAAGCGCCAACTGCAAGAAGGACCCTAACTCTTGTGAGTTTAGCAACAAGGCTGGAGTCTCAAAGTAGTCTACTCCCTCAATTACTCCCTCAATTTGCAGTTTAATGCTTCCTTTCCCCTTAACCATGATCTTGGAGTTATCTCCTAGCTTCACCGAGACACTAAAACTTTCATCTAAGTCAAAAAAACCAATCCTTATTACCACGCATGTGGTTGTTGTAGCCAGAATCTAGATACCAATTTCGTCTCTTCTGAGGTGACATCAGAATTGGTGTAGCTCATAAGCAATACCTCTTCATTCTCATCGTATTCTGCATAATTTTCCTTCTCCTCTCAAGTAGGACATTCAAATTGATAATGCCCCATCTTATGGCAGTGGTAGCACTCAACTTGTTCCTTATTGGGTGGTTGCCTACCTCTTCCACGTCCTCCTCTAGACGGACCACGACCTCTTCCTCTGATTCTCCCTGCATTGGTGACCTTCAGAGCCTATTCTTCCTCCTTGTATCCTTTCATTCTTTGTTCATGAACAAGCAAACTACTATGAAATTCATCAATTCTGAGTTTGCTTACATTATTGGATTCTTCAATTTAACATACAACATAACTGAATCTTGCTGTCATTGAACGAAAAATGTTTTCCACGATGGTTGTTTCATCCATATTCTCATCATTGGCCTTCATCTTGCTCGCAATAGCAAGTGTTCTACCAGAAGTCTGAAATCCCTTCAAAGTGCATGTTAGGAATGGAATACTGAGCAAAAATCTTATTGATTGATCAAGGGTCTTATACAATTCAGTATAACAAACTCAGTTAACAAGAAACTAATTGAGTTACTAACTAATATCAGCAACTAACAGAACTAACAATGCTCACAACTGAAAACAAACATAATGGGCCCGATTTACAAAAGCTATTGAGCCAGAGATAAAATTGAATCCAACTTACAATTATATGTTCCATCATTCCCTCCATTTCATAAAAGCTGGACCAAAGTTGAAACCTCTCAGTAAAAGTGCAACAACCTTTTTATTGGATAATTTTATTAGATACAAACATCATGATAGATCTGGAATCATACTATAAACAAAATGTCAACATTATGCAAAATAAGTGCTACAAAGACAATTCCATACGTTACTGCAAAATGTAACCTTATTTATGGCCTATAGATAACAATAGGACTCCTAACAATGTAACGTGGACTTCTCCAAATAAGTGAACCTGATAGAATTTGCATGCTTGCAATAAATTTGACATTCACAACTACTTTGAAACTCTTCTTCTGCATGGTTTTATTAAAAGTAAGGAAACTAGGCTTCACTGTGATATCCACTCCTTTTGGTGATCTAATTGTGGCATTGTAGATGGTTGGAACAGGACCTACATTGGTTACTGTTCTTCTGAAAACTGTTACTTTTGTGCCTTTGTTGCTTTCCAATCTTAATTGCAAGCTGGGATAGTTGATAGCATCGTGGCCAAGTCCAGGAATTAAAGAAGAGCAATTTATAGGTGAACCAACTAGTACTGATGAACTGGAACCTTTGTAACCTTCATGGCATAAGAACTGGATGTAACCAAAGTCATCCATGTCATAGACCAAACCTGGACTCACAGCTCTTGTTGGGTTCAGTTGACCAGAACCAAAAGCAAATTCTGCCTCATTGTTAATTCTCTTGCTCATAGGTTTGGCTTCACAAAGATTAGAAACAAGTTAGCATTCTCAAAGTTGTAATGCTTTAATCTAACCTGTGATGATAATAACCTTTTGGCCATTTTGGCTCATTGGGCTGGGCCAAAATTGACACCTCTACCTCTAGGGCAAAAGACAACAACCTTACCGCTGCGCCAAGGCTTGCCCAGATTGAGCAGATGATGAGAACAAATTAACTGAGTATTGTGTAAAAAAGCTTTCATCTAACCTGTGGTGATAATAGCTGATCTGATAGCAGCAGGGGTCCAACTGGGGTGAAATGACTTCACATATGCTGCTACTCCAGCAACATGAGGACATGCCATGGAAGTTCCGGACATCATAGAAAATTCTGAAAATTGTGTATCCCCTTTTAAACCAGTGAGTGATTTCCTAAGAGTATATGATGCTAAGATGTCAATGCCAGGAGCTGCAATATCAGGCTGCATAAAATAGATTATAAGACACCCTCAGTTCATTAAATACCACATTCTTTATGGTTACCATTACAAGTGGAAATTGAAAAAGACCATCAACAATTGAATGTTTGAAAACTTGCAACTATTAAACTTACCTTGAGAACATGCATGGAACCTGGATTTGGACCTCTAGATGAGAATGTAGCAACAAATGGAGCTGATATTTTTTCTTCATGGCTCTTATATACCACTGCTGATGGTGATCTTAGTTGAACAAGAAATTCATATAAATTCGATTGTATAAGATAGTCTAGTCAAAACATTTATTTTGTAACAAATATTTGGTTTGAGTTACCTATAGAAGAATTAGTAAGCAACCTCAATGGTCAAATAAACAAATAAAAGTATATTTTACCTTGTAGATTGTATATAGTTGGTAACTATTTCACCTATGCTATGATTCACAACAGTAGCAGGAGCCATGGAAATTTGAGCAACATCAGGATATTGATCATATTCAATTATAGTACCAGTGCCTCCAATTTCTTTTACTGTAACTTCAGTGCCCCATGATCCTAAGCAGTAAACAAGCTTTCCCTTCACCTTATTTGGCTGTAAGGAGCCTTCATTGCATAATCTGTTCATGCATTAATTTTTTTTTCATTATTTTTGAACAATTTTCTGTGTTTTGACAAACCAAAGGAATATTACCTAGCACTTTCCTTGCTTTCCGAGTCCTTGGCGGCGTCAATACCATTAATAAGAGGGTACTGGTTTTGTTTTGGATTGAAACAACTCACTCCTACCCCCTGCAGATACATCAGTTATTCAATGAACCTAAAACTGCGTTGTTTCTTATAAAATGGACCCAAGGAAGTAATAATAGAATTAAACTCACTGAAACATTCTTTCCATTTCCTAACTGTACAGTGCTTTTGAAAGCTCTATCAATGCCGCTAGCAGCTACTGTTAAAATCCAAGGTGCAGTGTTTGCCACAGTTGCCATACTTGGACCTTCATTTCCAGCTGATGCAACAGTGATTATACCTTTTCTCATAGCATGAAATGAACCAATTGATATGGAATCATGAACATAATCAGGACTTCCTCCACCTATAGAAATGGATATGACATCCACACCATCATGTATAGCTGCATCAAATGCAGCAAGAATGTCCATATCTGAACATCCAGTGAGTGACCAACAGACTTTGTAAATTGCTAATCTAGCCGATGGCACGGCGCCACGAGAAGTTCCGTTGGCCAAACCAAAAAGACTTGCATTTTGGACTAGATTTCCTGCTGCTGTTGATGCTGTATGAGTTCCATGGCCATCAATATCTATAGGAGATAATATGTCTGTTGGATCGGGTCTTCCATCAGCCTTGAAGTATTTGGCTCCAATGATCTTGCTTCAAGTTTGCCATAGAGAATTTCCATGCAGAAGGAATATATAAAGTTAGAGCTTAAGCCATAATAGAATATGTAAAGTTTATGCTTAAAAAAAATTTAATCAAAAGTATCTACATTAGAACCTTCTACTATGCACTAAAGTAGAAGTGTCGACGTGTTCGTGCCTATGTCGTGTCAGGTTTCCGTGTCAGAGTCTGTGCTTTATGCTTTCTATATATGTATCGGTGTCGGTGTTTTATACTTTTAAAATCAGCAATGTCGACATGTTCGTATCTGTGTCGTGTCAGGTGTCTGTGTCATAGTCTGTGCTTCATAGTTTATGCCTATATGAAGAATACTTTGATGCATATATAGTGTATTAATGTACAATGAAAGTTACATGTGTATGGTTTAATTTGTGAACATGTTAAGATTCTCTATGTAATTGCTAACTAATTCATTTAGAATGTGATTGATAAAATGTAAACAAACAAATGGAGAATTTACTTATTGCAGCCTGAGAAATTAGCATAGTGGCCACAAGAACCTTTCCATCTTGCTGGTGGAGGACCGATGCCGTCGTCCTTGAAGCTTTTCGACTCAGGAGTGATCCCTACCTCACCAATATGGGAGATGCACAAATTTGAAATCAAATAACAAAGTACCAATTTTATAGTATCTCAATATTCTCATACTACCTCCGGTCTGCTTTATAAGAGAGAATGTAGTCAGGTTTATTCAATGAACCAAAAACTGCATCGTCTCTTATTAAGCGGATCGGAGGTAATACTAAGTACTGGGATACACTAAGAAAATAATGAACCTGTGTCCAAAAGGGCAACGACTATGTCGCGCTCGAATTTCAATCGTCTCTTAGCAGTCTGAGGTAAACCAATGAAGTTCCATGATCTTGTTGTGTGTAGCTTGCGATACTGATTTCGAAACACCAAAAGCACTTCTTCCATGGCTACACATACAAAGAAGGATTAAGAAAAATAACAATATATATTGTTTAAGCAAATATGGAGCTAGAGAAAAATGATTCATACTAGATAACTTATGGGCTTCATCTTCAGATAGTTTTGCAGCAATTGCATTGAAGCTATTTGTGTAGCTATATACAATGGACTCTTTGGCTTCAAGATAGCTAAATAAACACAAAAAAAATTAGAGCTACATAGTTTCAACTTTCAAGGATTGTTTTAATTTATGAATTATGAACAAGGGAGAATTTGATTGAATGAGAGCCACATATATTAGTTACATTTTTTCTATGTAGCATCATTACTTCAGATTGAAGACGCGGATTGAAGACGTGTCTGGTGTCCGACACAAACAATGACACTTTACTTCTATTTTCTCAAATTATTAACGGTGTTTGTGTGTCCGTGTCCATGTTTGTGTTATGTTTGGTGTATGTGTCCAAGTCGGTGCTTCATTGATTTTTCTTTTGTGGTTTTGTGCTCAAAGAATAAAGATAAGAAAGTGTTTGAGAGAGTTATCAAGTTACCTTCCCTTCACAGAAGATAGAACATTCAAATGGGTCTCAAGTGCAATGTCTCTGCTGCTCACAGGATGAGCTCCCAAGAAAACAATGTAAAAGTTCTGTAGACAAGTAAAATATGGTCAAGTTCATATAGAAAACAAAAGCTGAAATTTTATAAGCTAATAAGATTTTCAGCTAATAAGGAAAGAAAAGGGAGAAGAAATCCAATGCCTTTTCTTCAACTCCATTAACTGAAACACTTGTCAGCAAGATCAGAAGTAAATGAAGCCAAAGAAAAGAAAAGGGTTTGCTTAGTTTTTGTAAAAACATGTTCAATACTAACAAGCTTGGCTTTTTAGAATTAACATGAAAAAACAAGCTCCAAGAAGAAGCTTATATAGCCTTTCAAAATTAGCAAATGAAAGCCTACTAGCAACTTGTTTATAAATATTTAAGGCTTTGGTAGGGGGAAACTTGTTTATCAATTTAGTGTCATGATCCTACAACAGACTTATAACTTGTGGTCCATGAAGATTAATTTCTCATCTTGTGGAGAATTTTCTCCAGCAAGAAATGTTGATAATAAGCAGCAGAATTTTAGAAGTTTTACAATTTTGAAGATACAAAATCACTTTCAAGTACAGTTGAGTAGAGATATATTGCTTAAAAACAAAGAGCCCTTTAACATTATGAAGTCCCTATTCCTTGAATTCTAATGCAAGCGTTTAGACGTACAACAGTGATTACTTAGGCTTAATAATGGAATTAGCTTCAAGTATAACCCAAACGAAACACACGTTCAGATTAAAAACGTGATATTTTACTTGAACACAATGTTCTTATTATCCATTAGTAATATAAGGGGAGAAGAATTCATAATTGGGATTAAAATATGGGTGGGTGCACAGTGCACCGTTAGTTAATTACTTCAATATTTGTTTAACTCAAGGGGTCGGCCCAGTGGAGCATGACAGGATTTGTATTCGGGAAGTCCTGGGTTCAAATCCCCACTAGTCTCTTTGGGGAAAAGGGAAAAGATAAATGTAATTATTTTCGTAAGTCCTCAAAGAGTCTGAAGGTCTTCTTTGCTTTGGACTGGGGTGTCATCCTCTCACCCTAAAAGTAACAAAAAAAAATACCATATTTGTTTACTTAATCATCATCATGATTCATGCTTGTTTAGTTATATATTATATTATTTTAGACTATTTCTAGTTGAAGTCCTTTATCGTTAGAATTACAATGACTCAACCACTTATGATAAGTTTATTTCAGAAATTTTTTTATTCTTCAAGTAGTTCTTTGATTGAAGAATAATTGTTACGCATTGTGAATATAATTCTTTGTACACTCACAACAACCTATCACAATTCATTATATGAAAGACATATAAAAGAGTTATAAGTATACTCACTTTTTATAAGACATGACAATTTGTAATTAGTTAATTCTATAAAACTTTTATACTCTGATAGTGTATATAAATTTAATCCAATTAGCAAAGGATAAAAAATGCCTAAAATTTATTATCAGGTCTAACAGAAGTGGTCGGTATGCAGAGTGTGTGAGTATTGTAAACTCTAGGTACTTCAATTCCTACTCATAAATGCATAGAATTCGATAGTGATGATAAACATAGTAAGTTATCCTAAAAAAACATAGTTAAGCCCTAAATTTATACACAATAGGTGTATAAGTGTTTTACACTCTACCAATTACAAATTGACACATCATTAAAAATAAACTAGTCAATAGGTAACTAGGGGTGTTCAAAACCGAACCAAACCAATAGAAAACCGCAAACCAAACCAAACCAAACCGAAAACCGCAAAAAAACCGCTTCTTATTGGTTTAGTTCGGTTCTTTTTTTCATTGCACCGCGCGGTTTGGTTCGGTTCGCGGTTTTGATTATAGAAACCGAACCAAACCAAACCAAATACAATTAATTCTTTGACTCACTTACAAAAAAATTATATTTTATGTTATATTTAAAAATTACAATAAAATATCTAATTCAAATTCTTTTAAACATTGTCTTAACTATCTTAAAAGAATTAAAAGAGCGTCATTTATATACTACATATATTTGAGTAGATTTTTTCTTAAAGATTTATGTTAGCCATTTTTTATGTTAGTTAATTTTAACTTCGTTTTAAATTATGTTTTGTCTTGGAAAAAACCGAACCAATCCAAACCGCATTAGTTTGGTTTGGTTTGGTTCGGTTTTATTTTAGGAAGCCAACCGAACCAAACCAAACCGCATGTAGTTTTACCTTGCGGCTCGGTTCACTTTTTATCTCAAAACCGAACCAAACCGCACCGCGAACACCCCTGGTTACCACCGGTAGTCAATTAGTAACAAACAATTTCATGAATTGTGATTGGTTATGGTTGTAAAAACTTATCCATTTTATGTGTACATAAATTAAGCTCAAATTATAATGGATTTAATTGACATACATCGTCGGTCTATAAATATTTTACATCATTGACTAATTACAAGTTTACATGTCATTAAAAAGAAGTGAGTCAACTCATAACTGCCTTATATGTCACCCATATATTGGATTGTGATTGGTCGTGAGTATAAAAAAATTTACGGCGACAATGCGTAGTAATTAAACTCAACTATAATTTAAAATTAAAAATATTTGGTACACCCATTGTAATTGGCCGATAGTGCAAAAACCAGTTGTGTGTTAAATCTATGTAATTATATAAAAAGTGTGTATTATTTGAGTAAACCCTTAAATTGGTCTCTCAACTATCTCCCTCTCTCTCCAATTTAGTAACTAAACTATAAAACCTTAATAAATAATCCCAAATTAGTCAAAATGCATCAATTTAGTACCCGGACTATTTACCCTATCTCCTATTTAAAAAGTAACTGAGAGACTAAATTAATGGATATAGAATAATTTAGGAACTATTTATTTTATTTTTATAGTTTAGAAACTAAATTGGTGGAGAAAGATAGTTAGGAGACCAAATTGAGGGTTTACTCGTATTATTTTATGGATTTAATTTTTATACGCTATCGAAAGTGTTTTTCACAATCGACCAATTACAAATTGACATGTCATTAAAAAAATGAGTCAACGTATAACCATACGTGACTCTTAATATAAATCTTTCTTTTTAAATGAAGGGTTTGCTGACATCACTCTTTTGTCTCACAAAAGTTGCACAAACACTGTAGCCAAATACGTATAGAGCTACAGCTTCGGTTCCATTTTTTCTTCCTCCATTAACTCCTTTGGCAGCCACTTCCCATCCATATTTTCTTCATGCATTTACTCCTTTACTTGCATTCCATTTTTCCCTCATGTATTTACCGACAACCACTTTACCTACAATCATCAAACATTAAATGTTATCCCACCAAAGTGAAATAAACGAAAGAGAAGAATAACAACAGCAAAAGGAGAGAGAGAGAGAGAGCAAAGCTAGAAAATAAACGAAAGCGATGGTCATGGTGGTGAGGGAGAGAAAGATGGGAGGACGAGATGAAGGACCGAGGGTGGTGGGCAAGGCGGCGGTGGAACGAACAACGGAGGCGGAGTCCACTACACGCGGTGGCCGAAACTAAACCAGACAAAAAGGTGAGGTCTTTCTCCTGTTCAGTTATCACTGCCGATGACACCGTTTACCGCTACCTCTGTCCCGCTCGCAGGATCAGAAGCGCCATCGGTGAGATCGTTATGCAACTCCGCGCCAACACAAAAGCTAAGATCCGTATCGGCGAGACGCTTTCTGGATGCGACGAACGTGTCGTTACCATCTACAGCACCGCTGAAGAGACCAACGACTTCGACGACGATCAGAAGATGACGACGGTGACGGTGGTTTTCGCGTTTGAGGTTTGGTTCTTTCCCTTTTTCCATTCCCTATTTTTTCAGGTACTGATAGATTATTATAATATCTCCACACAAAGAGACTGGACTGGAAGAGTGAAGAATTTCAAAGGTACAGGTCAAATTGGGAACGGTTTGATGCCTATTATGTATAAATCTGCACCACAAGTGGCATCATTCTCTGCTAGAGGGCCAAATATAAAGGACTTCAGCTTCCAAGATGCCGATCTTCTCAAACCTGATATATTAGCTCCCGGTTCATTGATTTGGGCTGCTTGGTCTCGAAACGGAACTGACGAGCCAAATTATGATGGTAAAAATAATTGTTTGACTAAGTTGTTTCACAACTGCTGATTTTGGAAATTTTCATCCTGCAACTAACATTTGATTTTCACAACTGGGATTAGCTTTAGTGAGTCGGTTATCAATATTTTAGGTAGGATAGAGGTGTTAGGTTCAGGTTGCAATGTCCATATAAATTTTAAAAAGAAAGGACAATGAACTGTCAACTTTTCTAACAGGAAAAAGTATTTTCCTCAAAACATTAAGGCACACCAGACTAGAGAAAGAAAGAAATTACTTCAGTGAAGTTTGTAGGACAGTTAGACCCTACACAGGTAATGGTGGATCCATGCAAATGATTTCTGATTTGGTTCTTTTTCTTCTTCCATTCCCAATTTGTGAACGACCCACTGCTCGCCTCGATCTATCATTGTTGGGTAGAATAATCTACTGGATAAATTACTATGTATCTGACTGGGAGAGAGTTGGATCTCTCAAATCTAACCCAGATCTGAGTGAGAAAAGTGAGAAACATTAAATCTAATCCAACCCAGATTCGTGGTGGCTGAGCTCCATTGATGTAGAGATGCAGAGGGGGTTTGAGAAAGCATATCACTGTCTTGTGTATTGAGAGGTCTGTCTTGGTAACATGATTATAGGATTTTGCTAATTGTCTTTTTTGGTCTTTTTTGGTTTTAGGTTGTGTCTGGATATGGACCTGTGGTTTTGCGCAACACAGATCCAACATACACTTGCCAGAGGGAGTTTGCATTTAAGCATTTGCCTAATGACCCACTTTTCCAGCTGGTAGTGGTTATTTCCAAAATTTAGATTGTTTGCTTTGGAGCGTTTCCTTATGGCGGAACCAAATTTTAATTATGGTAAATTTCTTTATGATCTTATGCGACTTCGTGATCCTTTCAAGTCTAAAAGATAAAAGAGGTGGTTCCTCCCATTCTTACCAAGTTAGGCAAGGTAATGTTTTTATTTTTCAATAAACGCTCCCACTTCTGATGGAATTATTCTTTGAGTTCAAAATGGTTTTTCCTTAATGCAAAACCGTTTTGTTGTTTCGCTCCCATTTAGTATGCTAATCATCATTTTTTTTTGGTTTTCCTTGATCTATGGTTGTTTTAGTGTTTTTGTTGTTTTCAATTTTTATGAGCTCCTTTTTCCGTTTCCATGTTTTGTCTTGTGCGTTTTGTTGCAAGTTTTGGCCTTAAATTCATGCTTATACTTTTGTTAATTTGCATTGTATTGAATCTTTTATCTCCTAATCCTATATAAATTGTCATTGGGAATTTCATTTTCATGAAAAACACAAAAATAACTTGCTTTTATTTGTTTGATCTTCGGTGTTGTTTATTCTTTGTTTACTTTTGTTATTTTGCATTACATTGAATGTTTTATCTCCAAACCCTATATAAATTGGTATTGGGAACTTCATTTGCATAAAAAACACAAAAATTAGTTGTTGATGATCCATACGTACAAGAATGCTTTTCCAAATATCGTACATATCATTTTGAATATGTTCCTGGCTTTGTAAGTGGTTTCATTCTCAAGCTACTGAACTTTTCCCTTTCTTTTTTTTTTATCACTGTACTTTGTTTTGGTGTTGTTTCCTTTTTTCTAAATAGACAAAGCAGCAGCTTGCAGTCCTCTTCTATGCAGATTTCTGTGAAAATTTTCCCTCAACTATACAACTATTGGATCCTAAGGGAAATGTGTTTGTGGTTTCTGTCAAGGAAAATAAGGGCAGGCCCTTTACGCGTTATGGTTTAACATGCATTGGGGAGGTTTACAACCTTTTCTCTGTTGGTTGGATCACAATTTATTTTGGCCACTCTGCTACTTTTCAAATAGCAATTGAGAAGAGTGAGAATTTAGACCATGATTTTGGAAGTGCTTTAATTTTGTTGGCTTTTATTCACCATCCTACAAAAGGTGTTTCCTACATTGGTTCTCCATTGTCTTTCTTTCCTCAGGCTACTAATTATCTTAAATGCATATTTAACCACTATCTAACTCTGCCATTTACTTTCAATGCTTGCCAACGTTTCCCCTTTACCTTATTTTCATATTACACGTTTCTTTTCCATCATTACAGCTTTGTGCATCTTTGTTAAGTAGCTGGTAGTTGGAGATTTGTGACTGTGAGACAGCAAATTGACGTCAGAAAGATTGAGAAAACCAAAGCTCTTGAGGCAAAGTAAAGTTAAGAGATAAGGTTGAAGTGTTTAGCAACATCATGTGCATCAGTTGAGAATAAGCTGAAGACAAAAGCAACAAGCTGAATATGTGAAACAAGTGGTTTTATGCTTCATGAAGAAATGGAATTGAGTGCTTCACAACGAGTTTCACTTTGGGTGGTGGTTGAATGTTTTCTGGAAGGTCTTCTATGTTGACTTGTGGAAGAATTATGAAGTCTATATTTGGTGGCATAGATTCCAAGACAGTTGCATGGAAGGAGGGAGAGGATATTCAAGTTATTTTTTTTTTGGTGAGAGAGAGGATATTCAGGGTTGGGAATGAGGAATGTAAGATGAAAATTATTTTGTTGTTGAAAAATTATTCTGAGGGGAAAAGAGGTTACGTAGTCTCTTTAGCTTTGGGTGTGTAGCTTTGGGTGGGTGTGATGGTTTTAACTTTTAATAGTTGGCATTTGGAAAGTGGTGTGTTGAAAAGTTATGTGTATCAAGATGGATATATTTATGGAATAATGATATAAAAATTGGATATATTATTTTATTGGCCACGTCACCGATTAAAAGCAAAAATTATATCCATACCACCCAATATAAAGAAACGAAAGAACCATTGCTTTCTACTTATTAAATGTCAACAATTAAATCTTCCCACCCAAAATTAAAAACAAAAATTATATGCATACCACCCAAAAATAAAATGTTTTCCGTATTTATTTTGGTAGTAAGGTAAAAAAATTTATCCCGAAAGTAAGTACAGTAGCAATTAAACTTTTTTTTTGATATAATAAAAATGATGTGAGTATGAAAAGTTTGAACCTGCAGCATCCAAACACCGTCAAACCTTAAACCCTAATGTTCCTCCTCAAACGCCTCACCCGCCAAAATTCAACCACCGTGCCGGCGACCACATTTTTCACGCGCCACCTCTCCTCCTCCTCTTCCACCAACACCACCACCACCAAATCCAAACTCCACGACCGCTACACATTCACACCACCGTCTTCCCTCTCCCCAGAACCCCAAAACCCCAATGACTCTCCAACAAAACTCAACAGAAAAAAGCTCAAACCAAAGTACAAACCTCCATCCTCTCTCGATCGAACCGGCAAGAAACCGGTCCGGCCCAACTTACCCTTCGATTTCCGGTTCAGCTACACGGAGAGTAGCCAAACGGTAAGGCCAATCGGACTCAGAGAACCTAAATACTCGCCATTTGGACCGGGCCGGATTGATCGGCCCTGGACCGGTGTTTGCGCCCCGGCGGTTGACCCGAAAGTGCAGGCTTTAGAGGGAGAAGAAGATCCAAAGTTGGAGGAAGAGAGGAAGAAGAAGAGAGAATGGATTCAAGGGGAAGAGCTTACCAATGCTGAGAGGAAAGCCCTCGTTTTGCAATGTCAGAGATGTAAAACTAAACGCCAAGTTAATATGGGTATCTAAATTCATAATCCTTGATACTTTTCACTTTTTCATTTTATTTTACTTTGCTTCAATTTAACTTCGATAATTATAACTGTCAAATTTATCTAAAATGTGCATGATCATTGTGATAATACGGTCTTATCAAATAGCGGCTACAGAGGCACTATTGCGTAGCATAATTTGGACAAAGTGCTGTTGTCTGCGATATGCCCACATAGCGGTTATAGACTTATAGTGGCGTTATAGTGCTATAGCATAGCGGAATTTGAACAAATTGCTAGTCTACGACCCGTGATATGCCCATTAGTACTGTCAAGTAGCGGTCATAGTGGCATATAGCATGGCAGAATTTGAACAAACCGGTAGTTTTCACAATCCGCGATTGGCAACACTAAAAAATCACAATATTCAACTATCCAATTGAAGTTTAATGTATACAACAAAAACTACTCCTAGAGTAAATGAATCTTCATTATATACATGTGTATGCGCGCGCGTGTCTATATTTATGTATATGTATCGTGACACTGTTAATGAGTGACTCCGATATGGTTTGGTTGCAGGGAGGGATGGTTTAACTCACAACATGCTGAGTGAAATTCATAACCATTGGAAATATGCTGAAGCGGTTAGGATCAAATGCATGGGTGTTCCAACTGTTGACATGAAAAATATTTGCAACCAGCTGGAGGTTTATGCCTCTTTATACTCTTTCAATTTATTTGCATCTTACTATGAACTACCTTGCCTTCTGAAGAGAAAACTTCTATTATAACGCGTTTGATTGAACTGTTCGTTGTATTAAGTGTCATTCGAAATTTTGTACAGCTAAACTTATAGAATAACACAAGCATAAGCAATTCTCTTATTCTCATTGCAGGACAAAACATTTGGAAAGGTCATTTTCAGACATGGGGGTACACTTGTATTATACAGAGGTAGGAATTATAATCCAAGAAAGAGGCCTGTAATTCCTATCATGTTGTGGAAACCCCATGAACCTGTATATCCTAGACTGATTAAGACAACAATTGATGGCTTAAGTATTGAAGAAACAAAAGAAATGAGAAAGAGAGGATTGGCTGTTCCTGCTTTAACAAAACTTGGTATGCTCATTATATTTACTAATATTTGTTGTCAGTATACTTCTGTAAGTACTATTGACTCATACTTGTGTAAATATTACTGACTCATCAGTGAATTGCAGCCAAAAATGGTTATTATGCTTATTTGGTATCCATGGTCAGAGATGCTTTCCTCTCCTGTGATTTGGTTCGGATAGACTGTCAGGGTCTCGAGAGGACTGATTACAAGAAATTAGGCTGCAAACTCAGGGTAAAGACAATTTGTTTTTTCTTTTTGAATTATGTTATTGTAATAACTAGCTGTACATTACGGTCTATAAGATGTTATTATCTTGCAATGCGTAACTCGGTGTATATGTATATATAATTTTTTGTTAGAAATTTACTGGGTCTTGATAAAATCAATAATACTAATACTAATGTTAATGATAATGATAGTATTAGTAGTAGTAATAACAATATTGATATAGTAACAGTGGCATTTGTTCTACCTTTCAAACGTTTTGCAAAGACGCGATTCCTGGTTTCCAAGTTTTGTTCCCCTGGATTTCATGCTTTAAGCTGCTCCTTTTCAACTATCTCATGTGTATCAATGCAGGACCTGGTCCCCTGCATTCTGGTGACTTTTGATAAAGAACAAATTGTAGTTTGGAGGGGGAAGGATTTTAAGCCCTTGAAGGATGGATATGTTCTGAAAGATCGAGAATCCTTCGATGCTGATGAAGGTGGTGACTTGCTTATGGATGATGAGGAAGAGCTTAATAACAGCAGCTAATGAGACTCATACTGCAGCCAGCTGTGATAATCAAATATAATCTTAATTATATATGTATAGTGGCTATTTACGGTGAAACCAGCTGATAATTTTGGCTGGGATCTTCACATTTTCTATTATCTGCAAATACTGCACTCAGTTGTTCTAGTTGGAAACATGGAATCAGTTTATCATGAGTTGTATTCCGTTGTCTTGTACATATTCGCAATAGTGAAAGCCTGGCTAGGCATTAATAGTTCATGCTGAGAGAATCCTTGAGTGGTTTGCAGATCAGAGTCTCAGTTCCGGCTTCCCCCGGGACGGGGATAACGCGGTTAAAAGTCCAGTACAGAAGTTTAAAGCTGGCGGTATCTTTGCAAGCTACAAGTATTAGCTTTTGCGGTGAAGTTACTCCTAGTGTCATTTCAAACACAGACTAATAGCATTTACTATATTGAGGAAGAGTTCATGTATTATTTCTATATTGACTTGGTTAACTGTTAAGTTTGATGTTCTAATATGAAACTTCAAAAGTATAAAATACACTTTTGGGGTTACATATTCGGGCATTAAAAAAGGAAAATAAGTATATGTATGAATATATACATCTACATATTGATTGTAGCACATCCATAACTATGCTTTTGGATAGTTTGAAATTCGTGTTTAAACCATCAGGAAATATAGTTTGATGATAGTACGTACAATGGTCTGAACTTAGTTTGTTGTAATCAAGACTCATTATGAAATAATCAAATCTCTTGTACCAACATTTGGGCCCCTGCTTTAGACCGTATAGAGATTTGGTCAACATGCAAACCGTTCCACTTGATCATCACCATTTCGCTTGATCTTGTATACCCCCCCATTTGTTTATGATGGCTTTCCGACCCTATGGAAGTTAAACATGTTCCCATGTGTTGTTTCTATGCAAAGCTTCCATTTCTTCCTACATCGCTGCCATCCATTGAGAAATATCTTAACTATTCAACGCTTCTCAAAAGATTGATGGTTCCCCTTCTTCAGTTAGAACACAATATGCACCATGGCTTGTTGTTACATAGTCTGAGTGCCAATATGATCTCCTTATCTCACGTGTTGGTTGCCATATTTCTTCATCATTGGCCTCATCTGGTTCTGCTTCAGCAGAATAATTTTCTTGAGTTTGTTTCTCCATCTGCACTATAGCAGCCTATTTAGTATTCCTATCCTTTTTCTGCTCACTTTGTAGATCATTTTCTGCAAAGACTACATCCCACCAGCTAACAATAACCTTGGGAGCAGTGGGATCCCACATGAGATACCCCTTAACATTGTCAACATTACCCAAGAAGATACATTTCCTAAACTTTGACTCCAACTTTGTTCTTTATTGGGATTTGTACATCACATACACAGAATAACCAAACACGTGTAGAGAAGAATAATCAACTATTTTTTCCACGTTTCCATTGGTGTCTTCAAATAGCTCGCTGTTGATGGTGATCGATTGATTACATTGCTGGCGAATTTAAATACTTCTGTCTAGAAAGATTTGGCCAACTCCGCTGTTTTCAGCATAGCTATTGTTCTTTCTAGGAAAGTTGTATTCATCCGCTCTACAACACCGTTCTGCTGAGGTGTGTGCGCGACTGTGAATTGTCTTACAATACCCTCAAGTCTAGTATGTGTTTACTTCTAGTATCTACTTTAGCAAACTTCAATCTATGATGCTTACTTGTCACACAATGCTCACAAAATGATAAATTTACCGTCTTGAGCCCCAAAAGGAGATTGTGTTCCACAAGAACTTTTAGGCCACGTTATGACATATGGCCTAGGTGACTTTGGCTTATGTTACTAAGTCTTTTCCTTAGTAACTCTTACTAAACAAATAAGGGCATTGTTGTATTGAATAAGGGCATTGTTGTAATTACAATTATTATTTGTTTTAATTAAATTAAATTAACCATTAAATCAGGCCCTATTTTTAGGGACAGTTACAAAACTAAATCAGAAGTTGTTTCCATCTTCTCTTTCACGTTTCCTCTTTTTTTCACGTTCTTCTTCTTTTTTCTTTCACGTTCTTATTCACGTTCTTCTTCTCTTTTCCACGTTCTTCTTCTTTTTCACGTTCTTTTTTTTTCGATTTGCAATTCCTCGTCATCTTCTTCTTTTTGTTTCAAATCGTGTTCTGCAGGTTGGTTTCTTCTTCTTCTTTTCAGGCTGGTTTTGCTGCAATTAACCATTGTTATGCAAAACTGTGGTTAGTGGCATCTAACCACAATTATGCATATCTGTGGTTAGTGTGAGGGATTTCCAAAATAATAGGAATCCAATAACACTAAAGTGAAAGAGAAACACAATGTTTCTGGTTCTAAAGGTGTGTCCTTTGGTGGCTTTCACTAGTGGTTGTGTTCTTTCATGAACATTTGTAGTGAAGAGACACTTATCTTCACCAAATGGTATGAGTTGGTCTATATATAGAACAACTTTACAAGTAGAAATACACACACATATACATTGTTCACATGTCTAAGACAAAACTCTACCAAATTCAATATTTCAAATCATTCTCTTTCTTCTCTTATGCGCAAATTGAAGTTAGGGAACTCTTGTTCTGTAAATACTATTGACGATATGCTTAGTGTGGGTGTGCAGACCATGTCAAGGAACTCCATTGTATCCTGAAGGGGATTCGCCGGTCATCCTATTGCATCCAATCTAGAGTGATTGGTGGGGGCGAATCGAACCTAAAGCTTAGTGTTATACACGCCTTAGAGTCTTGCGCAATGATGGATTCACTTTCTCCTTTGTTCTCTATTGTACATGTTGTTTACAATTATTTGGACTTATGATTTTCTATGTTTGGTTGTTCCTTTTGGTTGCAGCATTATTCCCACCAACAAATTGTTCTCACAGTTAGTGGCCACTAACCATTGCTATGCACATTTGTGGTTAGTGACATCTAATCACAATTATGCATATCTGTGGATAGTGACCACTAACCATTGCTATGCACATTTGTGGTTAGTGACATCTAACCATTGACATCTAACCACAGTTATGCATATCTGTGGTTAGTGGCCACTAACCACTGCTATGCACATTTGTGGTTAGTGACCACTAACCATTGCTATGCACATTTGTGGTTAATGAACGAAGTTTCTTTTGTGTGGAAAAAAAAATCTCCCAGATTTTTTTTTTTTATAATTTTTTTAGGTAAATGACCATTTTTGCGGTGAGTGATTTTGCCGTTGAAGGAGGAGTGAGTTGTTGCGGTGAGTGATTTTGCCGTTTCTTTATTTCGTGGGTTTTTGTTTCAAGCGATTTTTTTGGAAGAATGAAAACACAAATAAAACGGCTCCATGATTTAGGGAACGGTTCCACAATTTTTGGGTTTAATTAAGATTTTCACTAATTTTGTTTTGGCTTTTTTTTAATTATTACGGAAGTTACATCTATAGCCCTCTAGTAAGAATTACTAAACAAATGTTTAGTACTATAAGTCATACTCGGCCTAGCCTACGATGCCACATCATCGTAGTTTTTTCTTGGCTTGCTGCTCCAATTGATGCAACTGCCTCCTGTAACGTATCTCCCAAGAGTAATGCTATTCAGCCAAATTTTTCTAGACAAAAATAGACAAAAACCACATTACAACATCAATTAACCAAGTTTTTTAAGCCACTAACTAACTTACTTTTTCACAGTTTTCTAGGCCATTGACTAAAAACTGTGAAAAAGTAGGTTGGTTAGTGGCTTAAAAAACTTGGTTAATTGATGTTGTAATGTGGTTTTTGTCTATTTTTGTCTTGAAAAATTTGGCTGAATAGCATTACTGAGCATGTATTGATTACTTGCAATCTTTTCTGCTTTCATCACTACATGATTGTCTCACTACTTTTAAGATTCCACCTTCAGTGTGGATCTTGCACGTCCAATTGCCCGAAAAACAATATATTCTTCTTCAAACCCTTCACGTGATGCAACCCTTGTATCTTGCGAATAATACCATCATTCATTTGTATTCTGATAGTACCAACTCCAACAATTTCTAAGGCATGATTGTTACCCATAAACACAAATCCTTTCGAGAGAGACTCATAGGTGCAAGCAAAACCAATCTCGGTGTGGAGTCATGTGCCATGTCGCGCCTTAATCCATTATCCATGCATCAGTTGCTTTCTTTCCACCTTTAGAATTGAATGTTGCTCCCCCGCTATAAAGGATTCCTCCATCTTTTGAGGTTCTAGCAATACAACCTTGAGAAGTTGATGCTTCTGAGGTCTTCTCTCCATTCTTGAACCGATACTCCTTTTCCAAGTGCCCTCTCCCGCCACAATTGTAGCATTTGAGATTCTTCTTTCTTTGAGATTTTGATCTACCATGATTTCAACTCCCACTGGAGCCACGTTCCATTGATCTGCCTCTCGTCATCATTAAAGCCTCTGTTTGCTTTGAACTTTCTGACCTATCTTCCTTAATTTTGCGTTTGGATTCTTCTTCAAGAATTGCACCGACAACATCATTAAAGTGTAATGTTGATCATTGTTGCACTCACAACATCATTAAAGTGTAATGTTGATACGAATCTGGTAAACTCTGAAGTAGAAGTTCCGCACGTTCATTTTTTGATATTTTGAAGATGCTATTAGTTGAGAAAAATAGCGTATTCGTGGTGTTTATGTGATCCACTACCGAAGTGAGTTCACTCATCCGAAGAGTGTATATAGAGTTTCCTCTTCTAGGACATTCTGGTAGTGACTTGACCTCGTACAGCTTGTTGAGAAGATCCCAAATCTCCCTTTAAGACTTTGGAAAATTTAATCTGCCATTGCTAGCTGCAAATTGGCGACAACATTGTCATCCCTCTCTCTCCATTTGGATTCTCTAAAGTAACATTTTCCAACATTCACATATAATTAGGCTAAATTAAAGAGTATTTAGTTGTTTCTCTAACTCACCTACTCCTTCTAAATATTCTCTTTCATCACATTTTTTCCTAAATAAAGGTGAATGTAGGAAAGTATGACTTTACAGAATCTAAATCCCAATTACTTCCAACGAATTGTCTTTCCTCAGAACTGCCCTCATTTTCAATTTCCACAAGGAGAATTTACTCCAATTGAGCCTCTTTATCTCAAATTATGTTGTCGTGGTTGCACACTAATCGAACTGAAATTATAATTGCATATTGTATAGTGTCTATAGACCGTAAATACCGCACTAGATAAGTTTCCAGAAAATAGATGTGGGTCACTGATAGACACACTTAAATACCAAATTTTTCCTTAGCCAAAACCTTGCTAGAATACACTTTTACACTACCACACTATTGCTAATAACAATTCTTTTCCGATGTGAAGGATCGGCCAAAGCTGCTGATGTGGAAGATCAGCCAAAGCTGCAACCACATAGCATACTGATAACTCATATTTATATGAGTTATTTATGCTCTTCTTACTTAAATTAATGCAAGTTCTTAAGTAATATTATTGTTTAATTAAGTAAATTTATGTTGTTTAATGTAAAAGAGAGTTAGGAATTGATTAAGTGATTATTTGACACTTGTGTTTTAACATGTTTGTTCAGTATGCTGCAACATCAGACGCTATAGCGTTGCGTTCTGTAGCTGATGAGAGAGAAAACGAAAAAGCAGCTTCTGCTGCGTATCAAATCACAGCAGAGCAGTGCAGAACTTTTCCTACAGCAGCCACCCACCTTTTACTTTATTGGGACACTTGTCTATTTTGTAATGGAGGATGAAAATAGTTGATGGGATGGCTTGTCAACCTTTTTAGGAGATATTTCTTTATATAGAACCCTCAACCTTCTTCTTCATTATGGGGTTGCTGGACTGAAGAGAGGAGAGTTAGAAATAACTCTCTTGCACACCATTTTCGTTCCAAGCTCAATTTTCACAATAAAAGTAGAAATTCTGCAGTGCTGTGTGCGACGCTGTAGAATCAGGCGATTCTGTGAGCGATGTTGTAGCATCACAGGGGCTGTCATCATTTGGAGTACTTTTCCTTCTCTTTGTGATTTCGGTTTTTGTTGCTCATCATGAGCTGACTCTCTTGTAGTTGGATGCTTGAAGTTATGTAATGATATTTTAATAGTTTTAATGTAATGTTTGATGTTAGTATTTTAACCCTTGCATGAAACTTCTTCCAATGCTTATTTTAGAACTGATCAGCTAAATATAAGTACATTTATAGGTTCAGACATGGTCTATAAATCGAACTCAAGGATTGTTCTGGAGTCAACCAGAGGGTCCCATTAGCAAAACCAGGAGTTGCGCTTAGCAAGTCATATGGATCAGCCCAACCAATTCAGCCCATATCCACCTCATGCGAGCCCAACGTGCTTGGACGGTCAAGATCGACTCTACCCATCCGACGATCCACAAGAGGGCACGATTTCCTATAAATACAGGCAAACTTTGCCTTTAGAAAGGTTGAATCTCTAATCCTTAGTACCTTCACTCTTATATTCTATATGCTGACTTGAGCGTCGGAGTGGCTTGCAGGTACCCCCCGGGCGCTCAATGACCTCCCGTCAGGACAGCAAGAGACCTACCAACAGCAGACGACCAAAAAGCTGCTCGGTACAGAACAATGATTAATGTGGGTGAGTGGTTGTTTTAAGGACACTTAGAACAACCCATGCTTAAACCTAGACATAGGAAAACATAGTTCATAGGGTGAATACTGTGGGAGCTTAATATACAAGGGTGAACCTATTTAGAGCTTAGACATAAGCCCTTGTAATGAAACACTGACGATAGTGACTGAAAAGCGCACTTCATATGCTACAACACCTAATGTTATAGTGTAACAGCCTGGGTCCTTTTCTTTCTAGTAGGCTACCCCAGAACTGTACATCATGACCTTCTCTACCCCCTTGTAGAGTTTTTGCCTTCCATGGAATCGAACCATGTACTCTGGGGCTCAAGTACATGCTCAATGCACTCCCACTACCAATTGATCTAGTAGTTTTATGTTGATGACCATTTACATAGTGAAAGGCATTTCAACTACATTCTGAATTTCTACTTACCATTTATCTTATTTGTTTTTGTACTTTTATGTTGATGACATTAATGATTCTACAACTTGTTATTGTTACTCATTTTTACTCACTAGCTTAACTACTAATTTAAATATAGAAATCAACTCAACAATCCTCGTGGGAACGATCTCTACTTACTCTTTATTACTTGTTGCGACAGTGTATACTGGTACATACTCTTTTTCCACAACAAGTTTTTGGCGCCGTTGCCGGGGATTGTGAAAGTTAATTTCTATTGTTTAGTTAGTTTAGATTATTTTATTTAGCATGTTATGTTTTTCCTGCAATTTTTTTTATTGTGTTTTGTGTTTGTAGTGTGTTTCGCTTTGTTGTTATTTGTGTTTAGTGTTTGTGAAAAAGAAAAAAAATACACTTTATGCCACAGACCATTGGAGTTTTTACTTTATGCAAGAATTGAGTGCTCAACAACAATGTTTCAATTATGATTCCCATGGGAGTGAACATGAAATGAGCTGTTATGAGGCAAATCCATCTTCTCAAGCTCAAACCGAAGGATTACGTGAGGACAACTCTAGTTTGAAATAACTCTTAGCTCAATCCATTAAATCTATGAATCAGCACCGTGAGGATATCAAAGTGGCTAGTGACAACTTTCAAGTGTCATGCAAGAATATAGAGGCTCACTTTAAGACTATAATGGAGCATCTAAAAGAAGAGAGTTGTATTGATGAGGTGGTTGAGCAAAAGAAAGAAAAGAGTGTAGAGTTTGAAGATGAATATGATCATTTGGGCAACACTGATTTTAAGGAACTTTTAGCTCATTCCATTGAATCTACTGAGGTGGTTGAGCAAGAGGAAGAAAAAGAGAGTGTAGGGTATGAACTTGAATGTGGTCATTTGGAAATAGTGGAAGGAAAAGAAAAAAATTGTGTAGTTGTAGAACAAGAAAAATTCAAAAATAGCGATAAGGAAGAAAAACCAATGTTGAGGTATGAAAGAGTCAAGTGACAATTGAGATTCAATCTTTGGTAATTGAAGGAAAAGAATCCTCCGCGAAATGTGCTTCAATTTTTTCAAGAGAGGGAGAATTCCTATTCCGTAATGCTTATTGGTTGGGGCATGGGAACACTTGCTTCCATATACCAAATACATGGGATTTCTAACAAAAAGGAGAAAGCGGAAGGATGATATTTTCTTCTTGTCCTATTATCCACACTAACTTGGGTTTGGAATGCCAAGTCTAGCTAAAGACTATAAATCAAGCGCTATTGGGAGGACAACCCAGATTTTTAGGAATAATTATGTTTTCTGTGTGTTTTTGTTTTTACTTTTACAGGTATGAATAAGAAGACTTGTGGTATGTATGTGCTGTCAATTATGCAGAATTTTGATGCTGTAGCACCATGTGCTACAGCACTCGTGGCTGAGGTGTTGAGCATGTGGTCCAAATAGTCAAAAAGGTGATGATGAGAAAAAAAAATGAAGGAAAGTCTAGTGAGCAAGAAGAAGAGGGAAGTAAGAAGGAATCCTCCATTTTTCATCCACCCACCCAAAACCTTTCCACCACTCTTTCACCACCTAAAACACCTTCTCCATCACAAAAGCTCACTTCTCACAATTCCAGCCCTTCATCCACCCCGACCTCAAGCCAAACCATCAAACCTTATCCCAAAACCTTCCCCATTTCCAAAACAACCCGCTCCGCACAAGTCCCCATCTTCCAAGCAACTTCCCCCACCAAAACAAAAATCATCTCAGTCTCACAAAAGAAAAATCCACCCAAAACTCAACCTGCCATAGAGAAACCACCAAGAAAAACTGAAGTGCAAAGAGTGAATGTTGTCATAGGTGGTGCTATAACATCAGTATCAGAAGGCAGTGCTGTAGCATCTGCTGCAGCACCAACGAAAGCTGTAAGAAAAAAATGGTGGCCAAAAATAGGCCAAGGGTGCCTAAATCTATTGTGGAGGAACCTAACTCTGTTGTAGCAAATGATTGGGTCCCCCCTCCAACACCAGAGCCTCCATTAGCCAAAGATACCTACCACAAGACTTAGTCTGGCTCAGGACTCTTAAATCAAGTGCTACTGGGAGGCAGCCTAGGGGTTTTAATCTAAACTTTATTGTTTTTGTTTCTATTTTGATGTTGCAGGACTGTTCAATTGCATTGGTGAAGTGGGCATTAACTGTGAAGTGGTAGCACTAGAAGCTGCAGCATCCACTGTTGCAACAACTGAAACTGAACCAAAAAAGAATTGTGTTGTGTTCACCAATCAGTAACTCTTCCCTCTTGTGTTGTGTTGTGTGGTGCTGTCTGTTTTCAAATAAACATGCTGGATGCTGTAGCATCTATAATAGCATCCAACAGTTGTGTATGGTTTCAAAATTCCGTTGTGTTAAATGTTTTTAAATTCAGTATTGTAGTATCCAAAAGGTCTCTCCCATTAGGATTGCATGAGAAGTGGAGACACTGCTAGGTCTTAAGTTGGGGGGAGGACCTTAAATGTGTTTAATGTTATATGTGAAATGTTAATGTTATGTGTTTAATGTTATGTTTGTTGAATAGAAAGCATGATCAGTTGCAATTCCTAGTTTTTCAGTAATAGAATATGTTTCTTTTTGGGCTAAATTTAATGATGATTATGTGTTATGTGTAGAGTAAACTTGTTTGAACAATGACTGGTTTTATTGCTGCTTCTACACTCAAACTCTAGGCTTAGCAAGGAACCTAGTTAGCTAGGGATGATCTGATGCTGAAATTAGTCCTGGTTAATCAAGGTTTAGTTAAGTTTTTATTAAAAATTGAGAGTAGCATTTGAAGCTAAGTTTAGGGGTGCATCGGTTATATTAAGGCTAGGTATGAAGATTATAGGATGATCAGTGCATGCTCATAAATTATACACATGTATTGTCAATTGGTCATGTATATTGTAATTAGCTGCAATTGCCCGAAACAAAAGGTGAACTGTTCCAAAAATGCATATACAAAAAAAAAAGAAAAAAAAAGAAAAGAAGAAAAAGAAAAAGAAAAAAAATGCAAATAAAGGAGTTCAGTAATTAGGGAATTGTAGCTACATAAGTTCATCAAGTCACCTGTGCTATAGCATCCAACGCTATAGCGCTGAGAAATCACCAAATCAATAGTTAGTGCACTGGCCAAAGATCTGAAATGCCTAATCAAGCCCTTTGTTGTGCTTTGAAGCCCCTCAAGTCTTATCTTAAGTTGTTAGTCTACTCTCCTTTTTGAAATTTTTTTTGACTAAACCAAAAGAATGCCACTCTTTCCAAGGCTAGGAGAAATTCTGAACCTAGCTAGGTACTAAACTAAACTTAGAGGTCACACACTCACAACTGAGCAGTAATAATTCTAGATGTTGTGAAAAGCAATGGTGTGTGTATGTGTGTGTGTGTGTGTGAGTGTGAATCTGAAATTTTAGCCCAGTGAGAACATTTTTGAAAAAGTGTTTGATTTAGGGAAGCAATTGGCCTTGTCTTTCAATGTTGTTATTGTTCTGTTTTAAGTTAGTTTGTTTGTCTTTGTAACGTGTCATTACTTGAGGACAAGTAATAGTTTAAATTTGGGGGTGTGATAACTCTTATCTAGAGTTATTTATGCTTTCCAAACTTAAATAAATGTGATTTCTAAAGTAACAATTTTCAAAAAAAAAAAGAAAAAAAAAGAGAGATATTATTGTTGTCTTGTTTGTGCAACTAATTTATGTCTTTGTTTCTTTGTTGTTGTGTTGTTTGTTCTTTGTCAAGCGTCATTACTTGAGGACAAGCAATGGTATAAGTTTGAGGGTGTGATAACTCATATTTATATGAGTTATTTATGCTCTTATTACTTAAATTAATGCAAGTTCTTAAGTAAGATTGTTGTTTAATTAAGTAAATTTATGTTAATGTAAAAGAGAGTTAGGAATTGATTAAGTGATTATTTGACACTTTGGTGCCCAATCTTGTGTTTTAACATGTTTGTTCAGTATGCTGCAACATCAAACGCTATAGCATTGCGTTCTGTAGCTGATGAGAGAGAAAATGAAAAAGCAGCTTCTGCTGCGTGTCAAATCACAGCAGAGCAGCCACCCATCTTTTACTTTATTGGGATACTTGTCTATTTTTTAATGGAGGATGAAAATAGTTGGTGGGCTTGTCAACCTTTTTAGGAGATATTTCTTTATATAGAACCCTCATCCTTCTTCTTCTTCATTATGAGGTTGCTGGTCCGAAGAGAGGAGAGTTAGAAATAACTCTCTTGCACTCCATTTTCGTTCCAAGCTCCATTTTCACAATAAAAAGTAGAAAATTTGCAGTGCTGTGTGTGACGCTGTTGCATCAAGCGATTCTGTGAGCGATGTTGTAGCATCCTAGGGGCTGTCATCATTTGGAGTATTTTCCTTCTCTTTGTGATTTCGGTTTTATGGCTTTTGTTATCACTTTTAAGCTTTATTTCTTGTGTTTGTTGCTCATCATGAGCTGACTCTCTTGTAGTTGGATGCTTGAAGTTATGTAATGATATTTTAATAGTTTTAATGTAATGTTTGATGTTAGTATTTTAACCCTAGCATGAAACTTCTTCCAATGCTTATTTTAGAACTGATCAGCTAAATATAAGTACATTTATAGGTTCAGACATGGTCTATAAATCGAACTCAAGGATTAATGTGGGTGAGTGGTTGTTTTAAGGACGCTTAGAACAACTCATGCTTAAACCTAGTGTCATACCCTCATTTTGTTCGATCAGTTAAAATCCAAAAAAACCTCGTATTCTCGTTGCGTCACGTATCGCTTTAGACGCGCGTGTCTCTGGCACTCTCGTGTAACGATTTGTTTGATGCTCGTTTTATTTTGTTTCGCTATTATTATTTATTTAGCCTATCGTCATCGGTGCAAAAATAATAATAAAACGATAAATAAAGAACCTAATAGTCAAATTTTCTTTTCTTGTCATATAACATAGTTTTTTTTACACATGTGAACCAAAAAAGTAAAAAAGCAAAATAATACAAAAAATATTACAAAAATACAAAAAATCAAAAAATGCAAAATCAAAAAAGAAGAGAAGGGCGCAGCAACCTGACTGCTTGCCCTAGAGCTGTCCTTTGATCCCCTTTTTCTTGCCCTTGTCCTTCCCTTGACTGTCCTTGGTGCCAGCTCTTGTCCTTTTATTCCCCTCAAAGATGTTGTCCTTGGGATGCCATTTCTTTGCCCTAATTGCTGACTGTCCTCAGCACCCCAATCCACCTATAAAAACAGTAACACAGGTCACAAAAAAGGAGAGGACGTCGATACAGAAATTCACAGAGGAAGACAGTGACTGAAATATACAAAAGAACACACACACAAAGAGATACGAAATTCAGAAAATTCAGAGCAACAAATTTAGGGTTTCACACTGAAACCCTAATCTCAAAGCATCCAAAGTCTTCTGGAAACTAGTGGGAACAAAAATAGAGAGAAATCCGATTTTCCAAATAGAAAGCACCGAAGGTTTAGTTCAAAAAGAAGAGACAAGCGGATCTGTTTTCGGAACTAGGTTAGTTCCTAAATTTATCTAGTCGTTTTCGTGTTCCTTATTCTCTACTCATGCGATATAAATGATATATAGCGTTGTTTCAGAACAAATTATTCCCTGATGTATTCATGTCAAGTCTCAGTTCAGTTGTATACTCCAACGATGCCAAAAACAATTTTTTTTACAAAGTATGTATACTATTCTTAAGCAAAAATAGAACTTGAATATTCTTCAAAAAACTAAGAGGCTAAAAACAGATTGGTAGTTAAGGCAAAAAAATAAACAGTAGTAAAAATTAGAAAGGAGGTATGAGAGGAGATGAAGAGACAGTAGGAGTAGAAAGGAAAGGAAGGAGAAAAAGGAACCAAACCTCGACTCCAGCCGCCGTCTGTGGTGGTCACCGTCGTACCGTCACCATTAACCACCACCACTTTCGCACCAGAACCTCCATCAACAGCCATCGATCCCACTTCGGACGACCATCGCAACCACAACAACAGCACGGCCTCCATTGTGAACCTTCCACCACCTTCGCAGATCCCCTCTTTCTCTCTCATCACCACAAACCACCGTGTCGCCACCAAACAACCACCCAAAAACGCAACACCACCGTCAATCCAACCCCCCAGCGTTGCGCTCCCTCTCCTCTCTTCCTCCTCTCCGTCGCAAACCGTCGCACTCCCTCATCTCTCTCTCCCTCACCGTGGCTCCTTCTTCTCTCTCCGTCGTCTTCCCTCTCATTTTCTCTCTCACCTTCGCCGGCGCCTTACCACGCCCCCTTCTTTGATGATACAAACCCCGTTCCCTCTGTTTATTAATATACCCCCTATGAGTGAGTTAATGGATATGAAACAGAAAATGAGTTTTTACTATTCACACCCTTTTGTTTTAATATCAGCGCCCCGCTCCCTTCTATTTTATTTTCATTTTAAATGTGTATTAATCTGGCTTATAATGGCACCTCTCATTTTCCTTGAAATAACCCCTCACTAAAAGCCCATATTCACAATCTAGGACCTCAGATACGGATTGGGCTCGTTGTTTACACCTCGCTTTTTGAAAATACAACCCCTGCTCCTTTTCACACCCCTTTTTTAAATATGTACCACCTTTTTCTTTCCTTGTTTTTTTAACTTCTTTTCTACAAATAAACATTTTCTTTCACTAACCTATCTTCTCCCAAACAACAAATAAACATTTTCCCAAACATAAAAGTAGGTCGTTGTTAATGGTCACTCTGAGTTCGACTTAGTTGACCGTCAATAACAACTATACTTTTCAAATAAGCTATGACCGACGACCACTCTGAGTTTTACTTGTTTGGTCATTACGAATACCTCTCCCAATTTCAAAAAATAAATAAAAAAAAAACACCAAACACACAAACCTTTTCTACCCAAGAACTACGTAGCTTTGATTTCTCCATCGCACCTGGAGATACGTAGGAGCAGGGGCCCACTCCTGTCAAGCACGAAAAACTAAAATTTTTATTAAGTCCTCCTCTCTCAATTTTGCAAATAATAAAAAGGGTAAATTAAAGTATTTTTCTTTTAATTAACTTACTCTCTACACATTAAATTAAATGGTAACCTTTCTTTTGAAAGGAGGCTGTGGAGTGCTAATACTTTCCCCACGCATAATCGACCCCTAAACCCAAAAATAAATGTTTTTTCAATGTTTTCCTATTTAATAAATATTGATGGCGGCTTCATTGCAAAAATGACGAAGAATCCCTCCTTCGGATTTTTCGGTCGCTACACCTAGACATAGGAAAAGCATAGTTCATAGGGTGAATACTGTGGGAGCTTAATATATAGGGGTGAACCTATTTAGAGCTTAGACATAAGCCCTGGTAATGAAACCCTGACGATAGTAACTGAAAGGCACGCATCATATGCTACAGCACCTAATGCTATAGCGTCAGACTTAACATTAATCTATTTTTATAAATTTACATAGTGAAAGGCATTTCAACTACATTCTGAATTTCTACTTACCATTTATCTTATTTGTTTTTGTACTTTTATGTTGATGACATTAATGATTCTACAACTTGTTATTGTTACTCGTTTTTTCTCACTGGCTTAACTACTAATTTAAATATAGAAATCAACTCAACAATCATCCGTGGGAACGATCTCTACTTATTCTTTATTACTTGTTGCGACTGTGTATACTTGCACATACTCTTTTTCCACAACACATACTTAGAACCAGCTACGCAACAGAATAATGTTAGCAACCTAGCAGGATCTGATACAACTGTTAGGTACCATACCAGAGTAACGATATAGTGACACACATCTAAAATAAGAGCGGAGAAAAATAAGAAAATAGGCACACAAAATTTACGTGGAAAACCCGCAACAAATAAGGGAAAACCCACGCGGCAAGACCTCTCTCTAATTTCTACTATGTGAAAAAAATTACAAGACCTCTCTCTAATTATAAGGAGAGAACAAAGACACACTCTCTCATCTAGGAGACTAACCTCACAAAATACTAGAAATAAAATATAGGCTAAATTGCATTATTTGTCCTTTATCTTTAACGAGAGTTTCAGTTTGGTTCTTTATCTTTTTTTCCATTTTGGTCCTTTATTTTTCCATATCCGTGTCAGTTTGGTCCTTTATCTTTTATTCTCACTTTGGTCATTTAAAACAAAAATACAGAAAAAAGAAGAACACCAATAACACTTATTGATTTCTTGTTTCTTGTATAACTCATGCAATACACGATCAAATTGAATGAAATTGGACTCTAACTTGAATAAAATTTTGCAATGAATTCAATGGAACCAAATTTAAGCTAAAAAAATTTCTTATGCGCAAAATCACTTTTAGAACCAGAAATCTTGAATTTGAAGCTCAAAAAACCTTCAATATCAACAATGGTGATTTTGCTATAGAGCACCAAATTGAACGATTCTTAAGCCTAAAATACTCGAAAATTCAACAAAAAATCAGAGTATGACAAGTATTTCGTTCAGAAAAGCGCTTAAAACGCAAACACCGTGAAAAGGAAATTCGCATCTATAAAACGTATTTTGGCTCTTATTTACTCATTTCTCAACCATTTTATGTCAAACCAATTGCGTTCAACTCGTATTGAGTGCAGAAAATGAACTATAGCAAAAGGTTTCAATGAAAGCAATGCAAATTTGAGAAAGGATGTGAAAAACGAAAACTTTCATTCATGTTTCGATTTATGGGATGGATTGAAAGCTCTCCTTAAGCTTCCTTATATAGCATCCAAAGGAGGCTCCTCCTTTTATGCCCACCAATGTGAGACTTCCTTCAACACTACGCCACCATTGTAGAAACCGTTCTAGTCGTCGCCGCTCTAGATTGTGCCACATTGTCGGGTCCAGGTCTATCGTCAACAGCACGTTGTCACACATACCAAAGCCTTGGTGGTGTTTCTCAATGACGCTCTCCCAAAACCAATAAAAAAAATAAAATTAATTGACCATATAGGTATAGTATGTGTACTATGTAAATACTAGGAGTAGAGCTCGAACTCAATACACTTCACTGTTCTCCACCTCATCTCCACCACCGATCGCATGCACAAAAGAAAAAAAAAATATAGTTAGTGTAGAGCTATGAAGCCCCGATACTCCAAAATAGGCCACGTACGTACCCGTATCGGATACGTATCCGATACCGATACTTGTCGGATATGTCCGGATACGTATATTGGGAGTATCCTGAAATTTATATTTATTTTTAAATCAAAAAAAGACCAGGTACTTATCGGATACGTATCCTGGGAGTATCTTGAAATTTATATTTATATTTATTTGATATTTTTGTATTACTATTTGTCTTTGAATTAGAATAGTCCTACTTTGAATTCTAATGCAATGTTTTTTTATTTTAATTTATTTTAGGTATTATAGTAGTGTGTGACTTATTTTAGGAAGAATATATTTTAAAATGGGTGGGGAAAAAACATTTAACTATGCTTACTTATTTTGATTACAAGTATCTTTTTTGTAAATCTGATTATATCTATTGAATATTATGAGCAATTGTCAATTAGTAAAGTGACGTATCTTTAGTTATGTTTTATATTTTTAAATTTTTATTTAATTTTTTTATTGAAATATCTCTGCCGTATCGTATCTTGATTTTCAAAAATTTCCCATATCTACGTATCGTGTCGTATCGTATCGTATCGCGTATACGGGCTTCATTGGTGTAGAGTTTTCCTTTATTATGGTAAGGGGAAAAAGGCCCTATGAAAGAAAATATATGATGTGGAACTTTGCTAGCCACTTCATTACATCACAAGTTATCCACCAAACAAAAAAAAATCATTAAAATCACTGTTCAATGCCCATGATCAATTTATTGCATATCAAACGAGTGGACTAAGTTATTGTAAAAAAAAACAAGTGGACTAAACTACATACCAAAAAGGGTAAAATCTTTTCTACAAGTGAATAAAATCAGTCGACGTCGAGAGTATTTATTGAGAAAAAAATAATATTTTACAATTCATGAAAACAAAAACAAATAGAGAAAGAATAAAATTAAAATTAAAATTGAAAGGAAACATGTACTGTAAGTAGCATAAAAGGCTATGATGACAATTGACAAAGGTGTTGTTGCGTTTTCTAATTGTGATTGGTTCATGGTGTATGTCATTGTACGGACGAGGTTGACATGTTTCTAACAATGTACTATTTCTTATGTTTTTAACTATGGTGTTGTGTCCCACATTCCCCCACACCTGCACGGCTGCACCTGTAGCCCCCACTCACTCCCCTCCTTCCAACCAATGCCTTTTTTATTTCAACCCTCAACCACATATTTTTGTTTTCTATAACGGGTTCTTCCACACACTATTTAAGATAAAGTATTGAATCTACTTTTTATATAATCAAAACATATGCTAGCACATTTACATTTTTAGACATCACCAAATTTTGACATTTGCACAATTTAGGGGAAAAATAGACAATTCACAACATAAAGACAAAATGCTACAGTATCACTACAGTGCGCTACAGTGACGTTTCTGACGCGCTATAATACCGCTTATGTCACTCTACAGTAGGCTACAGTGACGTTTCTGACGCGCTACGGTACCAATACATTTTTTTTAAATTCAATTTTTTTCAAAAAAACTGATTTTTTTAAAAAAAATATACATTGTTTTTTTTAAAAAAACGGTTGTCAATATTTTTATAAAAACAATTAGTCACTATTTTTATAATCTACTCAAACTACTATTTTGTAATTAGTCAATATTTTTATAATCTACTCAAACTACTAAAATTAATAAAATAATTAATCACTATAAATCAATTAGCCACTATCCATTGTCAAAAAAAGAATTGTAAAAAACTTTAACCCCTACCAAAAATTACAAAATAACTATTAAAACTAATCAATTTAACTACTTTAGTTAAAATCAATCAATTTAACCACTACAAAAAATTACCAAATAACTCTTTTATAATTACTAAAAAAGAGTAAAATGCCAACGGGAATGCCAACGAGAGCGCCAATGGGAGTGGCAACGAGAGCGCCAACGGGAGAGGCCACGGGAGTGGCAACGATGGAGGGACAAAAAAGTGAGGGACAAAAAACTGATTGAAAACTGCAACTGACGCAGCAAAATGACAAAAAACAGCAAATTTTAAAACCAACTTTTTTTTCAGTTTTCTTTCCAATTTTTTTTTCAGTTTTTCTTTCCATAAAAAATCACTTTTTTTCAGTTTTTTTTTACCAAAAACATAATTTTTTTAACTATTTCTATAATTTACTCAAACTACTATCAATTGTCAAAAAAAAACCATATCTCTAACAATAGTTTCAAAATTATTTATTCCAAAAAAATAAATTATTAAATTAACATCACACTCAATAATTAAATAATTTAAAATTTACTATTTACTATAATCTCTCTATTAAAACTACTAAATTCAATCAATTTTTCATGTAATAAATAAAATCAATCAATTAAACCACTAACAATTGTAATATTAAATCATATAGAAAAAAGGAGAAAACATGTGGCAACGGGAGCGGCAACGAGAGACTGACAACGAGATCGGCAACGAGAGCGGCAACGGGAGTGCCAACAAGAGAGGGAACGAGAGCGGCAACGAGAGTGCCAACAAGAGAGGGAATGAGAGCGACGGGGCTGCATATTTTACCTTTACTCCATTATTAATATTATAAGAAGATACCGATTTTGTTTTAACTTTTTACAACACAACTATTTTAGTAAATTCACCCCTAAAAGACAAAATCTGCAACACAACGAGAGCGGCAATGCGAGACTGGCAATGGAATCGAAAACGAGGGCGACAACGGGAACATGAGTGGAAACAAGAGAGGCAAAGAGAGCGCCAACAGAGCGCCAACGTGGATGCATATTTTAAAATAGGCTAAAGTGCTCACGGGGTCCCTTATCTTTATTTAAAATAACGATTTGGTCCTTTATCTTTTTTTTGTCCCAAATCAGTCCTTTATGTTTTAAATTTTTGACACATAAATCCTTTTCTGTCCCAAATCAATCCTTTATGTTTCAAATTTTTAACAAATAAATCCTTTTTTTTGACACATAAATCAGCACTGTTAACGGAAAAGGATTTATGTGTCAAAAATTTGAAAGATAAAGGACTTATTTGGGACAAAAAAAACATAAAGGACTAATTCGTTACTTTAAATAAAGATAAGGGACCCCGGGAGCACTTTAGCCTTTAAAATATCTTATTTTCTTTTTTCTTCATTTTTACTCCATCTAAAATTTTGTTATTTACTATAATCACTCTATTAAAACTATTAAAATCAATCAATTTAACCACTAAGAGAGGTAACGAGAGACTGACAATGGGAGCTGCAATGGGAGTGGTAACGGTAGAGGTAACGAGAGCGCCAACGGGAGTGTCAACGGGAGGGTCAACGAGTATGCAAACGGGAGTGTCAACGGGGATGCATATTTTACCTCTAATGTCCAAATACATTATTATGAATCAATGTAATTCTGATTGTCAATCTCTTTCCACTTTGAATTTCAAATCATACATTTTGGACATTGTTCACAACTTATGATTATCTTCCAAATTACTATTATGACTTCATGGCAATACACCGGCCATACAGTATCACCCGTGCGTATGCACGGGTATAATACTAGTAGTTTTTATAGTTTCAACATAGTAAACATTTTTGTAAAAATGGGTCAAAATTTGTATTTATCTAGTCAAAATTTTGAACTAAATATATTCCTTTTTTTGACTCACATTTACTTATATTTAGAAATAAACTAGTATCATTTTTTTTGCCAAAAATTGTTATTATTTATTTTATTGTATTTTATTTGGTTTAGAACCAACTAATCAAATAAAGATTAATTATTATGTATTTTTCGATGTAATTTTTTTTACATTATTAACCAATTGTAAATTTTCACGTCATTATTTTAATATTTTGTATATCATACAGAAATATCTTGTATTAGGGGATGGATATCTTACCGTGTGACGTTTTATCTATGTCTTTGCATCTCGCTTGTTTTGTATGGTGGACTACTCTGTATTGGCTGTTTAGTCTTTGTTGTTCGGTGTCTCGATTCTAGGGGGTTGTGAGTACCATAAATACTCACAATATGTAATATACTTTTGGGTGTTCAAAAGTCGTACATATCACGACTTTTGATTGATTAATAGTGTAATTTTTTTACCAACAATGAATATTAATTAAACTCATTAATCATTTAGACCGAGTGGTCTACGAGACTATCCCGACAACCTAGGCTACGCGTCCCCACTAAGACATTATAAGACTAGACTCTGATTTGACTAAATTGAACATGATTTTACTCAGTGATTCGCAATCACCCAATGTGAGCGAGGCCACAAGAATTCAAACTTTGAGTTCTCCAAATTTTTCTCTTTATAAGTCAAGTTGCTTCCACTCAATCACCTAACGACCTTACTGTAAAGTTATTATATAATTTATAAATTTATAAATTCTGTTTTTAATTTTGTTATTGGTTGGTTCATTTACTTTGAATAATTCCCCATTCATTGCCTTTTAACCAAAAATAAATCTTTAAAGGGGCCCATAAACTCGTTTTTTACCAAACAAGGAAAAAGATGAGGTTTTGAAAATTCAATGAGAATAAAAAAGTTTCTTAATATGGTGGGGCTGAGGAGGAACCAAAGGTGATAGGTTGGATGAATAAGGAAAGCTAATATTCAATATATGCCTTTAACTTTTTCCACCAATTTCTCTCTCCACACACAACACAAGTTCTCACTCTTTTTTGGGTGCTTCCCTTTCCTTTTTTTTCTTCCTTCTTTCTTCCCTTTTCTAGTCAGAACCAAAGATTTCTGGGATTTTGCCAATTTGGTGTAAATCAACAACTACAACTACTTGAATTTTAAGTTGCTTTTCTGCCTGGTAATTAAGAAATAATCAACCAATCATTATTTTATATATATATTTTCTGAAAAGTAAATCCATTTTTTTGATATTTGTTTGTTTCGTATTTAGATCCCTTATTAGTAAGGACAATTTATGCTGTTTTTTACAATCTGGGTTATTTTTGGATTTTTTTCTTCTGCCTTATTATAATTTTTGGTTTCATTAATTGGCTGACCTTTGATAAGTAAGATTCTTATATTTTGGAATATTTTTGTGTGTTTCAGGTTTCTAGGATTCAAGTGTTTACTCTAGAAGGCTCAATTTTGCTGCAAATCTTACTTGGTTAGGACTCCTAGCTATCTATTATATATATATATATATCATGTAGAGAACAAGGAAAAACTTTTTTTATAATTTTATTTATTTATTTTGGTGATTTTAATTTGTTTTAGAAGAAAGAATATTAAGAATGGTGAGAGGGAAGACACAAATGAGGCGTATAGAGAATGCTACAAGCAGGCAAGTGACATTTTCAAAGAGGCGAAATGGTTTGCTGAAGAAAGCCTTTGAACTTTCTGTTCTTTGTGATGCTGAAGTTGCTCTTATCATCTTCTCTCCAAGAGGAAAGCTTTATGAATTTGCAAGCTCTTGGTTAGTACCTATCCACTCCTCTTTTCTTTTTAAAATTGTATATTGCATTATATATAATTTATTAGCTAGTTAATTAGCTATATGAGATTTCATGCAAGCATATCTATATATATATATATATATATATATATATATATATATATATATATATATATGTGTGTGTGTGTGCTTTTACATTCAAGTATTTAGTCACAAAAGTATAGTGATGTTAATGAGTTCTATTTGATGTTATGAAATGGGGATGTTAGGTGTTCCATTTGGGGATGCTAGCTACCTTGTTATGAAATGAGTTCCATTTGGTCTAATTTTTTTTTGTACGCGGGATTCACCGACTTTGTCGGTGACTATATCTACCTCGAAGAATCTGACTACTCACATGTACCAAACTTTACTTGTTCGTGTGGTTCTCTCATCCCAACAGAGAAAATATAAGAAATAGATTTTTTATTTATATTAAAAATTTATTGAAGAGAGAACAAGATTACCCTAACCCATAAAATAAACTATAAACTTGAATATTATATATATATATATGACATTAAATGACTTAAAAATTATTTGTTCATTGAAGTGTTTGTGTTTGGTTTTAAAATTCGAGTACCATTAACTTAAAACTTCAAAGTCTTTAGGTCTTCCTATGTTAGGTTGGTTTTCTTTATTGGAATTGAGTTAAGGGGTTAGTTAGTTTATCTAAAGTGAATAGCTTTTGGCCTAATTAAGAAATTAACAAGTACCCCACTTCCCCAACCTAATATTTATAAATGGAAAAAAATAAATTAAAAGGACATGTACTTGTTGTAGAGTTGTATCATATGTACCAAACACTGACATACAATGTTTATGAAAGACAAGGAGATAGGGTTCTTATATTTTACGCACATACACCACACATAAGTAGGATTATATTCTTCCAGCACAGCACCATATCTTCCTATCACAAATATTATTATTATTATTTATTACTTATTGGTTTAAAAAGGTCTTTTATCTCCTAACAAAAGTGGTTTAATAAAAGGGATCATATAAACTCCATTAATATGAGGAGCTTGTGAGATTATTTCCATGAAATATTGTGCACTGATATCACTTCACTGTTTTCAACACAACTAAAGGCATACTAACCTCGTTAAGAGGTTGTTAATATTTTCATTAATATTATAATAATAATAATAATAACAATAATAAATTTCTTGCTTATGGTTGAATCAACTACAAACTTTTGTTATTTATTTAGGGTCTAAGATATTTATTTACAACCAATGTTATAATCAATAATAACTGAGTGTGATGTGAGTGATGCAACCTTAGCTGCTTTCAAACCATAATTATGAAACCATATCAATCTCTAGATGTCTTTTCCATCCTACTCCTATATTTCTTGTTGAGTTGCATAAATATAAACTACGATTTAATAGTTTTAAGAATGTAATGAATTGTAATTGTAGAATTACCTCAACCACATGATTAATGAACCCTTGAATCACATTACTAACTTTCTTTTGATCTTTCACAAATAGAAATGACAATAATTATTTATATAATTAAAAAAACATAAAAGCATAAATACTTCCCCCTAACTCAAACAGAAATGGCAATGAATCAAAAAGAGCAAACTATAGTTTATAATAATCATTTTTTTTGTCGACAGACAGTTTATAATAATCTTGAATGTATTAAAAGGGAGATATTATTTATTTTAGATTTTGATTATGAAATAAAAGCCAATAGATCATATACGTAGATAATTGAACCAAACATGATGGAGCCAAAAGGACTCATCAACTTGTCCATAAAAACACTGCAAAGAATAACTTATTAAGGTCGGTAGCAAGAAAATTTCTCTGATTTAAATAGGCCTTACAATTGACATAATACAAACACATTTTACATTCCGGAAATACCGTAAAATGTGATATTTCTGGAAAATCAAAAAAACTTACTTCCGGATTTATCTAGATTTGAGGTATTTCCGGAAATCCCTCAATATTGCCTTCCGAATTTATCCCAATTTGATGTATTTCCGGAAATCCCTTAAAATTGCCTTCCGAATTTGTCATATAATATGGTGTTTTCGGAGTGCAAAAATAAAAAATGAAACATTTATTTGATTAATTAAAAACACATTCTACATTGATTTAAAATAATAGATGGCAACCACAAACAAAACGAAAACATAATAGAAACTACTGAGATGGTGGAGTGAAACGACGAAGGATCTCAGCGACGGTCCTTCTGGTTTCAACGTATAAATGCAGATAACCCTTCCATTTAAAGATAACATGAATGGCCATCATGGCTTGGACGTCATCGTCGTTGTTGACATCCATTGCAGACCAGTGCACACGTCCATAGCTGGTTTCCGATAAATTATACTAGTTATTTCATGCTCGTCGCCCTCCGGTTGCACCTTACGCAGTAGTCTCTCTTTCAGGGCAGCGAATGTTATGCTGCGTTTTAACCTACACTGGAACGTGTCTCGCCCCTCGAAACAGACATCATCATCTTTGTTGATGATGATGCCCTGATGATCAATGAGGCCCTGATTGGTAAAAATGATAGTGAGGGAAGCCTCTTCGTTGGCCATAGCCATCATCATTTTGTGTTGTGTGTATGAAAGAAGTGAAACCCAATGGGTCTATATAGGGAAAATCTAAAACCCTAAAGTGAATTTCCACCGTTGGATGAAAAGTGGTCGGCAAAATCTAGACCGTTTAAAGTGTCGGCAAAATCTAGACCGTTAAATAGTGTCGGCAAAATTTAAACCGTCAAATAAAATATTCGTGGAATAAAATTTAATATAATATAAACTCGTGGAATATAATATAATATAATATAATATAATACAATCATTTAATTGAAATGTAATCAACATCAGCTGGGAGGGTCGGTGCAACATGATCTGGGACAAAAGAACACCATAACTGTACACGTCCAAGGTACATATATAACCACGATCTTGCTTCAGCTGAAGCATATGCACCCCAAGTAGGATGAATAGGAGGTATTGGACTAGTAGCGTTCAACATAACCCGAACCCAATGATTCCCATGGACAAACCCAACACAGAACAAGCGACTCTGACTAGGAACATAGGCTCCTCTCAAAGGGAAGAATGTCCATGACCCACCATCATGAAGTGACAACATAACAAGGGCTATCTGATATCTAGTCGATATAACATGTCCCATGTCAGGCATCGACATCCACTTCTCATGAGGTTGAAAGTCTTGTGGGAGAGCAACTAATGATTCCCTAACTGTCTGAATGTTGTTACCCATCACCTCTGAGTATTGAAACCAATTTGAGTCCATCTCCTCAATCAAATCATTGCGAACTATTTGCTAGCTATGCTCCGAGTAATCAAGTGAGGCAGAAATGCATCTGAAGCCACAGTTTCCATCCCCAATCACATTGATAATGTCATGTTGTGTTGTGCTCGCTCAGCTGCTGACCTCTGTGATGGTAATTGGGAGACTTGCTGTGAGGGCCGATGGGGAAGTCTCTGTGATGAAATCTGGGTGGGTTTCTTATCTGAGCTCAAAGACGCATCCACGTGCTCCCAATAAGAAGGATCTCTCTTCACATCATACTCTTTCTTCTTCTTCTTTGGTGCACCCCTAGTCTTGACTTTGTGCTTAGGTGGGAACCATGGTTGTAGTGCTTTTGAAGACATAATCATCAAGACCTTTTTTCCAGACACATCTCTCCTCAAGAGACATCTTAGCCCATTGCCTCCAAACCTCCTCTATTGTATAGCTTATGTCACATTCAAGTGACGCTTGTTTCACCCGCTCCTCATCCATACTCTCAATACTCAGCCTCATCCAATGAGGGTCAATCATCTCTATTGGGATTCGACAGTCATGTAGGTGCAAATTCCCAAGCTCACAAGAACAAGGTAACCCATGAGTAACTTTAATCACACAACCAGCACAACGGGTCTTATCGGTCCCTACTCCATCCAACATGCCTTCAAACTCATGAGCTATATGATTCAATGCCTCATGAGACACCAAACAGTGTAGATTCTTGTAGAATAGAGTGTTGTGCTGGGCATCTACATGGTTGATGCTCTTTTGAAAAGAACCGACAATTTTATCAATTTGTGCATTGATCATCCCATGCATGGATTCCCAACTTCTGCATAAGTCACCTCCACTAGAACCCAGTGACCTCTTCAATGACCAATGGGCTGACTCAACCCTATATGTAACAAATTAAAACACATAAGAAAAAAATTGACTTGAAATAAATTTAAAACACATAAGCAAAATATTAACGTACCTATTAGTCGTGGTGTTTCCATAGTGTTTCACTTTATCCGTCCACGGTCCACAAAATCTTTCCCTGTGAGGATACAGACAATACTTGTTCACATATTTGATAAGTTGGGGTATATCAGCACATGATTGTTCAAAATCATGCAAATTCTCATAAAATTCATCCTCAAATACAGAGTCAACTATTGCATGCCAAAGACTCATCACTGACTTCACCCTATCTCCCTTGACAGCCTTCTTAATTTTAGCATTCACATTATTGTTAATGTGATACCGACAAAGCAAATTAACTGCTTCGGGAAACACAACCTTGATAGCATTCATCAATCCCTCCTCACAGTCAGTGAGGATAACCCGAGGAAGTGGGATATCTAATACCTTCAAATTTTTTAGGCTCCGCAAAACCCATGTGTAGTCATCATATCTCTCGTGAGACAAGTAAGCAAATGCAACAGAAAATGTTAACTCAGTAGAAGTGACACCAACAATCTCAAGTAGAGGCAATGCATATTTGTTGGTCTTGAAGGTCCAGTCCATAATCAAGACATTAGGAAATATCCTCAATAACTTGATACTATCAGGGTGTGACCACATGATCTCTTCAACAATATCAGTTCCTTCAAGCCGTCTGGTCCAACAAATATAATGATGAGACTGAATCAGTGTCAGAAGCTCCTGCATCTCAATCCTACTTCCTCTCTTTCCGTTCTGGAGACTATTGCGGGTTCTATACAGCTGTGAAATGTTACTCAAATTGTTGGTAAATCTCCTCTTTATTGACTCTAGACTTTTTGCTGCTTTCACTCCCAACCACATATGCTCCTCAACTGCTAATCGCTCCTCCTTGTTGAACTTACCAAATATTGCTGCTCCAAGGATAGTCTTAAGAGGCTCATGGTTGTGAATTCCACACATAACTTTGACCTTCCAATCAAGAATAGGAGGATCGAGTGGTTTAGCTTTCAATCTAAATGGACAACCACACCTTTTTGAGGTCTTGTGTCTACTAGAACACCCAACATCTACTCCACTATATCTCCCATGCCTATCACTACCAAAAACAATCTTATTTTTCTTCCATTTACCATTCTCACTCGACTCGGATTGAATAATAATGACAATTACCCCGTTGGCTTTCCCGATATCTCTAGCCCAACGGGTAACAATATCCCGAGTAGGAAAAACCTGTGATGTGGTAAACGCATCCGATAAATCCATAAAGAGACCTCTGCCATCTGTCGTAGCCATATTGATAAAAAAAGCTAAAAAATCAGTTTCCGGAAATATTGAACATAAGGTATTTTCGAAAGTTTAAAAAATTAAACTTTCCGGAAATACGTCAAGAAAAGGTATTTCCGGAAGGTTAAAAATTTGAATTTCCAGAAATACCTAACAGTGGGTATTTCCGGAAGCATAACGTGTATTCCGGAAATACCCTATTTCCGGAAATTTGAACTGATAATAGTTCCGGAAATACCTTTTTTTAGATATTTCTGGGAATCTTACAATTTTGTGGGGCCTGATCAAATTTTGGTAAAAATGAAAGGGGTATTTTTGGGTTAAAATCAAATATGGGGGTATGGGGTTTAATGGGGGGGGGGGGGGGGTAAAAAAAATATCCCTTGTGTTTTAGAGGTAGTGGAGAAAAGTATATCTATTGTGAAATGTAATTCAAAGTATTAGTAATTTTTAGTTTGTATTTTTTGTTTTAGTAGTTGTAAGTTTATTAACTAAGTATACTTAGTTAGTTAATTAGCGGAAACAAATTGTAAACAATAGAGTATAAATAAGTGTGATCAAATACACAATGTATTGAGTATACTATAAGTAACAAAATTTTGTTTTTTCCTTCATTTTTTGTTGTACTCTCTCTCTCTCTCTCTCATTCTTCTCTTGTTTCGAGAGTGTGTGAGAGAGTGAATCACATCTTCAAGAAGCATGAGAGCTTACTTGTAGTGATGTCGTCTTCGTGTGGCGGAGCACTGATTTGCTCCAACAAATTGGTATCTAGAGCATTTTTTTTTGTTCTTGGGATCCATAGCAAAGTGGCGATGGCGAACACGAACTCGAGCTGTGGTCAGTTTCCCGCAAAGCCACTCGTTCTTGATAGAAAGAACTACGAGCGATGAGTGGTTCTAATGAAGGTGATCTTCTACCACCAAGACGTCCTTGAAGTGGTTCGCGGGGGTGTCACGACGATTCGGGGTGACACGCCGGAGGCTCAGAGAACTGTGAATTGTGATAAGAAAAAGTAATAATGCAAGGCTCTCCCTCTGATTCATCAGTGCGTGGGTTCAGAGGTCTTTGAGAAGATTGTGCAGTTCAACACAACGAAGGAGGCGTGGGACACTTTGGAGAAGGCGTACTCTGGTGACGACAAATTGAAGAAGTTGAAACTTCAATCCTTGAGGAGTCAATATGAACTTGTGCAGATGGGCGAACAAGAAATAGTTGCACAATACTTCAACCGGTTAGTAACCTTGACTAATCAAATGAGAACTTGTGGTGAAAATGTAACCAATCTGATGAAGATAGAGAAGGTTCTGAGAACCGCAACCCCTAATTTTGACCACATTGTGGTGGTAATTGAGGAGTCTAAGACTCTCGTGAGCTACGCAATCAAAGGCACGGTTCAACATTAAAGCGGGTAATAAAGGTTAGAAGATGAAGATTATAATGACAAGAACAAGAAGAATTATAAAAGAGGGGGTCTTGATCAAGATGACAAAGGTGAATCAAGCAAACATGGTGGAAAAGGTCATAGGAGGTAGAAGAATAAATTTAACAAGAAGAACATACGATGCTACAATTGTCAAAAATAGGGTCATTTTGCTGATGAGTGCAATTCAAGCGAAGTGTCACAAATAAGGAGAATGAGGTTCGTTTTTCTCACTATGAAGATTCTGATTTTGATGCAGTTATGCTTATGGCAATTGCCAATTTTGAAAGTGATTCCTCTGAATTGTGGTGCTTGGACACTGGTTGTTCAAACCACATGTCAGGGAATAAAGGATAGTTCTGTGAACTTGATGAAAAGGTGAAAAGGAAGGTGAAGTTTGTAGATAATAGCACTATCACAGCTGGAGGGAATGGGAAGGTTGTGATTCAAAGAAGAGATGGTAAGAAGTCTCTAATAACTGTTGTATTGTTTGTGTCTGGTATGAGAAGCAATTAACTGATCTTAGGGCACTTGCTTGAAAAGGGTATACCATGAAGATGGAGAATAATTGTCTTGAAGTTTTTGGTGATAAGAGCAAAATAATCTCGAAGGCTCCTCTGCCCAAAAACAAAACCTTCAAGGTGGGTGTAGATGTGCTTGAGCATTAGTGCTTGAGCACCACAACTGATGAAGTGAATTGGGTGTGGCATGTGAGGTATGGACATTTGAACTTCAAGAGTTTCAGTCTGTTGTAAAAGAAGATGGTGAAGGGGACGCCATCAATTAATGAACCAAAGGAGGTGTGTAGTGGCTGTTGTGAAGCCAAGCAGCCCAAAAAATCATTCAAATCACATCTTCCAACAAGAGCAGTTCAGAAGCTTAAATTTGTACACTCAGATGTTTGTGGCCCCTTTGAAGCAAAAACACTTGGAGGTAATTTCTATTTTCTTTGACTGTTGTGAAGCCAAGCAGGCAGCCCAAAAAATCATTTAAATCACATGTTCCAACAAGAGCAGTTCAGAAGTTTGAAGTTGCACACTCAAATGTTTGTGGCCCCTTTGGAGCAAAAACACTTGGAGTTAATATCTATTTTCATTCCTTTATAGATGATTACACTAGAATGATGTGGGTTTATTTTTAAAAGGAAGACCGAAGTCTTTTAAGTGTTCAATGAATTTAGGAAATTGATTGAGAATCAAAGGTGAGACAATCGAATTTCTTAAAAGAGATTGTGGAGGTGAATACACTTCCATAGAATTTAATAAATTCTATAAGTGTGCGTTTGGATGAAGCAATTGAAAATTCTAGGGAATTCCAAGGCAATTCAAATGCATCAATTGCAATCCTTTTATTTTCAAAATTACTTGTTTGTATGTAATAATTAAAATTCTTCATTCTTAAAATTCCTTGTTTGGATAGAGTAATTAAAATTCTTCATTTTTTTAAATTTCTAAAATTATTCACTTAACCAAGAGTCGAATGACATGCGAGTTCAATGACCGATGAGAAGTCCCACCGGATGTCGGGCCTGACCCGCTGGGAGTGGATCGATCCTGACCTACCGAGTTAGAGGTGGCAAAGTAGAGTACCACCCTCTCCCTCTCTCTCTCTCTCCAACTCAAAGTTTCATCTTAATTTCTCATCAGCAAGACAGTGGATATGCGATGGTTCTGCATTGAGCTGTCAGTTTGGCCCATGTGGGCCAGGCCACCCCAAGCCCACGTGGGTCTGGGGCCAAAAGGCTCATGGGCCCAAAAGCTAGTGAGAGAGAGAGAGAGAGAGACCAATTTCGAATTTTTGAAATTTTTTTCTTTGAAGAAAATAATTGTCCAAGAAAAATATTTTTTTAAAGAACATTTTTAGCAAGAAAAGAATTTCAAATTCTTTACTTTTAGGTTGTATTTCAAATTCTCTAAATTTAGTCTTACTAAAATACCTCATAAAATCCATTCATTTTGAAAATTCTCCACATTTATTATCCAGACAAGTTAATTTGGTTTGATGCATTTGAATTACCCTCTTAAACTACATTACCCTAAAAATTTACCTTGTCCAAACACACTCTAAGAGTGAGGGAATTATGCATGAAGCAATAGCACCTGACACTCCTCAAGACAATGGGACTCTTGAAAGGATAAGAAAAACAATTCTGAATATGGTTAGGAGCATGATGAAAGAGAAACAGAGGCCACATTATTTCTGGGGAGAAGTTGTCATCACATCAGGTTATGTTTTAATTAGGATCCCTCCCTATGAAAAGTGGATGAATAAGAAGCCAGATGTAAGCCATTTCAGAATTTTTGGGTTTGTGTTTCAGGCACATTCCAGAACAGTCAAGAAGAAAGCTGGATAGTAAAGCTCAATCTAGTGTTCATGTGGAATATCACACTACTGGAGCTTACAAACTATTTGATCCTGACAAGAGGAAAGTAATCATATGGAGAGATGTGGTTTTAGAAGAGAAGCAAGACAAGAAATGAAAATCAAAAGTCCGAGTAGTCCTGCAAATGTTGTTTTATTTGATTTGGAAAATGAACAAGGTCAAGTAAATGATGCAACAACCGAAGGTGAAGTGCATGTGAGGAGATGTTAGAAGAATATGCAACAATCTCATAGGTTAAATGACTAAGAGGTGTTGCCAGACATTACAATAACAAAATAGGGTGAATTGCTGCTATGTGCAATGATTGTTGAAGCTGAACCAATCAGCTTGAAGGAAGCCTTAGCTAACCAGAATTGGAAGTTAGCTATGGAGGAGGAACTAAGGGCTATTATGAAGAATAATACACGGGGACCACTCTCTCCTCCAGAAAGGAAAAAGCCTATCGATGTGAAATGGGTATTCAAAACTCAGATCAAGCCAAGTGGTGAAGTGCCAAAGTTAAAGCCAGGCTAGTTGCAAAGGGTTTTCTAGGAACGGGCTTGGCAAATCAGAGAAGGTGGACAATGAGTTAACTTAATGTGAAATCAGCCTTTCTAGATGGGCCATTAGAGGAGGAGGAGGAGGAGGTTTATGTTAACCAACCATCGGGTTTGGAATCTAAGAAGCACAAGGACAGTGTATTCAAGTTGTACAAGATATTGTATGGCGTGAAGTAGGCTCCAAGAGCTTGGAATAAAAGAATTGACGGGTTTCTAATTCATCTCAAGTTGAAGAGAAGTGCACCTCCGAGCATTGAGTGTGTGTCAAATGAAATGGAAGCAATGTGTGTATGATTGTATGCCTTTAGCCTTTCTTGGAACACGCCAAACAATGGCTTCTAAGTAGATGCACAACGGGGATTAGCCCCATTAGCAAGGCCAAAATACCTAAATGTTAGCACGCCAATTTTACAATTGAGGAACCTAGTGGCAATGTCTAGGAAGGGTCCATCGACATTAACTCCGACCAACAAACTCTTATCAAAAGCAACCTTCAGTCTGAAAGCAAGCTCAAACCATCTAAGACCAACTTTCATCTCGCAAAGATTCTCAACTGATGCCCCCCCGATACGTAGGATGTCATCTGCATATTGTAGGTGAGACAACAAGAGGGATGGATCCCCACCCCGAAAACAAGTATGATGTTCTGATACCGCCTGTTTCATATGACCACCTTGCTCCAGTCTCCTTTTAATATTGACCCCCCCTCCCTAGAGCTCCCATTGACCAATACTAACAAACTCCCAAAAAACGCACAAGCCCGAGTCAAGTTCCTCCAAGCATTATCGAAGTTACCTCGTTGCATCATATAATCTAAGAACTCCCAATTGACTGAGTCGTAAGTCTTTTCAAAGTCCACCTTTTCTTCTATTAGCCTAGTCAACCACCTTATTCACCACCACCACCACCTCGTCCACTAGACTTTTCCCTTTAATGAAGGCAGATTGGTTTTGGGAAATTAGTGAATCTATGACCTTAGCTAGATATTCAGCGAGGACCGTAGCCACACTTATACAAGCGTCCAAGAAATTAAATAGGCCTACAATACACCAATGAGAAGGGACAATGTACCTTTGGGGTAAACATAATGAGAAGGGACAATGTACCTTTTCTGACATAACAGAAATAATTAGAATAAATTGCTCCAAAAATGAAGAAAAGTTTAATACATATATAGGAGAGAAAATATTATCAATGACAGGTAATAAAATAGGGTCTTTTATGACTTTTCCACTAATAATGGATTTCATTTTTCTTTATTTAGTTTGAATCTAACAAAATGAAAATTGAACTTTTCTTCTCCTTCTCATAGCATCATATTAGTGTCAAAGGTGTCTGTTTTTCTTTTTATAGAAGAACCTCTAGAAGACATTAATTATGATCTATTTTATTTATCTATTTTCATTTTTAAGCAAATGTAGGTTAAGTGCTTATTATTTTGACCTTGGATTTGGTGACTGTAGTAATATTGGGTTTCATGAAACAGCATGCAGGATACAATTGAACGCTACTGCAAGCATACCAAGAGTACTCAATCAGAGCAAAGATCAGATGAACAAAATATGCAGGTTAATTACTATACCCCTTCCTCCCCCTCTTGACATTTTTATTCATCACCCATGTTGAAGAGTGCGCGGCTATGAACTAATCAATGGTGAGCAATGAGCACAAATTGTGCTTTTGTGCATTCTATATTTTATTTCAACAAATTAATAAATATGTTTAGGTTATTATAAAGAAACCTAACACTAACTAATTTAACCAAGGGTGATACAAATCTCACTAAGGTACCACTTTGGTGAGCTAATTAGAGACACAAATGAATTTTCACTTCGAGAGCGGGATTTGTAATCCACATCCCATAATATAATAACTAATCACTTTTTAAAACCAAAATTAACTTAATAAATAGAAAGTACAAAAGGGTACCCCCAACTCATACATCAAATGAAGGGTTTGTTGAGAGACAAATACCCCTCCCATACATTACATTTCATTACCATAATGCAAACATCACCAAAAAAAAGTAGAAAGTTACCTTCGAACCAAAATAGGAAACAATGAAACCTAAACAAAATTTAGAGTAAACATCCATACAATATTTTGTGGGCTAAATATATATTTTGGCCCTTTATCTTTGGGGTTGTGGTCACTTTGGCCATTTATCTTTTTTTTTCTCATTTTAGACCCTCATGTTTTTTGTGTGTGTCATTTTGGCCCCTGCCGTTATGTTTATGTTTTTTTAGGCAAATTTTTAAGGACGAAAATGAAATCAATTAAAAACATAAGGGCCCAAAATGAAATCAATTAAAAACATAAGGGACTAAAATGAAATCAATTAAAAACATAAGGGACCAAAATGATAACGGCAGGGGCCAAAATGCCACACACAAAAAACATGAGGGTCTAAAATGAGAAAAAAAAAGATAAAGGGCCAAAGTGACCACAACCCCAAAGATAAAGGGCCAAAATATATATTTAGCCTATTTTGTGGCTACCTCTTAGAAATACGCTTCACTCTATAGATCACACATAAAACATACAAGACCCTTTAGTTCCCTGGCAAAGAAACCACCTCTAAGAGATAGACTTATTGTAGTCCACAACCTCCAATACGCATGTTACTTTTCTCGAGAAAATACAACAATTACGGATATAGTAAGCTCCTAGCCATGAGGAGAGCGCAACCTAACTTCACAAAGAAGACATCCATGTTTTTACCCTCCGAAGCTCACTTATCATCCAAGTGCGAAAAGAAAATCAAAGATAGCAATCGGGGGCAGATCAACAACTACCCCTTCCTCCCAAGAAAATAAGAGTGTCCTCCACTCTATAAGATCCTAAACCCATGCACCACCTACTCACTCCCCCATCTTTAGCACCACATTCTACTTATGCATCGATATAGAAAAAAGCCTCTTGAACACAATGCTAGGAGATGTATCTATGAAATACCTAGTCGAACCCTCATTACCCAACTTTTTCTCCACTGTCTCCTCAAATCAATCTCCTTTGCTCTCTCCATAATTCCCAACCCTGCAAATATCCCACCACCAGCATGAGTCCGAAGAACAGGGGCAGAGCTTCGTTAGGGCCCAGGTGGGTCATGGCCCGCCCAAAAAACATTCATATATGAAGTATCTATACATATATCAATGTGTTCACTATTATATTCAAAACACTAGTGCAGCGCAACAGTTATATGCACGTAACTTACGTGCAGAGGATCAAGCTCGAATCAGGCGTGGGATGATTTAGCATCAAACAAGATCTATATTTATTTATAATTTTCTATAAACAAAATATTATATTAAAGGGAATACAAAGAGATATCCCAACCCTTATAGATACAAGGGGCCTCATTAAAACCTTACTGGGCCAAAAATCCTTGGGAAAAAGACCCAAGGAGTAAAATGAGTACCCCGAGAAAAGTGAGGCAAAAAGCCAACTACAGAGAGTTCAGACATACAAGAGGATTTCTCCACCAGTCAGAAAACTTAAAAGCAGAATTGCTACCTTCTATGCTTATGAACCAACTCCATGTTATAGACTTAACATGGTTGTTACCTTCTATGCTTATGAACCACCTGTGAAATAAAGAGTTAACCTCTGAAAAGAATATGGTTCGGTGAAACCAGATACACCACGTGACAGTAATCCAAAACAAGTACTTCAATTTACAAGCCTTCTTGGAATCCAATTTCAAATCATGAGCCCGAAAATGCGCAACACCAACCAGAATATCTGTAACCGCAATGCCCAACCAAACTATCCAAAATAGATGCACATAAAAAATAAATTGGAAATAGATTCATCCTGCTCATAACAAAGGGGGCAGCACGACCTATGATGATCTTTGATAATGCCCTTAGAAATAAGAGCATCGCGAGTTGGAAGCTTTGCCAACAACGACCTCCAACCAAAAATCCTCACCTTAGTGGAAATTGAAATCCGTCACATATAATCTAGTGCACTCTGGATGTTATCCAACCTATCCTGCTGCAACAAACTCAACAAAAGCACAAAACAATATTTAACATAAAAAGAATGGATTTATATATACTTCCACTTTCAAAATCTTTATATTATGTATCTTGTAGCTTCCAAACATTTAAATTTGACTATGAGACATGAGAACCAATTAGCACATTTATTGATGAAAATAGGTTTTTTTGTTTACAAAATGTGAAAATTGTAATGATTCACATTGTTTAATGTGAACATGAATGAAATTAAAGTTGGTTAATTCTCATTCCATTGATTTCTCTTTGCTTATTGTAATCTATTATCATAGACACTCATTTCATATAGAATCCTGAAGGCTGATGACTGAAATTGAATAATATATGGCAGTATTTGAAGCAAGAAACAGAAAGCTTGATGAAGAAAATTGAGCTTCTTGAAGCATCAAAACGGTTCAACATCTTGAATTTTTATTCATCTTCAATAATTGTTTATATTCAATAGTAAATTTCACTCACTATTAAAGAATATAAATTGTAGGAAACTCTTGGGAGAAGGTTTAGGGTCATGTTCAATGGAAGAACTCCAAAAGATAGAGCAGCAATTGGAAAAGAGTGTAAGCACTATTCGTGCAAGAAAGGTTAGCTTATATAATTAACATACATATTGAATATTCTCTTACATTTATTATTTTTTACTTCAATATATATTTGATTCCCAATTTTATTTTTCAGAATCAAGTTTACCGGGAACAAATTGATCAACTAAAAGAAAAGGTAAGTTGCCCCTAATGGAAGTTGACTTCTACAATAATAAATAATGATCTATTAAATATTGAATAATGTTATTATTTTAAAATAGTACATTTTTTCTTTTAAAATCATTCAGTAATTTTACATACTCCAATGCCAACTCTATATCTGATTCTTTCAAAATTATTATCATTGAAAATTTGAAATATTATATTACTCTTCTCAACAAATTTGTATATCATCAAAATTCCGAGTCCTTTTGTTGTCCAAAATTAATGTCTGAATTAAAATAAAAATAATAAAAAAGTTTAATTATAATACTTCAGTAAACAGTTTTTTAGTCCAAATACTTTATAATAAAAATTTCAAAAAAATTATATTTAATTAACTTAAAATTATCATTTTTATGCTATTTTAGCCTTGAATTTATGTTGGGCCTACAAAAGCTTTGTTATGTCTTTGGGCCCCCTTGTGTTGTTGTAACCCAAAAAGAAAATAAACTTGGAAAGTGCACATAGTCCAGACAAACTGGGTAATTTCTATTATTTAAAGTGTTGGTTTAATTTCAAGTATTTTCTGTCAAATTAAGATGTAGAAACCATACAGTTCTTATTAATTATCAACCAAACTGTTTTGTTCTGTGAAACATTTGAATAATAATTCAGATTTTATGATACAGAGACAAGAGAAAGATGCCTTATTGCTCTGCTTCTTTATTATTTTGTTGGGGACTAAGAAAGTGAAAGTCCTTTTAATTTCCTTAATACCTAATTGCTAGTAATGCAATAAACAGATTCTAACTTGTAATGTTTTGAATACAATGCAGGAAAAGGCCCTACTAGCTGAAAATGCTAGGCTTTCTAAGGAGGTGATGAAATCATACTATATAGTTAGTAGTTTTTGTATATTTTTTGCATATTAAATACTTGTTTTATATTTTTGAAATTATTCAGTTAGAATTAGAACCTAAAACTAACTAAAATTTTAATATAGTATGGGGTGCAGCAAAAGCCAACAAAAACACAAGATCAAAGAGAAAATCAACCTTATGCAGAAAGCAGTCCAAGTTCAGATGTGGTGACCGAATTGTTCATTGGTCTACACAGGTCTAGTTGAAAACAATTAGTGTATGTTTGGTTTTACATTCCAATGCATCTAAATGAACATTTTCAACTAAGCAACAAAATATCTTGTAACATTTACTTGCATTGGAAATAGTGCATTTTAAAAACAAACATATCTTTATATAATCCTTTGCTTATGCAAAAGTATAAAATAAGGGGGGAAAGCTCAATTTGTCTCTAATGTATCATATGATTTTGCACTAGTTGTATGACTATGGTTTTGAATGACTTGTGTAAAATCAATATTAATTTCTTTTCAAATTACTCTCTCAAAGTTGAAGGTTAGAGAATATTGAGGTAATTGGGTGAATGAAGTTGTCAAACATTCTTTTGTATGTATTCTATTCTAGGGTTATTGCTCTTGGGTGTTGCCGCCCTAGGGGTCCCTCCTTGCCGGCCTTGGGCTCTCCCCTCCGTCCTCTCTCATCTACTCGCACCATCTTCCCCCTCCTTCATCTCGACCCCCACCTCAACTTTCCCCACTCCCTTACTAGCAAGTGAGATTACCGATTCAGTTGTGATCTCAGAATTTGTAATTGGGTTATATTTTGAGGTCTTTTTTTTAGATAAGCTTTTTGAGGTCTTTTCTACAAAATAAGTCTTAATTGTATACAAAAGGTTCACACAAGTTACCAATTTTCAATCCTATCCATCCAACAGTTTAATCAAATAAATCAATGCTAATAACATCAATTTCTCATGATGGAAAAGTTTCTCTACCTTCCCACGTTAAACCGAACCCTCAAGAATATTACGGTTCTTGAATCAAGATGGATCCTGAACAAGAACAAGGAGTTATCAATTGGGGAAAGTGTCACTCTCATTTACTCAATAGTCTCATCTTTACCACCCAAAAGAAGTATTAGGAAAATGTTTGTAAGCCAAGGGAGAAGAGGGGCCTGGAGTCACGAACCATGAGGTGTTCAATATATTCAATATGTTCTTCGTATACCTCACAAAATGAGAGAATCCAGAAATTAGGATTTGTGCATACAAACATAAGACAAAGGAGAGATTGCGAGACAAAAATGATAGGCCGCAAGTGCACGGTTCTATCGTGTAGTAAAAATATCGATCCCACAGGGAGTTTAAGTGATTACCAATCTAATTTTCAGTGGTGATTAGCTAAAAGGAATGATTTGTAGAAGAGGTTTTTGATTGATTTTAATTCAGGAATGTAAAGAATCTCAGGTCATTAGTTTCATCACAATGATGAGAACCCATGTAATTCTTTAACTATCCTCCAACCCACAAAAGTAATATAATCTAAAGGCAAGGTAACAAATGTAATCATAGTCTTCTTTCAAAGTAAAATGATGTGTTTTGATCTAACTTTCAATTCTATTCTCATGGTTGAAAGTTAGCAAAATCCTTAAGAACAAAACCTTTTAAATGCCTCAAGATCTTAGGATTATTCTCATATCTTAATTCTCTTGTCTATTTTCATACGTCGAACATAGAGTTTCATCTCTCGGTACTTCACTCTAATGTTTAAAAATAAGATTGAGGCATAATGAAAATAGATTAGAATTGCAAAACAATTAGAGTGGAGAATAGTCTCTGGGAATTACTAGGGACCTATCATTGGATTACTCCCAATAACCCAAGACTGTATTTCTACTCACTCATATTCCTAATGTAAATTGTGATAATTGTAAATGACATGAAAATAAAAGAAAGCTATAAAGGACTGAAAGTAAAGTGCTGGAAATGTAAAGAACAGAAAATAAAGAACAAGAAAGTAAAGGAAAGCAAGTAAGAGCCAGAACTAAGATGAAAGCAAGAACTTATATAAACTTTGAGTGAGATTACAAATGGTGAAAAAGAGATTCTCTGAAATGAGGGCTTTATATAGCCTAGGATCAATGGACAAAGCACTAAATTCGAGTTACAATCCATAATGAAGAGAATGGGAAGAGTTTTGTAATAGCTTTTAGCTCTGCAGAAGGCGCACAGATCGTGCTTAGGAGGCGCATGGATCGTGCTTATCGTGAAACTTTTGGAATTCTCAACTGCGAGCGTCAAGCACGAATCTTGCTTGCTGGGCGCACGGATCGTGCTCTACCTTAGCCATTTTCCTCGCTTTTCTTCCTTCAAAACTGCGAACAAGACGCACGGACCATGCTGGAACACGCACGGACCGTGCGTCTACTTCTGATATTTAACTTTATTTTGCTTGATTTTTCTCCTCATCCAAAATTCCTTGCTCATTAATCATCCAAAATTCCTCATTTGCTCCATAATTAGGCCCGAAAACAAAAACTAACAATTGGTAGTAAAATAGTCCAAAAATAGAACTAAAGTCCTACAAAGTTTATTTAATTTAAAGACTAAAAATACACAAAATTTGGACTTATCAAACTTCCCCATGCTTGAACATTTGCTTGTCCTCAAGCAAGAACAGTCAAAACTAGCAAGCACAAGTTAATAACTGCATTCTCAAAAAGTTCAATCAACAAAGTTAGCCAAATGAGGGATCAAAAACAGAAGCACATGACAGACAAAATACAGTATCACAAATGAGGTGCCAAATGGTTGCCCAATTAGAGGCTTATGACCTGAATAGTACATCTCTGTGAACATTGGCACTCGCTCACAATCTCTGAGTGTTTTAGGGACCTGGGAAATATTGTGCTCAAGTTTCAACAAATGCTCATTGCCATTGGTTTGTAAGTTGACCAACATCTCTACTAAAAAGTTCACAAGCACGCAAAAGATGGGGTTTCATTTGGTTATAACGGGGCCTTGGGGTTTTAGCGTTAGGTAGAGAATAAGAAAGAAGGGAAAAACAAAGGGCTAAAAATAAAAATCAATGATAGCAACCTTTGAAATCAAAAATAGAGCTTCTACCAATTTTTGCACTTTTTCTCCAAGACTCAAAAATTGCTTCCACTCTTCTTCATTTCTTTCACTTGAGCCCACTATTTTTGATTTGATTTCTCTTTGAATTTTTGAGTGGACTCTTTCCTTTTGATTTCCCTTGATTTTATCATTTTCCTCCTTTTTGCTTTCTTTTTTTCTTTCACTTTTGTTTTTTTCTTTGGAGGAAAATGGTAGTACAATCAGCTTATGTCCATGAGATAAATGATTTGACACTACAAGAAAAACCTGTTTTAGCTACCAACATTTGCGACGGAGCTTAATCCGTCAGTAATTTGCCACGGTTTTGCAACGACGTGTATAAAAAGTAAGAAGCGGGAAATTTCCCGCTGACGTTTGCGACAGATTAGAAAACGGTCGCAAATTTGCGACGGAAATCCCGTCACAAGCCCGTCGCAAATGATCTTCACAAAACCCCTATCACGCGTTCATACTTCATATCATCAGTTCATTCTCCTCCCTCACGCGTTCTTTCTTAAACTCCCTCTCCCTCTTCGTGTGCCACATTCTTCCACTACAAGAATAATTGATTTTTCCGGCCAGGAGTTTCCGGCGGATATAGATCCGCCGCAAATATTCCGGCGGATTCTAGGCATTTCCGGCGGATTTTATCCGCCGCAAAGTTACCGGCGAAATAATTGACGTTTGCGGCGGATTAATTTTCGACTTGGCTTTTGCGGCGGATTTATCGGTTTTTGCGGCGGATTTGGGATTACAAAAATTTATTTTTTTTACGAGATTTTAACAATCCGCCGGTAAGGTTATTTCCGGCGGATATTTGCCAATTTTGAAATTCATAAACTGCCGCAAATTCAACTCCGTCCGCCGCAAATCCTGTAATCCGCCGCAAAGCCCATAATCCGCCGGTAACTGCCGTTTCCGGCGGATCATGCCTTTTGACCGTTTGACTTCGTTTCTCCTATATAAACGCCTTCTCCCCTTCTTCTTTTTGACACCTCTACAAATACTCTCATTCTCTTGATACGGCACTCTCTTAATACGGCACTCTCTTGAGCATTGTCGGCAGCGGCTCCAATAGAGTGGCGTATGTCTCCATTTTTTTGTAAAAAAATTTCCACATTGTCATGAACACCCCTTCATCTTTTTCGTTAAAAGTAACTGTCATACCCCAATTTTGTCCGGCTAATCGAAAAATCCCAAAAATTTTATCGCTTCGCATATTGTTCTAAATGCGGGTGTATTTGGCACTCTCGTGCAACGGTTTTGTTTGGCGCTCGTTGTTTTCAAAAAAAAGAGTCCAAAAAATAATAAAAAATAATAAACGCAAGCGCGTGTCGGTTTCGAGTCGTGTGAGCAAATGCGTCGGTGCGCTTTTAGTTTTACCGTGCGTATTCAAATCACGTATGCGTTCCTAGTCTTAAGGCGAACGCGTGTTTCATTTCGAGTCGTTGTGTCGGTACGCGTTGTTTTTACCGCTTTTATTATCATAAAGAAAAATAAAAAAATAATAATAATAAATAGTAATAGTAAAATAAAATGAATTTTATTCAGCTGTCCCTTCTATTGGTTTTGTTACATATACAAACAAAATTAATTAATACAAATAGTACAAAAGTCAAAACAAAAGCAAAAATTGTACAAAATAATAAAATGAATAACAAAAACTGAAAAGAGAGGAGGAGGACAGCTGCAGCAGCGCATAAGGTGCTCCTCTATTTGGAGAGCCAAGCCCAAACTTCCTTCTTATTGTCCCTGTACTGACCTCCCATTTTCAGCAAAGAAAAAACATTGCTGCAGTGGCAGCAGCCCTGCTGCTATCCTTGCTGCTCCACTGTGTCACTGCTGCCAAGAGCTTGGTCTCCTATGAGCCTTGATCCCCTGCATTAGCATCCACACCTACACCACATTCCCCTGCCTATAAATGCAATAAACAGAAATCAGTTCAGGGGGACCTCAGACAGCAATATACAAAGTGCAATATACACACAGCAACACAGACAGAGCAATTTACAAAGCAGTAGCAGTGAGCAACCTATGGGACTATTTCTGAAGCTGGAGTAAAGAACAGAAACAGAGGCAGCAGCAGCAGAAACAATTAATAGCAGCAAGCAAAAGAGTATCAGTAAGCAGCAATAGCAATAGGCAAATAATCAGAAGCTGGATAAAAGGTTTCTTTCTTTCAAATAGGTTCTATTAAGTATGGTTATTGTTTTGCAAAGAACTATAATTGTGGTTTGTATAAAATAGTTTTAGTTTTTTTTTTTTAGAAACTAGTAATGGAATCGTAAAAAGCAAATTAGCAAGAAATATTAGAACAATCAAAAGTTAGGAGGAGAACAGTATATATTAGTTTGAAATAGGTTCAGTTTTATTCAGAAGGATTGTATTAGAACTAAAAAAATTATAAACAAGAGTGGCGCTGGGGAACAGAGATTTTCTTTTATTATCAACACAATAACTCACACACAGAGAAGAGAAGAGGGATAACAAAAGAGGGAGGGGGTAGAATGAATAAAAGACCAAAGCAGTGAGAAAATTAGAGGGAAAGAGAGGAAAAATTCCAAAAAAAAGGGAAGGGAGAGGGACTTTTACCTCCGGCCACCATTCACGGTGGCCGCCGCCGTAGACCGCCGCCGTACGAACAGCCCAAACAACACCACCCTCAAAGCTACCACAGCGCCTCCACCACCATAACCGCCCCATCACAGCCACAAATCCAACCCAGTCGCCCCAAACTCCCACCGATTGAACCCTCCGCCACCGCAAATCGCCACGTCGCCTCCTCCACGAACCGTGTACCGCCCAACCTCCACCGTTCAACCACCGTGGCCTAACCCAAACCCCCATCGGAAAACAGAACCACCCCTAGCCACCGTCGCAAGCCACATCGCCGTCAAACCCGTAGGTCCCCGCCACCTACGCCGTCACCAAGCGATCACCACCGAACACTTTTTCTTCACAACCATCACCACCGCTCCCTTCCGTTGACTTCCGTTCACCATCCCTCTCCCTATTCTGGTCATCGACGGCGGTGGGTGTTAGGACGCGAAATCGGGGTTTGCGAGAAGAGAGGGGAATCGGTGAAAAGGAAACGGGTTGGAGGAGAAGAGAAGCTGGAGGCTGAGGATCGGTAGAAGAGAGGGAAGGGTGGAGGCTCAGGTTGAGGTGGAGAGGGCGGAGGAGAGAAAGGCGACGGTTTGGTCACAAGGGGGTTACGGCGTAGAGGCGCGCTGGCCGCACAAGGAGGGAGAGAGAGAGAGAGATTTAGGTTTGGACATTCTAGGGAAAGGGGCGCCGCGGCGCTGAGGAAGGGTGTGAATTAGGGTTAGGATTTTAAGTTTGCTTTTTATATGTGTGATTTTAATTAGTTTTAATTTTAATTAGATTAGGTTTCGCACCCCCACCAATTCCATTCTGCAACCCCCTATGAAAGCCCACAATTTCGTGGGCTGGGCTGCTGCTCACTGTTTACACCCCCAGATTTTATGATACAGCCCTCCTGCCACTTGCATACCATTTTACTACTACACCCCCTGTTTCTCTTTTTTTAATTTCGTTTCTTTCCCCTAAGCGAGTATTTAGTTTTTTTTACAACCCCTTTTTCCCAAATAATAAATTTTCTTTCCCCTAAACGAACTTATTTTTTTCTCAAACCCTTTTTTAAATGATGGATAAATGCTTCCCCGAACAAAAATCAATCCAATTGCAAATTCCTTTCATCACGACGTTCTCTCCAATTAAAATCAACGAGAACACTTTTCAAAAACAAATCTTTTCAAACGTCGAAATCCAAACTAATCATCACTAACGATCACTCGCGCCGTTGCCGTTTGATTGTGAGTGATGATTTCATTCCTGTGGGAGCTAGTAGTGTGGCCACTCTAAACCGTTGTTGTTTGGTCCTCACAAACGCTCTCCTTCAATTGCGAAAACCTTTTCAATGCTCCAAATAAAAACCGATTATCATTAATCATCACTCGCGCCGTTGCCGTTTGGTCGTTGATGATAATTCATTTTCATAAGAATTAGTAGTGCGACCACTCTAAACCATTGTTGTTTGGTCACTGCGAACGTTCAACCCCTTTGCGAAAAACTCCAAAAAGAATAAAAAACAAAAACCGTTTTCCAAACAAACAAGAACTACGTAGCTTTGAATTCTCCATCGCACCAGGAGATACGTAGGAGCGAGAGGCTAACTCTCGTCAAGCGCCAAAAATAAAAATTTTCATTAAGTCTTCTCACTCCCTTTTCAATAAAGAGGCAAAATAAAAGCATTTTCAAATCAACACTTCAAACCACACATTTAATTAAAGGTTCCCTTTCGGTAGAAAGGAGGTACGGGGTGCTAATACCTTTCCCATACCTAACCGACCCCCGAACCTACATCTCTAGTTTTCAAAAGACCATCTGCCTTGTTTAAAAGACCTTTTTTCAATGTTTTGGTCTTAAAATTAAAATATTGGTGGCGGCTTCCAAATTTTTCCACGTTGTCAAACGAAAAGTCCCAAGCCGGATTTTTCGGGCGCAACAGCTGGCGACTTCACTGGGGACTTTTCTTTTTTTAAGTGGGTCAAGCCTAACTAATTAAATGTGTGGTTTAGTGTGCTATCGATGTGATTTGGATACTTTGTTTGCTTCTATCCCTTTTCGGTTTGCCCTTCTTGTCATGTTGCGCATGTGCATTTATTTCCTCTCCTTTCATGTTTATTTTTCCTCGTCTTTGCTTATGTGCTTAGTACTCTCATGCATTTCCCCCCATCTTGTTATGTTCCCCTCTTCTTGGCCCCCTTTCTTGAGGTAAGCAAAGCACTTGATTGTTGTTGAAACCCTAGGCTAGCTTATTTGATATTGAACCCTAGGGTAGACGACATATTATTGCTTGCTTCTGCCTGGACTGTTCTGGGTTTTCCTTTGCAGGTGGGGTATATGTGGGTAGTTTTAGGCGGTATGCCCTTGATGCACACACTCACACCTTGTGCTTACTATGCTTTGAGAGGGGCCTAAAACCCAAGGTCTGACAAAACCTAGGAGAGTGGAAACGAGTAGTGACTGGCAATTGGACCGTTGTCCTTCCGACTCTCACGAAAGTTTCAGCCAGAGTATGCTCTTTCATGATGCCTCACACCAGATGGCGTTCCATCGTTGTGGGTGCTATTGTGAAAGAGAATTAGCTCTGGTAACCTGGTGAGGAAGTGACTAGAACCCGCATGGGAGGAACATTTGAGTTGTCCTAGAACTTAGGTCCCCACCTTCGTAGGACACAAGGGGCATACCAAATTGTGTGTTGCATTGTAATCTAGGCATGTTTTCAAAAAAAGAGAAGGGAATTTTTCCAAAGAAATAAAAAAGGAAAGTAGAGAAAGAGCTGCCGTTGTAGCCTTTCTTTTGTCGGTCCGTACGAGGCAGTATGTGGCCCACTTTATTTTCAAAAAAAAGGAGAGATAGAGTTGCCGTTGTAGCCTTTCTCTTACTTGGTCCATATGAAACCACGTACGGCCCGCATTTTTCAACAAAAAAAAAAAACTTGAACTAATGCCAATAAGGGTTTTGCCCTAATCTGCATATGCATAAAACATCATCATCATTTTGCATGCATCCTCGCATTGCATCCAACAGAAGCTTTTACAGTTCATGCATGCATCCTTGCATTTCATCAAAGTTTGTTTACCGAGAATCCCAAAGTGACAAAGAATCTTGTCATAGGCACGATGTGGAATCAAAAGTGAAACAGCGCATACTCCGAGGTGCGAGTTTGTTTAAGTTTGAATGCATGGAATGTGCTTTGTTTCGCTTATTGATTCTAACCTTGTTGTGTTTCAAAGAAAAAATAATCAAAATCCACCGTTAAACCTATGGCAAGACATAGTACACCGTGATTCCCGGCACTAAGACAAACATGAAATCATACATATTGCATTGCACTTGCATTCAAACAAGTATTAGTGCATACCGTCTTTTATCAAAAAAAAAAACCAAAAATCAAGAAAAATCAAAAATTATTATTTTCCACAAGTTTTTTTAGAAAAACATACTACATGCATTTTTTCTTTGCATTACAAAAAATAATCAAATAAACATCTCATTTCGCATGCATTTTCATAAGAATCATATCTTTCCACGCACTAAAAATAATTGTTAGTATCAGGCACTCCATTTCATAGTTCAAAAATAAAACGAAAAGCAATCATCATCCACACTTTGCATCATGGCATCATGCATTACATAAAACAAAATTCTGAATAAAAAATTATCATCCCTATGGTATTTCATTCGCTCATAATCATGAAAAATCATCAAGTGATGCAATTTACGTTATCCTCATTCAAAATGCACATTCGTTCATTCATTCACCCACTCATTCCGTCGTCCGTCCATATCACATCATCGCATTAATACTTTTCTGTGTCGCAAATCAAAAATAAGCATTAACGTCTCATCACGCATGCATCTTCATTCAATATCTCCCATGCATTAGGAAAGTAATTGCAAGCATCACGCATTTCATTTCATTGCATAAGAAAAATGAAAACCAGAAGCATCTATCATCCATATCGCATTTCATTCATCCTTGATTATGCAAAAACTATCATCAAATAATGCGGACATCGCGTCAATGTGGCGCTCATGCATCATTTCATTAACCTCATCACTTTGTTCGAATACATCATTTCTCCCTGCATGCATCCTTTCAAAACAAAGAAAAATTTCTCAGGTGATGGCTTAATGGATAGAAGTGCACCTTTGAACGACGAAGGGTAATGTCTCAAATTTGTTTGTCGACTACAAACTTGAGATGTTACTTTACGATGTCAGAGCACTTTGACCCAGTCGCACGTATTGTAATTTCAAGTAGGGAAATTAAATTGAGTCAACTAATTGTCAAAACGTTTCAGTACATTGTGTGAAGTATTGAGTCAGGATCCACTCAATGTTTCAGGCAAGTTACTCAGGGTAACGACAATCAGTTGCCTCATATCACCATTCTTGCATCTCTCATCATTCAAAAAAGGGGCATTGGCATTTCGCATCTTGTCTCGCCTCTAAAAAATAAAAAAAAATCAAAAATCATTTGGAAAAAAATGGGGGGCATCATTCTTGCATCATTCGCATTGGTATTCCATATTTTGTCTTGCAACAAAATAATTTAGAATAAGCCACACTTTTCGAGTAGTCGTTCTCCACGCATTTACATCATACTTGCATATCATAATTTGTTCATTCATTCATTGCATAAAATAAAAGTTGTGATGAGAAGCGAGACGTTCTTGCAAAACAATCATCCTTTTTTTGAAAAAGTTTATCCTTACTTGGTTGCAAACTCAAGGTGTTCCAAGGCACTCAGTTTTGCAAATCAATAGCTCATTTGCATGTCTTTCAAAAGCACTGCATCCCATCCATTCCATGAAAAAATAAAAAAAAACTGAAGCAGCTCATCAATTCATTGTTCTAACTAATGTTGACTCTCTGTGAAGCATTCCTATAGTGAACGTGCATGACACGTGCAGTTTCTCTTGCTTGAGTCAGTCAGTTTCCTTCCTTGTCATCATCACTATCCCAGTCTAACCCTGCCCCGACCACCCATAAAGTACATATCCCCCACATCAGTACCTAGTTGATTATTTGGGTTGTTCTCGCTAATGAAACATCACTTTAGACCCTCATTACTAGGGGCAAATTTGTGGTCACTACGATACCTTGTCAATATTGTTTTCCCTAGCTTGGTGCAAGTCCTTTACAAAAAAAAAAATCAAAAAGGCCCGTTAGGTTGAAAACTCGTAAGAGCGGCCTAAGCAAAAATTAGGGCACAAAAAAAAGAGAAATAAAGGAAAAGAGCAAGTATATAAAATAAGTAATTTACTGTCCTTAAGTTATTTTTTTGAGAAAACAAGCAATCATGATTTGAAATGAAGTTGAACCATCTTTCCATATCCAAAAAAAAAAAAATCCTTTACCATCCACCTTAATCCAAAAAAAAAACATTTCAACCACCCTAGACAAGGATTAATTCCACGTTGAAAATGGTGTATCACTTTTAGCAGCTCACTCAGTTCAAAAAAAAGAGAAAATAAGAATCACAAAAAGTGAAGTCAAAAAAGAGAATTGAAAAATTCAAACAAAAAGAAAAAAATAAAAAAGAAGCAAGGTAGTACAAATTGTGAGCTGATACTTTACACCATTAAACGCTTAAGAGATCCTTGTCTAAAATCAATCTTCAAACACTTCCTTCGGCCTATCCCCCCACAAACCCTTTGCCAAGTCATAATCCTAAACAGGTCCATTTTACCATGAGACACATAAGAGGTTCTCATCTCAATAAGACCTCAAACACCTCATTAAGCTTAATAACTCATACTTTCATTAACCACTAGCCAAATCATACCACTAAAAAAAAAAAAAAAAGCATATGTTCCATCAATCATCAAATACTTCTTTGAGCCCAATTATCCCTCCCTTCATAAATCATTAATCATTAGCCACATCACAACTCCAAAAATCCATTCTGATCAATGACTGATTGCTCCTGTTTTCTCAAAGTTTTAATCTTAGGACAAATAAATTTATTTATTTACAATATGTTTGCTAAAAAAAAAAAAAAAAACAAAAAAAAATCTCAAGAAAAAAAAAAGGGGCTTGCACTCCAAGAATCATTCAAGTTACATCAAGACAATGTTTAGTGATCACTAAGTGAAGTTTTCATCATAGCGAGCTCAAGACTATCATAGTCTGAGACTCATTTTGTAGACAACCAAAAGGTTCATGCCAGGATGTTCGCCTTGAACCTAAAGTGGGGTACTCCTTTCACTATTTGTTCCACATAAGCTCGGGGAAATATGTCCAACATCCATCCCGCACCACACCCAGTCTATGCAGCCATATTTGACCATCTCCAAAAACCCATAACCCTAACTCCGTCACCTTTTCCAATCCTCACTTAAAACAACCATCTGAAATCCCATTACCAAGTGGGGCAGCCCCGTCGCTCGTCACTCCACCTACAAATGGGAGGATTCACCTTACACCCATCTCATCCCCTTGCCATATTCACATGCCCAAAACCATACCGGGGCAATTTCTCAACTCATTATTCTGCTACTCTAGTCAGGGCAACCTTGTCCTTACCATAATTAGGGCAATACCAAACTCTGTGGGTTGAGGAAAGTCTTTTGCCTTCCACCTTTCACTCCAAAGCCAATTCATCATTTTCTACGCCCCCAGCCTGTCACCACTAGACAAGAGCAAGTTATTACTCACCGTCATCAAATCTAAATTGGGGGCAGTCCCACATTTCTTGGCTTGGAAAAACCTACCTTTCACGACCTTGACAAAGACCAATCAGTCATTCACCCCTTCATGCGCCACAAATATCCTCACCCTAGGCCTTTAAAACCCCAAGTTAACTGACTCATTCATCTATACTTGCACTAACGTACTGTCTTTACTAAACAATGCTTCATAGAGAAAGAACACAAGTTGATCATGTGATGCTAAAAATCCACTTAGGTAACTTTGTGGACATAAACTTCGGTCATCATGGGGCATCATAATGGAAGAGAAAAAGAAGCGAGCTTGCAAATATGGTCAAGTACCTTTTCATATCAATACCTGTAGATAACAACCTTGAGATTACCAAATTTTGAATCAAGCCTAACTTTCCAAGGGATAATCGCCTCCGCTTCTTACATATAAAGTCTCATGTCTCATCATTACCAAAAGAAATGTTCTATACTTCATATCATACCATCGCACCATGTGCCATAACATTTGCATCCAAGCATTTCATTCGCATCATATTCACATTCGCGTTCATGCATACCAAAAAGAAAAACAAAAAGCAACAAAAGAAAAGTAAAAAGGAAAAGTCATTCTGCATCCCATCAGAAAGCAATCATGGCATTTGCATTGCATGCATTCGCTCATCTCACTTGCAGAGTACTTAGCATGCCAGCCAAGTCCAGACTACCAGCCAATGCAACATGATTTTCCTGATGAAGATATCATGGCATTGTTTCGACGAGGGGAAATCCCAAGAAAATGAAAGATGGCGGATGATCTTCGACGGTGCGTCCGACATATGGGGGCATGGGGCAGATGCTGTGTTGATATTTCCTGACAACCACTTCATTCCTGTCACTGCAAGACTGAGCTTCTACGTCACAAACAACATTGCCGAGTATGAAGCATGCATCCTGGGCATGCAGGCAGCCCTGAAGTGGAAAGTCAAAAGGCTTGATGCGTACGGTGATTCAGCCCTGGTGATTCATCAAGTAAGAGGCGATTGGGAGACCAGAGATCCCAAACTGATCCCTTATTGTGACTATGTGCAAGAATTGATGGAGTCTTTCGACGAAATCACTTTCAAACACATCCCTCGAAGTGAAAACCAGCTGGCCGATGCCTTGGCAACCTTGTCCTCCATGTTTAACATCAGCTGTGATAAGAGTTTAACTCACATCCGAATCCCACATCGGAACCTGCCTGCGCATCATTACTGTACGAAGAGCCTGATGATAAGCCTTGGTATCATGACATCGAGCGGTACATCATTAATCAGGAATACCCACCTGGGGCATCAGAAAATGACAAGAGAACTATCAGAAGATTGTCACGGAATTTCTTCTTGAGTGGAGACGTCCTTTACAAGAGAAACCATGACTTGGTACTCCTCAGGTGTGTAACAAGAGAAGAATCAGTAAAGATTATGCGAGATGTTCATGAGGGCTCATTTGGGGTTCATTCCAGCGGGCACGCAATGGCTAGGAAAAATCCTGAGAGCTGGTTACTACTGGTTGCAGATGGAATCAGGCTGCTACAGCTTTATAAGAAAATGCACAAATGCCAGATCTATGCCGATCACATTCATGTACCGCCTGCTTCCTTGAATGTTCTGTCTGCCTCTTGGCCGTTCTCAATGTGGGGAATGGATGTTATCAGTCCTATCGAGCCTAAAGCGTCGAACGGGCATCGCTTCATTTTGGTCGCCATTGACTACTTCACCAAGCGGGTTGAAACTGCCTCGTACTCCAGTATAACTAGTGCTGTGGTTGCCAAGTTTGTAAAGAAAGATCTGATTTGCCGTTACGGTCTTCCAAACAAGATCGTCACGGATAACGGCAACAACCTGAACAGCAAAATAATGAAGGACCTGTGCAAAGAATTCAAAATTCAGCATCATAATTCCTCTCCCTACCGCCCGAAGATGAATGGGGCAGTTGAAGCAGCCAACAGGAACATCAAAAGGATAGTGCAAAATATGGTGGTAACCTACAAGGATTGGCATGGGGGGCTTCCCTTTGCTTTGCATGGCTACCGAATTTCAGTACGTACCTCAACAGGGGCACCCCCTTACTCACTGGTTTACGGGTCAGAGGCAGTCCTCCCCATTGAAGTTGAAATACCATCCCTGCAGGTGTTAATGGAGACAAAACTTGACGAAGCAGAATGGGTTCGGTCCCGTCTTGACCAGTTGAACCTCATTGAGGAAAAAAGGATTGCCGCCTTGTGTCATGGGCAGCTGTATCAACAAAGGATGAAGACAGCTTTCGACGAGAAGGTTCGTCCCCGAGAATTCAGCGAAGGAGACCTTGTGCTCAAGCAGATCTTGCCGCTCCAGACGGACCCCAGGGGCAAATGGGCTCCCAAATATGAAGGACCATATGTTGTCAAGAAAGCTTTCTCCAGAGGAGCACTGATACTTACCAACATGGACGACGAAGATCTCAAGAACCCAGTCAACTCAGACTCTGTGAAGAAGTATTATGCTTGAAAGAAATAGACAAAAAAAGAGAAAGATAAGCCAAAAGAGCAAAAGTGCCAAAAAAAAAACAAACAAGCAGAAAAAAGAAAGCTGCTTAAAGAAAACAAACAGAATAAACAAAAAAAAACAAAAGAGAAGAAAATCACAGAAGACGGAACATAAAAGAACACAACATCTTCATATCATTCATCATTCTCATATCATCCATACCATTCGTCACTCCATCGCATCAAACAGTAGTGCATTACACTTTCAAATTCGCATCTCAGAAAGAGCGAAAGAATAACAAAAGAAAAAGAAGAGAATGAGAATCAAACAGAAAGAGCATCCCACCCAAAATCAATCATTGCATTCATGTGCACCCAAATACCCAAGTGCATGCACTTCATGCACCATCCAAGAGAAAGTTACTTCGGACCAGAGAGTCCGAAAAATCTCATTTTTAGAAAATCACCACAGACACAGAGTTAGTAAACTCCATCAACACAGAGTTAGTAAACTCCATCAACACAGAGTTAGTGAACTCCTTCCACAGATCACAACATCGTGTACGAGCGCGCGATGGATCCATCAGACTTCGTTAAGTCCTTCGGATTAGTTATGTCAGCCTAAGGCATAGCGTAAATCCATTGATCAAATCAGTTCCGGACCTGATGTTGATCGGCCGCTCGAAAAGGCCACCCCCAGAGCTCGGACTCGACAAGAGTCCGTTAGAAGGTTTTAGGCAGCCTCCGAATTCCCAATTTACCGCTTTCTGCACGCCAAGTGCTCATTTACCGCTTTCTGCACGCCAAGTGCCCATTTTACTTTTCTGTTTGCACGCCAAGTGCCCATTTTACTTTTCTGTTTGCACGCCAAGTGCCCATTTTACCTTTCTGTCTGCACGTCAGTGTTCATTTACTGTTTTCGCATCAACACGAAAGTGTCTATCTTTCCAAAAAAGAAGAAAGAAAATTCGGATTTCTCCAAATGGACAAAATTGGTATAATTTCTGATATCTTTATTTCTATTTCACCAACGAAATATGAAAAAGCGCAATTCATATTTCTTGGCGAGATGTCGAAATAAAGAGGGGCAGCTGTAATACCCCAATTTTGTCCGCCTAATCGAAAAATCCCAAAAATTTTATCGCTTCGCATATTGTTCTAAATGCGGGTGTATTTGGCACTCTCGTGCAACGATTTTGTTTGGCGCTCGTTGTTTTCAAAAAAAAGAAGATCCAAAAAATAATAAAAAATAATAAACGCGAGCGCGTGTCGGTTTCGAGTCGTGTGAGCAATTGCGTCGGTGCGCTTTTAGTTTTACCGTTTTACGCGCGTGCGTATTCAAATCACGTATGCGTTCCTAGTCTTAAGGCGAACGCGTGTTTCATTTCGAGTCGTTGTGTCGGTACGCGTTGTTTTTACCGCTTTTATTATCATAAAGAAAAATAAAAAAATAATAATAATAAATAGTAATAGTAAAATAAAATGAATTTTATTCAGCTGTCCCTTCTATTGGTTTTGTTGCATATACAAACAAAATTAATTAATACAAATAGTACAAAAGTCAAAACAAAAGCAAAAATTGTACAAAATAATAAAATGAATAACAAAAACTGAAAAGAGAGGAGGAGGACAGCTGCAGCAGCGCATAAGGTGCTCCTCTATTTGGAGAGCCAAGCCCAAACTTCCTTCTTATTGTCCCTGTACTGACCTCCCATTTTCAGCAAAGAAAAAACATTGCTGCAGTGGCAGCAGCCCTGCTGCTATCCTTGCTGCTCCACTGTGTCACTGCTGCCAAGAGCTTGGTCTCCTATGAGCCTTGATCCCCTGCATTAGCATCCACACCTACACCACATTCCCCTGCCTATAAATGCAATAAACAGAAATCAGTTCAGGGGGACCTCAGACAGCAATATACAGAGTGCAATATACACACAGCAACACAGACAGAGCAATTTACAAAGCAGTAGCAGTGAGCAACCTATGGGACTATTTCTGAAGCTGGAGTAAAGAACAGAAACAGAGGCAGCAGCAGCAGAAACAATTAATAGCAGCAAGCAAAAGAGTATCAGTAAGCAGCAATAGCAATAGGCAAATAATCAGAAGCTGGATAAAAGGTTTCTTTCTTTCAAATAGGTTCTATTAAGTATGGTTATTGTTTTGCAAAGAACTATAATTGTGGTTTGTATAAAATAGTTTTAGTTTTTTTTTTTTAGAAACTAGTAATGGAATCGTAAAAAGCAAATTAGCAAGAAATATTAGAACAATCAAAAGTTAGGAGGAGAACAGTATATATTAGTTTGAAATAGGTTCAGTTTTATTCAGAAGGATTGTATTAGAACTAAAAAAATTATAAACAAGAGTGGCGCTGGGGAACAGAGATTTTCTTTTATTATCAACACAATAACTCACACACAGAGAAGAGAAGAGGGATAACAAAAGAGGGAGGGGGTAGAATGAATAAAAGACCAAAGCAGTGAGAAAATTAGAGGGAAAGAGAGGAAAAATTCCAAAAAAAAGGGAAGGGAGAGGGACTTTTACCTCCGGCCACCATTCACGGTGGCCGCCGCCGTAGACCGCCGCCGTACGAACAGCCCAAACAACACCACCCTCAAAGCTACCACAGCGCCTCCACCACCATAACCGCCCCATCACAGCCACAAATCCAACCCAGTCGCCCCAAACTCCCACCGATTGAACCCTCCGCCACCGCAAATCGCCACGTCGCCTCCTCCACGAACCGTGTACCGCCCAACCTCCACCGTTCAACCACCGTGGCCTAACCCAAACCCCCATCGGAAAACAGAACCACCCCTAGCCACCGTCGCAAGCCACATCGCCGTCAAACCCGTAGGTCCCCGCCACCTACGCCGTCACCAAGCGATCACCACCGAACACTTTTTCTTCACAACCATCACCACCGCTCCCTTCCGTTGACCTTCCGTTCACCATCCCTCTCCCTATTCTGGTCATCGACGGCGGTGGGTGTTAGGACGCGAAATCGGGGTTTGCGAGAAGAGAGGGGAATCGGTGAAAAGGAAACGGGTTGGAGGAGAAGAGAAGCTGGAGGCTGAGGATCGGTAGAAGAGAGGGAAGGGTGGAGGCTCAGGTTGAGGTGGAGAGGGCGGAGGAGAGAAAGGCGACGGTTTGGTCACAAGGGGGTTACGGCGTAGAGGCGCGCTGGCCGCACAAGGAGGGAGAGAGAGAGAGAGATTTAGGTTTGGACATTCTAGGGAAAGGGGCGCCGCGGCGCTGAGGAAGGGTGTGAATTAGGGTTAGGATTTTAAGTTTGCTTTTTATATGTGTGATTTTAATTAGTTTTAATTTTAATTAGATTAGGTTTCGCACCCCCACCAATTCCATTCTGCAACCCCCTATGAAAGCCCACAATTTCGTGGGCTGGGCTGCTGCTCACTGTTTACACCCCCAGATTTTATGATACAGCCCTCCTGCCACTTGCATACCATTTTACTACTACACCCCCTGTTTCTCTTTTTTTAATTTCGTTTCTTTCCCCTAAGCGAGTATTTAGTTTTTTTTACAACCCCTTTTTCCCAAATAATAAATTTTCTTTCCCCTAAACGAACTTATTTTTTTCTCAAACCCTTTTTTAAATGATGGATAAATGCTTCCCCGAACAAAAATCAATCCAATTGCAAATTCCTTTCATCACGACGTTCTCTCCAATTAAAATCAACGAGAACACTTTTCAAAAACAAATCTTTTCAAACGTCGAAATCCAAACTAATCATCACTAACGATCACTCGCGCCGTTGCCGTTTGATTGTGAGTGATGATTTCATTCCTGTGGGAGCTAGTAGTGTGGCCACTCTAAATCGTTGTTGTTTGGTCCTCACAAACGCTCTCCTTCAATTGCGAAAACCTTTTCAATGCTCCAAATAAAAACCGATTATCATTAATCATCACTCGCGCCGTTGCCGTTTGGTCGTTGATGATAATTCATTTTCATAAGAATTAGTAGTGCGACCACTCTAAACCATTGTTGTTTGGTCACTGCGAACGTTCAACCCCTTTGCGAAAAACTCCAAAAAGAATAAAAAACAAAAACCGTTTTCCAAACAAACAAGAACTACGTAGCTTTGAATTCTCCATCGCACCAGGAGATACGTAGGAGCGAGAGGCTAACTCTCGTCAAGCGCCAAAAATAAAAATTTTCATTAAGTCTTCTCACTCCCTTTTCAATAAAGAGGCAAAATAAAAGCATTTTCAAATCAACACTTCAAACCACACATTTAATTAAAGGTTCCCTTTCGGTAGAAAGGAGGTACGGGGTGCTAATACCTTTCCCATACCTAACCGACCCCCGAACCTACATCTCTAGTTTTCAAAAGACCATCTGCCTTGTTTAAAAGACCTTTTTTCAATGTTTTGGTCTTAAAATTAAAATATTGGTGGCGGCTTCCAAATTTTTCCACGTTGTCAAACGAAAAGTCCCAAGCCGGATTTTTCGGGCGCAACAGTAACCCCTTTATCAGCAAAAAGCTCCTCCTCATTATTTTCACCACAAGAGACATATAAGCTCATCAAACGCTCGGTATCATCCTCCAACTTAACAACCCGTCCTTGCAGTTCCTCAAACTTTCTATTTAGAGATTCAATCATCTTTTCAAAAGATGGTTTCTTGTGAAACTTTCTATTTTGAAAATATGGTTGAATCTCTAAATAGAAAGTTTGAGGAACTGCAAGGACGGGCTGTTAAGTTGAAGGATGATACCGAGCGTTTGATTAACGTATATGTCTCTTGTGGTGGAAATAATGAGGAGGAGCTTTTTGCTGATAAATGGGTTACTTTTAACGAAAAAGATGAAGGGGTGTTCACGACAATGTGGAATTTTTTTTACAAAGAAATGGAGACATACGCCACTCTAATGGAGCTGCTGTCGACAATGCTCAAGAGAGTGTCATATCAAGATAATGGCGTAGGTCTCTGTTTAGGGGTAGCAGACATTAAATATATATTTTACTGTTTTTCCCAATTTTTACTACTTTAGATTCTTTTATTTTTTTGTATGGATATTTTATTAATTGTATGGATATTTTTATGGTGATAATATTTTACTGCTTTTCCCAATTTTTATTTTTTTAAATTAAAAATTAATTAGTTATTGGATTTTATTTTTTTATCAATAATTAAAAAAATTAATAAAATAATATATAGTTTTAATTAAAACGATTTTTTAAAAAAAATAAAATTTATTTTTTAAAAAAAAATGGTACTTTGCGGCGGATTTGTGTCGTTTGCGGCGGAATTTTAAATAAAACGTTTTTTTAAAAAAATTATATTCATTTTTTTAAAAATAAAACGGGTGCTTTGCGGCGGATAATGGGTACTTTGCGGCGGATACTTTGCGGCGGATATTGGGCACTTTCCGGCGGATATTTTGCGGGAAAAATTTGTCCCATTTTCCGGCGAATTATCCGCCGCAAATTTGCGGTGGATTTTGCGGCGCCAATAAATCCGCCGCAAACTTGCGGCGGATAATCCGCCGCAACGCGTTTGCTTCGAGCTGGCTACCGGCGGCAAAATTCCGCCGCAAATTCCAAATATCCGCCGCAAATTTGGCTTTTGCCCGCAAAGTCCAACTTTTCTTGTGGTGTTCTCCCAAACCCTCACTTCTCTCGAACCCTCTCACACACCCACACTCTCTTCTCCCTCAACCTCCGCCTTCTTCCACCCTCCTCCACCTCCTCCGCCGTCTTCTACGCTCCTCCACCCTTCACCTACGACCTCCTCTTCTCTTCTCCCTCTTTCTCTTCCTCTCCCACCACTCTGCCTTCCTAAAATCGGCCACCACCACCACAAAAACAGTAAAGCTCTTCTTCTTCTTCCTCAAGGGTAAGTTTTCTCTTCTATTATACTTCTACTATACTTCTATTTAACACAAAAGCCCTAATTTTTGATTAACACAAAACCCTATTTCTGTTGCATTTCATCTTCTCATCTTCGTTGCCGGCAAGCCTTATCGTCGCCCTAATTCTGTTGCATTTCATCTTCTCCGCCGTCATCTTCGCCGCGCGCATGCACGCCATAGTGTGGTGAGTGCTCACGTTCCTTCCATTCTTGACATCAACGATTTCGAGGTTCGTTTCTAGATTTCATAGTTTCATTTCTTCATTTCATTTTCGAAATTAAAATGAAATCAAATCAAATCAAATTCTGTTGTTGTTGTTCGGAAGCCCTAAACTAGAGGATTTGGAATCGTAACCGAAGGTGACTCTATGTGATGCCAATAAATTCTTGCAGATGCTTTCAAATTAGAGGTTGAAAAGCTCTTGTCTTTGTTCGCAGCCTCTTGTAAGGATTTGCTTGAGCTCCGTATACAGGTTTCCTATTTTTTTTCTCACACAATTATTAGTGATCTAGATTATTACTTTTTTTTCAAATTTAATTTGGAATTTTAGGTTAAGGTCTCAATTAATTGTGTTATTGTTACTGTTGTGCTTTGGATTGAAGATTCATTGGGTTGCTAAATACGCTCGCCAAGTTGATTTCTCTAATCTGTTATTCAATAGACCACTCATTCATAACAATTGTTTTCGTCTTCTCTGATGCAGATTTGATTGCAATTCTCTAATTTGTTGGCTATAATGCTTTGTCAGGTGTGTTAGTGTTACCAAATACCAATTGGCCATTTCATTGTACTTGGTGATTACGCATGAGTTTCTGGGTATTATAGATTTGTAGCTTACCTTTTTGTGTTGCGGTTCTTAGGAAGGAGTAGTGGATTTCGAGTGGCATCAACACATCGGCTATGTACCAAAGGGTTTTGACTGTGAAGTACACCTTTCAAATTGCAATTTCAATTAAAGGAAAGCCAATCCCCGATTCCTAGTCTACAATTTCGCTTTTCGCATTCAAGCTTCACTGTGAAACTTTTTTCAGGTATGTGAAAAAGTCGTATCTGTCAATTTTTATCTATTACTTAGTCCATTGATTTTATTTTTGTGATATTTGTATAAGATGATAATTTATGCAAAGATACACAGAAGTGTCCTGCTCCAGACTCATGCCCTTATCAACCAGTAGGATTCAAAGATAACTTAGTTTGATTCAAGGAGAAATTATTAACAAAGATTGTGTTTGGTTTCAGAAACTTCAATTGAGGATAAAGAAGGATTGCGAAGTTCTTGAACAAACAACTATTGTCGGTGATGATGGTAATATTGTCGGTGAACAAACAACTACTGTCTGCTTTCTAATTAGAACCATTTTCTATTTCATTTTCATTTTTCTCTTTCTTGATGTATGAATTAAAGAAGCGGAGGGCTTCAAATCAAAGAGAAAGGAAGAGATTCTGGCCTTTTTTGTCATTTACTTTTGTAATTGTTTATTTGTTGTAATTTGTACTAGGGAGTGGGGTCTCTCTAGGGTAGCTGTTTGTACTAGGAAGTGAGGTATCTTTCTAGGGCAGCTGGTTGTAACAGGGGTGGGGTATCTCTTGTTACTGTTCTAATAGATTTGAGGGCTCTTCATAGGTGGGGTATCCTAGGAGAAGAGTGCCTGAGTCTGTAAAGGTTTCCAAGGCACCCGTAAGCCTTGTTGTGTTAGTGGAAAATCTCACAAGGGTGTGAGGACTGGACGTAGGTCACTGGGAAGTGACCGAACCAGTATAAATCTGCTGTGTTCTTTATTGCTTTATTTTCTAATTCCTTCGCTTCCACTTAACCTGCGCGAAAATTAATCGAAGTCATTGAAAAGGGGAAAAAGTTTTCAAAAGTTTTTAAATCTCAATTCACCCCCCTCTTGAGACTAAAGCCACTTGGCAACAATTGGTATCAGAGCTAGACTCTTGTATAAAGGGCCTAGCAGCTTCAAGAGTAATGGCTTCAGGTTGGTCTACGCAAGAGGGTGCTTCTCTTACCCGTCCTCTGGGATTCAACGGGAAAGATTACGCATATTGGAAAGAAAGAATGAGAATATTTATTGAAGGGATAGACTTAGATGTTTGGGATGCTGTGGAAAAAGGACCCTTTGTCCCCACGCACATGGTAAATGGTATTCTTACAATTAAAGGGAGAAATGAATGGTCTGATGAGGAAAAGAGAAAAGTTCAACATAATCTGCGGGCTAAAAACATAATTACTTCTGCTTTGAGTCCTGATGAATTTTTTAGAGTTTCAAACTGTAAATCTGCTCAAGAAATGTGGGATAATCTACAAGTCACTCATGAGGGTACAAATGAAATAAAAAGGGGTCGAACGAACACTCTGATCAGAGAATACGAGCTATTCAGAATGAATTCAGGTGAAACTATTCCAGAAATGCAAAAGAGGTTCACTCACATAGTGAATCAACTGAGTCTTTTGGGAAAGTCATTCCCTGCTGAAGATCTGATCAACAAAGTTCTAAGGTGTCTAAACAGAGAATGGCAACCTAAAGTAACTGCTATAGCTGAATCCGGGAATTTAGCTACTAAGTTACAAGATCATGAACTAGAGCTCACCCGTTTGACAGTGCACGAAAATACAGACAAGAAAAAGAAAAGCTTGGCTCTGAAAGCGTCTACTTCAAGTTGACCTTGTAATAGTGATGACTCAGAAAGTGAGAATGATGAAAGTGAGGAAAACATGGCTCTCATGGTTCGAAAATTCAAAAAGCTTATGAGAAAGAAAAATTTTGCCAAAGATTTTTCTCCTGAGAAGTTCTCCAGCAAAGAAAGTTCAGCCGGTCCTCCAACTTGCTATGAATGTGGGAAACCTGGTCACATGAGGATGGAATGCCCTAGTTTACAGAAAAAGGGATCCAAATTCGAAAAGAAGGCATTCAGAGAAAACAAAAGAAGGAAAGCCTACGTAGCGTGGGAAGACAATGACACAAGCAGTTCAGATGGTTCAGAAAGCGAAGAAGCTCATTTTTCTCTTATGGCCAACCACGAAAGTGAAAGTGAATCCGAAAATGAGGTAAGCTCTAACTCTGATTCTTTACAAGATGCATATGACGAACTGCATGAAGCATTTGTTGAATTGCATGATAATTCACTTAAATTAGCTAAGGCATTAAGTAAATCAAAGAAAACCATTGCTAACCTTCAAAATGAAGTTAATGCTTTAACTAAGGAAAAATTAGAGCTTAGAAAAGAAAATGATGATCTTGTTTATTTCAATGAAAATTATGTATGTGATAAGTGTATAGAACATGAAAAGAAAATCAATGAGCTTGAATGTACAATAGGCAAAATGTCCAAATTACAACATGTACATCCTAGGGTTCCAAGAAATGATTTTGAGAAAAGACATATGCATCATAGACCTAAGTTTACTACTAGACCCTATATTAGATGTTATTTCTGTGCTAAAACTGGACATACATCATCTGTTTGCAGGGCAAGAGGTAAACAAAATATGAAAAAGGTGTGGGTTCCTAAAGGGACCATACCAAACACTAACCCATAAGGACCCAAAAAGATTTGGGTACCTAGAACCCTGTTTTAAATCATTGCAGGTATGCTTCAAGGTATGGGGGCAGATTGATACATTGACAGCAAAAACTCAAAGCGCATGACTGGAGACGCAATAAAGTTATTAACACTCACCCCCGGAAAAAGCCGTCATGTGACTTATGATAAAAATAGAGGAATAATCTCCGGTAAAGGTTAGATTGGTAAAGTTTTATTCACCTCTATTGAAAATGTGTTTAAGAATAGTTTATTAAGTCAAATATGTGACTAGTGAAATAGAGTAATCCCCGAATCTCATTTCATGCATCATTAAGAACAATATTTGTAAGGCATGTTAGAATAACAGGAAACAACAGTATTCTAGTCAACCCTCTAGTACTGAGCATATAGAATTTATATATTACCTTCTTAGAGGTTATGGTTAGAAAGGCGATAGTGTGATTGAGTTAGTTGAGTCGTCACAATCAGCTAGTTGATATTTCCACAAATCCATTGCAAAAGAAAACCTGGTTCCTCGTTCATTCAAATGAGTTTTCAATTAAATGTTTCTCAAGTGATTTTATAAAATGTGAATTTAAGTGAAATCGTGACTTGTGAATTTCTGCGTACTCAAAAAGCGTCTTCTAAAGCAGTTGAAGTGCTACTTATTTGAAATCTATTTTCTCCTGTCACAATCAATTTCTAGCTCCGGTATTTTGCCATAATACATGCTCACAATCGTTGTTTACCTAAAATGATTTTTCTCCCAAAACTTTACTTCCCATATTCTGGCTGCCATCACCAACTTTCAAACTAAGCAGCGTGAAATGTATGAAACTTAAACAATTGCTTCACAGATTTTGAGACTCATGATTAGCTTTTACTTGTTTTGATGAAATATTCTCTTCATGGTTTCAAATATGATTTTCTTTTGGTTTTGATGATCACTTATAAATCTGCAATGGTTCTTTTACCTTGTCAAATAGCTGTGTCATTCGATTCGCAAACTTCATCATATGTCGACCCTTTTGATCATGACAAAAAGGGGGAGAAATATATTGTTGCATGAAGCATATAATATTGTCATATTAAACATATAGGGGGAGAAATATTGTCACTTTGCATATAGTAAATGAAACAGGGGGAGCATCAAGTAAGGGGGGGTATAATCACATATATATGTATGCATTATTTTCTTTGATGAACTAACCTCCCACCTTAAGATGAGTAAAGTTTTGTCATCATCAAAAAGGGGGGAGAATGTGGATATCTTGTACTGCAGGTAACTTATATTGTAGGTTAGGTTTTGATGATGAAAAAGACAAAGCCAAAGTTGATGGCCAAAGTTGATGAAAGTGACAAAGTATCTAAAGTCACATTCCAAGACAATCAAGCTCAAGAATTGAAGTCTCAAGAAATAAGGGTAGTCCTTAGGGTTTGGGGATTGTCTTAGGAAAAAGTGTAAGCTCTTCCGAGGGTCAGCTCATCTCTCAAAGTCTCACGTCTTCACTAGCTTTTTCAAATTGCATGCATGCACAGTAAACTTAAAAACCATTTTGGAAAAGAGAGAAATCGATTCACTACTTTTAACTAAACATCAAAATCGATTTCTAACTCAAATATGAAAGTATATAATCGATTCATAAACTCCCTTTCAAAGCAAAGAATCGATTCCTATTGTTTTTATTAAGTATACAATTGATTTGCATCTCTTTCTAAACAAGCAAGAATCAATTTTCCAATTAAACATTCTCAAGCACATAATCGATTTCATCTTTATGTTAAGGAAGCACATAATTGATTTTTATCTTTTAAAGAAGCACAAAATCGATTTCATCTATTTTCAAACAAACACATAATCGATTTCTCATCCTAGATCTAGTTAGGCAAACAATCGATTATCATTCTTAGGCAAGCCAGGCACTTAATCGATTCTATCATCTCCATAATTATTTCAACTACTATATTTTTTCTCATAGCCTATAAATAGAGGCTTCATACTTCTCAATTCCACACAACCCATTTTCACGATTCAAAGCATAATTAGAAAAACTCTTCACACTTTCATTTCTGCTCTTCTCGCACCGTTGGTCCGTCAGAGCTGATCTCTCGCAAGAGTTAGTCGGGGTTGGAATCTTCAAGTTGTAATATCTGCCTACATTAGAGGTATTTTGGTCTTTACTTTGGTAATTGTTTATTTGTTGTAATTTGTACTAGGGAGTGGGGTATATCTCTAGGGTAGCCGTTTGTACTAGGAAGTGGGGTATCTTTCTAGGGCAGCTGGTTGTAAGAGGGGTGGGGTATCTCTTGTTACTGTTGTAATAGATTTGAGGGCTCTTCATATGTGGGGTATCCTAGGAGAAGAGTGCCTGAGTCTGTAAAGGTTTTCAAGGCACCCGTAAGCCTTGTTGTGTTAGTAGTAAATCTCACAAGGGTGTGAGGACTGGACGTAGGTCACTGGGAGGTGACCGAACCAGTATAAATCTGCTGTGTTCTTTATTGCTTTATTTTCTAATTCCTTCGCTTCCACTTAACCTGCGCAAAAATTAATCTAAGTCATTGAAAAAGGGAAAAAGTTTTCAAAAGTTTTTAAATCTCAGTTCACCCCCCTCTTGAGACTGAAGCCACTTGGCAACAGAATTATGGCAACAAAGTAGCGGGATGACTTGGAGTAGTTGGTGTTCCTCACATAGACCCATTCAGAATTTTCTATGGTTCGGTATAGCCATCCCTGAGAAGAAGAAGGTAAGACATCTAATTTGGTTAGCAGACAATTTGGTAATTTGGAGTGCAAGAAATGATATCGTCTTTAAAGGAGTGTCCGTGAATGTCACGGTGCTTTTTAAGCGGGTTGTAAATTTATCTTGGGGATGGTTTGTTAGATTGGTAGGAAGAAATGTGGAAGTCTCTTACGATAGATTGAGTATAAACCCGGTTTATTGCCTAAAATGGCCTTCCTGGTGTTTCTTTGATAAATCTACATATTGGCTGGAGTTGAGACCACAAGAATGCAACAAGTGGGGTATTATTAGAGCTATACTCACACAGAGGATATGATTGAATTGTTGATTTGGTTAGTTTGGTCATATGATTTATGTGGGGGTAGTATACCTATATCACATAATTATCACTTTGGTTGTTACTAACTAGAGTGTACGGTTGTTGCTTGAGTGGTACATGCCATGTTTGAAGGGGTAGTTTTGGCCAGGTTTTCTCTTTCATGGACTTGATGTTGGTTCCTTTATTGGCAGTAACGTGTTGGTTAGTTAGGTGCTGGGTTCTTATACAGTTGTAAACAGATATCTGTGTTACATGGTCAATCATTTGTTCTATTCTTTGGGGTATTCTTTTATCAACTCCTCAAAACAGGCTTCCAAACTTATTTATTTAATATTAAGTTTGGAAGCCTGTTTTGAGCCAAAATAGCACTTATGTGCTCACCTTTGTGGATTTAATGTGTTTTAAAGTGTGCAGGTTGGTGCTGATATTAGTGCTGGAGCACCAGATGCGCAGGAGAGAGAAACAAGGAGATAATTTCTGCACCAATGTCAATCAGCCACTTGCTTTGGGCTGCTGCTACTGTTTAGAGGCACCAACTGCTGCTGGTCACTTGCTTTTAAGCTGCTAGCCACTTGCTTTTGAAGAGATAGGGTGCCATAAAGTCAATAAAGTAAAAAGCACAAAAAGACAAAAATGAAAGATTTGCAAAATTGGCAATTTCTCTCTCATAGACCCACCTCTTTGGATATAAATAGAAGATCATTTTCTGAAGAAAGCTGGCTGGAAATGAGGGTTACATTTAGAAATTGTGTCTTCTCTTACCTTCCATGCCTCCATTAAATAAAGCTTGGGCGAACCAGCAGCACTGATCTGACAGCAGAGTTGTGAAGCAACTTGGGGTTGTTTTTGCTTCTTTAGTTTGAAAGGGCTGAAGTTCACATTTCTAATACTCTTGCTACTTTCTTTGTTGTTATTTCAGTACCATGTTTATGGTGTTAGGTACCTCTGTTGTGTTTGTGGATTTTATGCTCATTATGAGCTAATTTCTCTAAGTTAGATGCTTTAAACTTTTAATGACTCTTTGAATGGTTTAAGTGTTAAATGTTGCTTAGTTCCTTTAACTCTTGTGCTATAATATTTCCAAACTTGATTTAAGTTTGATCACCTTTTATTAAGTTGCATTTTAATTCCGAAAGGGTTAACTTGTTGAACTCAAGAGTTGGTATGGGTTGTGTTAATTAAAGGACGCTTTAGTTAATCTTATTTTAACCTAGACATAGGAAGATGAGCCCATAAAGTGAACTTGCCATGCTTAATATCCAGGGGTGAACCTAATGAGTACTTAGACATAAGCAATCTTAGTGAAACCATGTAGTAAGTGACTGAAAAACACATACTCTTCTGCATGCGCATAGGTGCTGTAGCACCAATTTAGCACCAGACTATCATTGAGAAATACTTGTGTAAAAGCATCCAAACTGGTTTTCTATTGTTGTCTTCACATCCTCTTTAATTTAACTATATTATATTTCCAAAATGCCTTACCACATGATTATTTTCTCATTTACTTGTACTCAATAGCTTACTTACTAATTTAAATATAGAAAAGAACTTCACAATCCTAGTGGGAACGATCTCTACTTACTCTTTATTACTTGTTGCGATTGTGTATACTTGTGCATCACCTTTTCTACACAACACTAGCAAGAAATGCGACACCACTCTTCTCTCTTAGTTAACCTTCTTCTACTTCTCAATAATTCTTTGATCGTTTGAGTCTTAAACCTTGCCCCACTGGCAATGCACATATTAACATTCTACGAACTGTATTTCTGTTAACACCTTGTTCTTTAATTAAATGGAGATTTTGTTAGAAATTTTTTGAACATGAGAGAAGTTAAAACCAGAATTTAAAATAAGCAAAGTGCGGATGCTAGAAAATATTCACGTTTCAGGTATTTTTACTTATGATGAGTAAAGTAAAAGTAGAGAGGGTGTCTTTAATTGAGTGCAAAAGTCAATCATTCAATTAAGCATGTGTGTTGGGTTCATGGGCAAGCCATGGGGTACCCTTGACTAGGTAGAGCTGGCAAAACAGGCTACCCGGCCCATATCGGGCCGGCCCGCTACGGGCTCGGGCTTTTAAGGGTAGGGCTAAAAAGCCTGGGTTGAAATTCGAGCTCACCCTTTATGGCCCAAGCCCGGCCCAATGCGGGTTGCGGGCTTCTCGGGCTAGCCCGCATTATGCGCGATTTTTTAGCGACACTATCATGTTTTTGGGTCGACTGTTTTCTGTGAGTAGTGTTTGTGCTGCGGGTTTGGCCTTTTAATGAGATAGAGTGGTCCAAAAAATTAACTATACTTTAAATTAAGATATGTACCCGCATTTTGAGTTATTCCAAGCGTACCGTCTTTGTTTGAGACCTTATATGGAGGTAGCAGATTCTACAGAGGTATTATTATTTCCATGGCCTTAGTGTTTCAAATTTTTACTCTATATATATCCACTGCACATTCTGTATTCAATTTTTGACTGAAGTAATTTGTAGGTAACAACTCATATAAGTTTAATATTGAAGACCATTGCTAAGGAGTTGCACCGTAATAAGGAAAGACTAATGGAATCATCGTCGTTGTTAAGCATCATAGATATCTATCTTGAAGTATATTATACAATATACATGCATTTAAGAAATATCAATATATCTACTGTAATCCCAATTTTTTTATTCACTGGCTTGCGGGCTACCCATGGCCCGGTCGGGCTAGCCCGACGCGGGCTCGGGCTTTTGCGGACCGGGCTAAAAAGCCCGGATGTAAAAACGAGCTCAATTCCTTCGGCCCAAGCCCTCCCACTTTTCGGTGTAACCCGGCCCGGCCCATTTTGCCAGCTCTATGGCTAGGGCTTGACAAACATAGGCCACCCGCTCGAAATCCGACGAAACCGTAGTGAGAAGAAAGAACGCGGGCGAGTCGCAGTGGACTGCGGGTCAGCAGGTACATTTAATCAGTTTCACGCAGATTTATGCGGGAGGTTTCGGCTCTTGGATAGTGAATCCGAAACCGACCGATGCATGTTCACCGTTAGATTATACTGCACACGGATTACAATGTCAATCAATGGTTGATATTTATTTAGTGCATTTGTTTTTTTTATGAGAAGATAAAACGATTTCTTAATTCCCTCAATTATTCATTACTCTTTCATTAAACCACACACGGCCGCTTCCTCTCTCATTCTCTATATACTCAATTTTTTTCATGTCCGACTCTCAGTATCTCAGTATCTCTCTTAGAATGCCTAAACGAGATTTTGTTGTTACTTCATCAGGCGACGGCAACGAATTTGTTCCGGCAACAACGACACACATCCGTTCCAACGACAACGACGACAAAGAATTTGTTCACGCGATGGCGACGGCGGCGAATCTATAAAAAGGGGATCTAAATGGTTTGGTTGTTCCAGATCTTTCAAAAGTTACAAGCTTTTTCTCTCTGCATGTTACGACGGTGAATCTGTCGGCGTCTTCGTCTCTAGCATCTTCTTTTGTAAACGTCTTCAGTATGTTGTGTTTCTTTTACAAAGAAATAGATGATAGATTATAGTAGGAGTATGTAACATCTTTCCTTTTCTTGTGATAGTTTGTTTGACTTGTAAAAAATTCTATTTTTATGTGGTGTTTACGGTTTTTGTTCTTAAATTAGTGTTCTTCTGAGATTTTGGAAGTGGTGTAATTCATTTTTATTGTTGTTGATCCATGTTTGGTTTGCTGTTGTTCACCTCCTTTCTCAATCTCAAACCCATCGCGATCACCTGTTTTACCCGTCAAACCCGCATAACCGAACTCGCACAATCCGACAGAAAAATTGGGCGGAATTGGGCCTGTGTTTGTAAACTGTGGTTTTTGGCGGGTTGGTGTTTTGGGCCCGTAACCGCCCAAAAGCGCCCGATGTCCAGGCCTACTGGCAACCCCAAAATAATATTATTAGCTATCCCTATAATATATAATTTAACTACCTCAAATAACTTTAGGCTTAAATACTTGTCACCCCTGCAAATATAACCATTATCCATTTACCCCCTACAAAAAAAACATTCAAAAAATACCTTGCAAAATGTAAAATTATCCAGTTACCCCCTGCTGTTAGTTTTACCCCTCTGCTGTTAGTTTTGGCTGCCATTTGCAGGAGGTAACTAGAAACACTTAATATTTGCAGGGAGGTAACTAGATCCCACTTAATATTTGTAAGTGGGTAACTAGATCCAAAATGTCAGCCAAATCAGCATATACTTAATGTTGTTAGCTAAAAATAACAGCAGGGGGTAACTGGATAATTTTACATTTCGCAAGGTATTTTTTGAATGTTTTTTTTGCAGGGGGGTAAATGGATAATGACTATATTTGCAGAGAGTTAACAAGTATTTAAGCCACAAATTTATTAGTCCAAAGAGATAAAAGAACAATAACAAGCCCATTAATTTATTATTAGCCCAAACAAATATGACTCTCAAACCATTATTCATCAGTTTTTTGTCTTTGTCGGTGCTTTAATTTACATTTTTTATAACTAAAAATCATTGTGAAATCTTTTATTTATTGATTAAGATTAATATATTAATTTTAAAAGTATATTTTATTTTCTCTTTAAATTCCGCCACCTCATAATATTTGTGCTAGCTCCGACCCTGCCAACTATCACTATAAAAAATAACAGTATTAGCGACAGATATTAGATAGGGAAGTAGAATCCGACTAAAAAAACATTACTGAGGGAATTAGCGACGGATAGAGCGTCGCTATAGAGGAGGCGCTTTTTTTAAGTAAAAAACATATTCCGTCACTAATTCCCTTCAAATTCGTCGCTAAAAGTCAAATGTGACCGTTCTGACTTATTTCGTCGCTAGTTCCCTTCAAATCTGTTGCTAAAAGTCAGATGTGATTGTTCTGACTAGGTGGGATATTCCAGTCCGTCGCTAATTCAAAAAACCGTCGCTAATACCCTTCAAATCCGTCACTAAAGGTTTTTTATGGGTTTTACTCGAAACCCCCAACCCATCTCTCTTATTTTCATTTTTTCTCCCCAACTCTTCTCTCTCCCTCTCTCTATCCGAACCTCTTCACCACCACACCACCACCACCACCACCACATAGCTCCTCTGATCCTCACTCTACTCTCTTTCTCTCTAACCGTACCTTTCTCTATTTGTCCCCCTCTCTCTCTCTCTCCTTAACGGTTAGTTTTTGATTTTTTTTGTTTTTAGGTATTTTTTTAGTTTTATTGTTATTATGGTTTATGAATGAAATTTGAAATTTGATTTTGAAATGTTAATTTAAAATGTGATTATTGTAGAATAAATTTGTTGGTGTTTGAAATCTCACTACCACACCAGAGTGTACACCGTCACCAGACCGCTACGAGACCGTTGGATTCTTTTTCTCGATCTCATAACGGTTAGTTTTTTTATTTATTTTTGTTTTTATGTATTATTTTAGTTTTGTTGTTTTTTAATTAGTTATTGAAATGTGAAATGTTAATTTGAAATGTGTATATTTTAGAATAAAATTGTTGTCGTTAGAAAGGTTGTTTTTAGTGTTTAGGATTGTGAAATTTGAAAGGTTGTTGTATGTGTATAGGATTGTGTTTAGAATTGTAGAATAAAATTGTTGTTGTTAATTAGAAAGGTTGTTGTTAGTATTTGAAATGATAGAAATTTGAAATGTGGATGTGTATGGTTGATGTTGTTGTTAATTGAAATTGTGTTAAATTGTTGTTAGGGATGTTAATTGAAATTGTGTTAGATTGTTGTTTTGATGTTTGATGAACCCTAGGTTAGATGACTATATTGGATATTGTTATTGTGTGATGTTAATGGAAAGGGTGAGGTGATGTCCCTCACCCCCATATTTTGCTCGAAATCATTTCCATTGAGATAGTTGCGAGACGATACTAACAATGGTAGGGTTGGGAGTTAGAAATAACTTCCTTCATTTACTTGGATGAAAAAGGGTTTTGTGCTGTCCTTGACCCCTATATTCGGCTCGAAATCATCTCCACTGAGATAATATCGATGTCACTAACTTGATAGGTTATTGGGAATGTTATAGGAATCTAATGTGTTTTTTTAAAATGCGTGTAGATGAATTGGAATCAATTGAATCGTGGTTGAGTGTATGATCGGTTATATTCGGGAAGACCGTTTTTTAAGGAAACTTTTGTAAATGGGGTTGAAGAGTTTATTATGGTAGCGTGGCAACATGAATTGGCTAAACAGGAAGGGGGGATTAGATGTCCATGCTTTAATTGCGATGGTGTACCTATTAGTACTGATGATGAAATCAGGGATCACTTGTATCGTGTCGGGTTTGGGCCTAATTATTGGATTTGGGGGGACCATGTCGAACGACTTCCAAATTTTGACGTAGGGGCTTCAAGCAGTTTTGGTGTTGGTGTTCCATCTAATGAACAGTTTGAGTCGATGGAAAGCATGATTTGTGATGGTCTCGGGGTGAATGTGCCATTTGATGAGCCACAGTATGATGATCAAGATGAACTTCCAAATGAAGAAGCACAGAGATTTTATAATTTGTTAGGTGAGTCAAACAAACCGTTGTTTGAAGGCTCGCCAGAGTCAACATTATCTATGTCTGTGAAGCTTTTAGCTCTCAAGTCCATGAGTAATATTTATGAGTTGAGTTTAGATTATGTGACTCAAGTCCATGAGTAATATTTATGAGTTGAGTTTAGATTATAATTTATTGAGTTTATTTTATTTGCATAGGAAGACTTTAAGGAAAGTAAAATTGCAAAATTTTGTCAAGTGAATATTTTATAAAAACAATGACAAAAATGGTATTTATATGTAATATTATAAATATTTATTAAAATTAAAAGATCTGGTCAGTAATAATTATCATTGTCGCTAATACTTTTAAAGTTTATTAAGAATACAAATATTTTAATAAGTTAAAATTTAGGCTAAAGTGCTCCCGGGGTCCCTTATCTTTATTTAAAGTAACGATTTGGTCCTTTATATTTTTTTTGTCCCAAATCAGTCCTTTATGTTTTAAATTTTTGACACATAAATCCTTTTCTGTCCCAAATCAGTCCTTTATGTTTCAAATTTTTAACACATAAATCCTTTTTTTTGACACATAAATCAGCATTGTTAACGGAAAATGATTTATGTGTCAAAAATTTGAAAGATAAAGGACTTATTTGGGACAAAAAAAACATAAAGGACTAATTCGTTACTTTAAATAAAGATAAGGGATCCCAGGAGCACTTTAGCCTAAAATTTATTAAAAATGCGGGAACGTTAAATATTTAAAGTGTTTTTTTTCGTGTGTTTGTATTCTTTGTGTTAATTGAAAATTTATTTAAATTGTTTATTAAAATTGGTGATTTTTAGAGTAATTCTGATGTAATCACAAGCCTAACATATTATTTTTGCCACAACCACACAAAAAATTAGACGTAATAATAAAGCCAATAGTAAATCTTTGCTCTTTTTCTTCTTATAATTTCTTAGCCAGTTGTTCTCTCTTAGTTAACCTTTTTTTATTTCTCAATAAGGGTGTGTTTGAGAAGAGACGGAGGGATGAGAAAAAGAGAGAAGAGAAAGTGAGAAAAGAGAGAAAGAAGTGACAAACCATGTTACCAAGAAATAATTTTTTAAAAGACTGGTTAATAATATTTTAAAGCTGATTTGATGGAAGGAGCTTTACATGTTGACACGTGTAAAAATATGCTAAAAAAATCGTTGCGATATATAGTGTTAAAGATAATTTAACAGAATCCTAAGAGCTGCATTCTTTGTAGGGAGTGAAGGTATGCCTCCTCTCCCTGTCACTGTGACAGCACCACAAGCATTTGCAAAATCAAGAGCCTCTCTCAACCTTTTCTCATCCTGAAAAATTACAAAATAGGTAGACATAGATAACAATTTTTTAATAATTAAATAGTTTAGATGTTAATATTGTCACCTTATAAATATGTTTATGTGCAGCCACTATACTCAAAAATCCACCAACAAAAGAATCACCAGCGCCAGTTGTATCAGCTGCTTCTACCTCAAAACCAGAAACCCAGCCGTTAAAGTCCTGAGCAACGATGAGGACATGTAAAGGATTAACCATAACCAAGTCATAATGGATTAGCACATAAGAAAAAGAACATAACCAATTAGGCTCCAAAAAATGTTTACATTAGTCCAATAACATTTTTTCTTAGGTTTGAAGGTCTTCAATCTAGTTTCGGTGTCCAGGGAAGGAGTTTGACTAATTTGGAGTTTGGTAAACAAGTAAGTAAAGTCTAATCTCAATTTGTTCGATCTCCGAAGATCGAACTCAGGTACTAACCTGGGCGGAGCTAGCATAAATTTTATGCGGGGGCTAAATATAAATGTTTAATTATGCTTTTGAACTAGAGGTGTCAATTTGGCTCCAAGCCCCAAGCCCAGCCCCATTGGCCCCCAGTCAAGCCCCACAAAATTGAAGCCCTCTATTAATGGGGCTTCTTTTAGCCCCAAACCACTGTGGGTTTTTTTTTATGTACCCCCATCATCTCCCTATTTACCCCCACATAAAAGTGAAACCCAAAAATACCCCTGCCCAATTTTTAATTCGCTCGGATTTACCTCCATTTGAGGTAAATCCGCTTTGTTATTTTTAAAGTCGGATTTACCTCATATGGGGGTGCCCAATAGGTAAATCCGATTTCTAGTGGGTACATAAATCCGATTTCCCTAAAAAAAGAGAAAATCGGATTTATCCCACCTAAGGTAAATCCGATTTCTCTAAAAAAAGGAAATCGGATTTATCCCACCTAAGGTAAATCCGATTTTGTTATTAAAAAAATTGTTTTTTATTTAATTTTTTTAAAAAAGGTTATAAAATACTACTAAAAATCCGTTAAACAGCCAAAACTAATCCAAAAATTATGAAAACACCACTAAAAATCTAATAAAACCAAAATAAAGTTATGCAAATTTTTTCAGATTTTTTGGAGATTATGAAAAATTTAAAAAATTAATAAAAAATAGTAAACGATGGAATTTGGGATTTTGAGGTCCCCAGTCCTGAAAGAAGTCACTTATTTAGGAGTATTGATCCTTGATATTTTTCGGATTTAAAGAATGTGGTTTCATTACAATTTGAGTAGGTTGCCCGAAAACTGATTTTTTAGCCTAAATTATTCTCCCGACGTACAATATCGTCACGTGTTAACGAACTACACACTAAACAGAACCAAAAGATGGTCGAAATTTGTTTTTAAAATTTTAACTGATTTATTTATTTATTAATTGGGTTAACAAAGCGGATTTACCCCCACATAAGGTAAATCTGCTTTGGTTATTTTTAAAAGCGGATTTACCTTATATGATGGGGTAGATCCGCTTTTAAAAATAACAAATCGGATTTACCCCCACTTAAGGTAAATCCGATTTGTTATTTTTAAAAGCGGATCTACCCATCTTAAATAAATCCGATTTAAATTTTTTAAAATTTTTAGTGGAAATCGGATTTACCTAAATCCGATTTAAATTTTTTAAAATTTTTTGTGGAAATCGGATTTAGGTAAATCCGATTTCCAAAAAAAAAAAATGAAATCAGGATACGTTCGGGATTTTTAAATTTTGTTAAGGGCAATTGCGTCTTTTCGCAGGGTCGGTGGGGGTAGCTGGGAGATGATGGGGGTACAAAAAAAAAATCCCAACCACTGTTTTAAATTTTTTAGTGGGTTAGGGCCAGGGCTTTGTGGGCTGGCCCCCAAATTTTATTCTCATTCTTTTCCCACTATTTACACCTCCAATTTCATTCTTTCACCCTGTTCTCTTCTCTCTCCCTCTCACCACCACTTTTTTCTCCCTCTCACCACAACCACCACCACCTTCTTTTCCCTCTCACCACCACCACCACCACCACCTCCTTATCCCTCTCACCACCACCACCTCTTTTCCCACTATTTATACCTCTACTTTCATTCTTTCACCACTTTCCTCTTTTCCCTCACTCCCACCACCATCATCATCTTGGACTCACCACCACCACCACCATTTTCCACTCACCACCATCACCACCACCACCTCCTTTTCCCTCTCACCACCACACTCAACCACCATCACTTCCTTTTTCCCCTCACCACCACCTATTTTCTCACTATTTACACGTCCACTTTCATTCTTTCACTCTCTTCCTCTTCTCCTTCACTCTCACCACAACCACCACCACCATCACCATCTTCCACTCACCACCACCACCACCTCCTTTTCCCTCTCCCCACCATCACACAACAACCACCACCTCCTTTTTCCTCTCACCACCACCACCACCACATATTTTCCTACTATTTACACCTCCACTTTCACTCTTTCACCCCCTTCCTCTTTCCCCACACCCACCACCACCTCCTTCTCCCTCTCACCACAACCACCACCACCACCATCACTATCTCACACTCACCACCACCACCTTTTCAGTTTTTTTTAAAAAGGCCCATGGTCTGAACTAGGCCATCAAAGTTGAGTGGGCTTTTGGTTCCATGGGCTTTTGGTCCCATGGGCTTTTAGTCCCATGGACCACGTGGGCCTAGGGTGGGCTGGCCCACGTGGGCCAAATTGACAGCTCTATTTTGAACCCTCTATTTTCTTCGTTTGTCTAGTTTGGACTCTTTATTTTATTGGTGATTTTACTCCCCCAAGTTTCTCAATTTGGCAATTTCATCTATGATGTTTTCATCGCATTGTTCATCCACAAAAAATCAAAGATCGTCCAGTATCCCATTTTTCCAAAATCCAAGACTTTTAGGGACCATAATTGCAAATAATATATGATTTTGAGAGACAAAAAATACCATTAAAACTTGGAGACAAAAAATTTCCCGATAGAGTATTGTTATATATATTTTGGAAAGCTTGATGTTGACATATCAACCATGTTTTGTGTTAATCCTCTGATGCACCGTATTTAGTTTACTTGTGTGTGTGAGTTTAAAAAAAATCAAGTTGTACAATAATGTTATTTAATATAATAATGGTTTATGAGTCATATTTGTTTGGGCTAATAATGAACTTAAACTAATAAATTTATTGTTGTTCTTTTATCTCTTTGGACTGATATATATTTTTTGACAAATGGACTAATAAATTTAGTTGGAGTAGCTAAATTATATATTTTTGGGTAGCTAAATATATTTATATACCTAGTTATACAGATATTTTTTTTTGGGTAGCATTGGCTACCCCATAACAATACCACCCTCCGCCCCTGGTACTAACTGAATCGATCCTTTTAGATGTAGTGCGTTAACTACTCGCACTCAATCTTAAGTGAGTTTATGTTGGGAAAACCAATTATAATTTCCAATATTTAATATTAATAGTGGTGAAAAATTCAAGAGACACATTTGAAGAGATGAAGGGGTGTATCTAGAATGTTGAAGAAAAATCAAGAAGTGGAGCTCGTTGGAAATGTGGGATAATTAATACCCACGGTGTCACATACATGAATGATGATTGCTCTCCTATTCTATAAATAGGAAGTCTATGTGAAGTCTTGTAGCAATCCCAACCAAGAGCAAGAGAAGAGTGCAAGTGAGAGTGTGTGAGATCACTTGTGTGAGAGTCTCTTGTAATGGGTGTGTTATCATTTCTTGTAACTCTTAGAGTGAGAGTATTGTAGAGTGATACACAAATTGGGTTGTGTTGTACTCTTATTTGAGATAGTGAATATAATCATTGTGGTGTTTCCGTGGATGTAGGCAGGAGGTGCCGAACCACATAAATCTCTTTGTGCCTTCTCTTCTTTCTTTATAGTGTGTGTTCCCCTTATAAGATCCTAGGTGTGTGCGAATTTCCCCAAGAGTTTATAATATTATTTTGTATATATGACAATACTATGCTTGTGAAGACGAATAGATCAAATCATGGAAATTTACATATATGCTAATGGATCAAACCTTGGTGTAGTATCTACAACCCCTTGCTCCTTCGGTGACCAACAAAAGTTTGAGATTGTAGTGAAACAACTTCTTCATGATCATTTTGTCGTCATAAGGATCATCACCATTGGTCAAGATTTGAACTTCTTCCACACTTACCTATTCTTAACAAAATTATCCATGTGTTCAAAATTAGTATACATAAATATTGGAATTAATTCCTATTTTCATAAATAAATAAAAAACAAAGTGTGTTCAACTTGGTCATTGAACATTCAATTTTAATGTTTTAGAGGGATCAATATTGTGTATTTTGATGTACCTTAATAATGTCAGCATAATTCCATATACTCATGATGCCTTCCCTAGCAGCCTCTATGGATGGCCATAGTGGCAATGTCAAGTTTGGGGCATAAGAAAGGATGCTGCCACACTTTTTTGCAACATTAATTGCTTCATTGTGAGTTGATCTACATGGCTCCTTAATCAAGCTAACTGAACCATAATGAAATATTGTGGCCTGCATTGCATTAGATACTTAATGAAAAAGGAAATAAAAAAAAAAAACTAAATTGTAGTGTTTGAAAGATCAAAATCAAAATCAAACTAGCGATACCTCTAAGTCATGATTCAATTCATTCATATGATTAAACTCACGGTTGAGTTGAGTCATATGATTAATAAATAAGTATTAAGTTTGGAGGGAAATGTTGGACATTTTAGTGTAATTGATCTCTTTATTATGTTAAAATAAGAGTGCACGCTTGTTTTAATGTAATAACGAGATGTTCGGTTTAGGCAAATTTTGGAAATTACATGGAAGTGGCTTTCTGGTCGTTGGCGCGCGGAGCGGGCGCAGAGCGCGCGTGGAGCGTAAACTGTGCGCCACTTACGCGTGGATTGGCAGAATGTTCTGCCCAGTTGCGCGTGGAGCGCGAACTGTGCGCTTCTTGCGCGCCACTTGACAGAAAATACAACCGAAAATGCAGTTTTCCACTTTAAAACTTCCATGAACCGCCTATAACCTCTTCTTCTTGATGAAAAATGATCATTCTGGTTCAGAAAGTCAGAACAAGAGAAAAACTCTCAATACCAAAAACGAAAAGCTCTTGAATACAATCTTCTGATTTTATCCGATTGAATAATTTTGGTTGAACCCCGAAATTTGATTCAATCTGAAAGTGTTATACACGACTTCAGATTTATCCAAGTATCATCTTGTTAATCTCGTTTTTAAGAAAGCTAACCAACAAAAGATTGAATCAAATTCTTTCGAGATGACGAACGATAGTTCGAAGATGACAAGCAAGTTTGCGAAATTGGACAAGTTTGAAGGGCAGGATTTCAGAAGATGGCAGAAGAAGATGCACTTTCTCTTGACAACATTGAAAGTGGTGTATGTGCTGAGTACACCGATGCCGGTGTATATGGAAGTCGAATCTCTGGATCAAACAAGGAAGCGTTTGAAATGGGAGAACGATGATTACATCTGTCGTGGACACATTCTGAACGGTATGTCTGACTCTCTCTTTGATATTTATCAAAATGTTGAGTCTGCTAAGGAATTATGGGACTCTTTTGAATCCAAATATATGGCAGAAGATGCCTCAAGTAACAAATTCTTGGTTAGTAATTTCTTTAATTACAAAATGGTTGATTCGAGGCCTGTTATGGAACAATATAATGAACTGTTGCGAATTCTGGGTCAGTTTACTCAACATGATTTGAAAATGGACGAATCCATTGCAGTTTCATCAATAATTGATAAACTGCCCTCTTCTTGGAAAGACTTCAAGCATACCTTGAAGCATAAGAAGGAAGAGTTGACTCTGGTTCAACTCGGTAGTCATTTCATGATTGAGGAGTCGCTGAGGGCTCAGGAAAATGACAAGGCCAATGATAAAACCGTAGCAGGTTCCTCTTCCGTTAATATGGTAGAGGAAAGTGGAACAGTTAAGCAAAAGTACAATGGTAAAGGTAAGAAACGAAAGTTTCAAGGAAATAAGAACAAAGGTCCAAACAAACAGACAAAATTGTCTTGTTGGAAGTGTGGGAAACCTGGTCATCTAAAGAGGGACTGCCGGGTGTTCAAAGAAAAGAACAAGGTTGGTCCAAGTGGGTCGAATGATCCTGAAAAGCAACAAGGTCAGATTGTTGTGAATAATTTTAATTCGAATACGAATTCAAATTATATATGTATCACTAATATCTGATGCATTCTATGTGCAGGATGATGACGTTGCTTGGTGGTTTGATTCGGGAGCAACAAGCCATGTGTGCAAAGATCGTCGTTGGTTCAAGGAATTTAAACCAATCGATGATGGCTCTATAGTGAAGATGGGCAATGTTGCAACTGAACCAATCCTAGGATTAGGTTGTGTAAATTTAGTTTTTACTTCCGGAAAAAGTTTGTATTTGGATAATGTTTTATTTGTACCTGGTATCTGTAAGAACTTATCGTCTGGTATGGTTTTAAATAATTGTGGTTTCAAGCAAGTACTTGAAAGTGACAAGTACATCTTGTCAAGACATGGTTCTTTTGTTGGATTTGGTTATCGTTGTAACGGAATGTTTAAGTTAAACATTGATGTTCCCTTTGCTCATGAATCTGTTTGTATGGCCTCGTGTAGTTCTATATCTAATATGACAAAATCAGAAATTTGGCATGCTAGATTAGGACATGTTCATTACAAAAGATTAAGAGATATGTCAAAAATAAGTATGATTCCTCCTTTTGATATGAACATTGAAAAATGCAAAACTTGCATGTTAACCAAGATCACTGGGAAACCTTTTAAGGATGTTAAAAGTGATACTAAAGTCTTAGACCTTATTCATAGTGATTTGTGCGATTTACATGCTACTCCATCATTAGGTCATAAAAAATATCTTGTTACTTTTATTGATGATGCATCTAGGTACTGTTATGTATATTTATTAACTACAAAAGATGAAGCTCTTGATAAGTTTAAAATCTATAAGAAAGAGGTAGAACTTCATCAAAATGGGCTAATCAAACTCTTCGTACGGATAGGGGAGGTGAGTATTATGATCCTGTTTATTTTCAATCTACTGGAATAATACATCAAACTACAACTCCCTATACACCACAACAAAATGGTGTAGCCGAAAGGAAAAATAGAATCTTGAACGAAATGGTGAATTCTATGTTATCCTATTCGGGTCTAAGTGAAGGATTTTGGGGTGAGGCTATGTTGACAGCCTGTTACTTGTTGAACCGAATTCCTAACAAAAGGAATAAGGTTACCCCATATGAGCTTTGGCACAAAAAGACACCAAATTTGAGTTATCTCAAAATTTGGGGATGTAGGGCTGTAGTCAGGCTTACAGAACCTAAAAGGAAAACCATAGGTGAAAGAGGTATAGATTGCATATTTATTGGATATGCTGAGCATTCTAAAGCGTATAGATTTTATGTGCTAGAATCTAATGATTCTGTTGCTGTGAACTCGGTTATAGAGTCACGGGATGCTATCTTTGATGAACAAAGGTTTACATCTATACCTAGGCCAAAGGACATGAATTCCATGTCGAAAGTCTCAGTTAATAATGAGGATATACCTTCAACTAGTACTGAAACTAGAAAGAGTACGAGAGTAAGAAAGGCTAAGTCATTTGGTGATGATTTTCAACTCTATTTGGTTGAAGGGTCAAGGAATGATGTTGAATTTCAATATCAATATTGCCTCAATGTTGAGGAAGATCCAAAGACTTATAGTGGAGCAATGGCTTCAAGGGATGTAGCATTCTGGAAAGAAGCTATCAAAAGTGAGATGGATTCCATCTTGCAAAATAATACCTGGAGATTGATTGACTTACCTCCTGGATGTAAGCCATTAGGATGTAAGATGATCTTTAGGAGAAAGATGAAAGTTGATGGTACTGTTGACAAGTACAAAGCCAGATTGGTTATCCAAGGCTTTAGGCAAAAGGAGGGTATTGATTTTTTCGATACATATGCTCCTGTTGCTAGGATATCCACTATTAGACTGTTGTTAGCACTTGCTGCTATCCACAATCTGGTGATTCACCAAATGGATGTGAAAACTGCATTCTTAAATGGTGAATTGGATGAAGAGATATACATGAAACAACCTGAAGGGTTTGTTATGCCAGGAAATGAAAATAAGGTGTGTAAACTGATGAAATCTCTTTATGGCTTGAAACAAGCGCCTAAACAATGGCATCAAAAATTTGATGAGGTTGTGTTGTCTAGTGGTTTTGTTCTAAACCAAGCAAATAAATGTCTATACAGCAAGTTTGATACTCGTGGCAAAGGAGTTATCATTTGTTTGTATGTGGACGACATGTTGATCTTTGGTTCCGACCAAGATCAAGTTGATGAAACGAAGGCATTTTTGTCTTCTAAGTTTGATAAGAAAGATATGGGGGAGGCGGATGTGATCTTAGGAATAAAGATCAAACGTGGAAACAATGGCATTTCCATCTCTCAATCACATTATATTGAGAAGATATTGGAGAAATTTAATTTTAAAAATTGTTCTCCGGTAAGTACTCCCATTGATCCTAACGTGAAGCTATTACCTAATAAAGGTGTAGCAGTGTCTCAACTTGAATACTCAAGGGCAATAGGATCACTCATGTATGCAATGATTAGTACTAGGCCTGATATAGCTTATGCTGTTGCTAAACTTAGTAGGTTTACAAGTAATCCTAGTTCTCATCATTGGCAAGCTATGAATAGAGTATTCAAGTACTTAAAGAGAACCATTGACTATGGTTTGACATATACTGGATTTCCTTCGGTTATTGAAGGTTACTCTGATGCGAGTTGGATAACCAATATGGAAGATTATTCATCCACAAGTGGTTGGGTATTCCTCCTTGGAGGAGGTGCTATCTCTTGGGCATCCAAGAAACAGACTTGCATTACAAATTCAACAATGGAATCTAAATTTGTAGCTTTAGCAGCAGCTGGTAAAGAAGCTGAGCGGCTAAGAAATCTGATCTATGAGATTCCATTGTGGCCCAAACCTATACCTCCCATGTCTATCAGGTGCGATAGTCAGGCTACTTTGGCTAAGGCATATAGTCAAGTGTATAATGGGAAGTCTAGACACTTGGGTGTTAGACACAACATGGTTCGGGAGTTAATCATGCATGGTGTGATATCAGTGGAGTTTGTGAGAACTCAGCATAATTTGGCCGATCATTTAACCAAAGGGTTAAGTAGAGATCTCGTGAAAAGGTCGGCTGTGGGATTAGGATTAAAGTCCATTTGAAATCTCTTACGTTAAGATACCCAATTCCCATCTAATATGACATTAGGTGCTGAATTCAATGTGGAAAGCTTAACATATAGAGATTGGAACACATCATCGAAAGTATCCCAAAAGGTATGTGTTCGGTTCTGTAAGTTAAGGAGGTTGAAGTATAACTTCTTAATGGTTCTTTTGAAAAATTGCATTTGCAGGTGCAAGAAAGAAAAGAACTACCTATATAAGCATGAAGTTTAGCCGCTTCAAGAAGCTAGGACTTGGCTTTGATATGCTTATGAAGGATAGGGACACAGGCTAGTAAACTAGTGTCGAGCAAGAGTAATGTTTTAAACTATTGTGCAGATTATCTTCATGTATTCATTATGAATAGAAAGGGTTCAATCCTTAGAGACACCCTGATATTCGAATATTTGAAACGTGTAATTTGCTAAGATGAAATTCAATCGTCACGATATTTCATCTATGCAGTAGTTTGTTGTATGTTATGACTTTGGTGATTTGATCGGTAATTACACTAAAATGGGGGAGGTTTGTTGGACATTTTAGTGTAATTGATCTCTTTATTATGTTAAAATAAGAGTGCACGCTTGTTTTAATGTAATAACGAGATGTTCGGTTTAGGCAAATTTTGGAAATTACATGGAAGTGGCTTTCTGGTCGTTGGCGCGCGGAGCGCGTGTGGAGCGTGAACTGTGCGTCACTTACGCGCGGATTGGCAGAATGTTCTGCCCAGTTGCGCGTGGAGCGCGAACTGTGCGCTTCTTGCGCGCCACTTGACAGAAAATACAACTGAAAATGCAGTTTTCCACTTTAAAACTTCCATGAACCGCCTATAACCTCTTCTTCTTGATGAAAAATGATCATTCTGGTTCAGAAAGTCAGAACAAGAGAAAAACTCTCAATACCAAAAACGAAAAGCTCTTGAATACAATCTTCTGATTTTATCCGATTGCATGAATAATTTTGGTTGAACCCCGAAATTTGATTCAATCTGAAAGTGTTATACACAACTTCAGATTTATCCAAGTATCATCTTGTTAATCTCGTTTTTAAGAAAGCTAACCAACAGGAAATATAAAAAAAAAACATTACAAACTGTTCAATTTCAGTTAAACCACTTTTTGGGCGGTTCAATCTGACCATGCATGGTTCAAAAGGGATGAACCAAACCGCCAAACTAGTTTGTTCTAGGTTGAACCGATTCAAGTAGTAAGTTTCTTTCTATTTTTAAAACATTCAAGAAAAGCACTATCCATCCATACATCCATCCATCTAGTTATACTTATGAAAGAGATTGTTATATATTACCTTTTTGATGAGGTTCATATGAATGTCTTCTAGACGAAGAAGTATATCAGCACTTGGATTTCGGTAAAACAAGAATTGAGGTTGTCCATGACTCGTAAGTGAATAAAATGCCAATGCTGTCCTTGCATCTTCATCAAAGAGCATACCAGAATTGTCAACACCATTTTGTTTCAAAATATCAGATAACATATGGCCAAATTCATCATTCCCCACCTTTCATGCAAAAATTAAAGACATTAATTGTGGTTAGACAATATATATGTTTAGATTGAGATGACATGCTTGAAACATAAAAATATGCATGCTTGAATGTTGTAATGCATTCAAAATTGCTTATTTGCATTTGAATCATTAGGGGATGAGAATTAATTATTTTCAAATGATAGGTACTAAATTGTTTTCATCTATCTAATTAACTTGTTGTGAAAAGATCAGTATTATGAGTAGTGCTGCTCAAGGCAAGGCAATTACATCATGCATCAAGATATTTTACCTTGCTAATAAAAGCTGAAGAAGCTCCTAGTCTAGATATTGCAACAGCAACAGTAGCAGTAGCTCCAGCAGGGGATTTCTTATAGACATCTGCATCTGCAATGGATACTCCAACTGTTGTTGGGATTAGATTTACCATAATTTCTCCAAAACAAACAACTAGAGGGCCTCTACAATTCTGTCTTTTCCCATCTTCTTTACGCTTCGATAAACCTACAATTTTCAATTTAATTGAAAAGCACAAAACTATATATCAATATAAAATTATAAGAAAAGAGTAATTGAAAACCAAATCGTCTACCATCCCTACAAATGATTAGGTAGTTGGGAAAGAAATAATAATTTTTCTTTTCTGAGCAAAAAGAACCAATAAAAAATGAATGTTAATTGTTAACACACAAACAAAAGAACCATGAAAAAGATAGGCATTAATGAAATGAAAGGAAAAGATTTATACCAAATGATGATGAAGTTCTTACGAGCTTGAAGCTTCTCCGGCGTGACCGATCAAAAGGTTCGGGGAAGCAACATCGTATCATTTTGAGCTTGTGGCAACCCTCTCATCAATTCACCATTGACATGGAGGTTTGCAAAACTACAAAATGTGTTTCATTGTTGACAAAATATTACAGAAGAGACGAGGAAAAAGGCAAATGCATATATATCATTGTTACTATTTTTTAACAGGTTTGGATTCTCTAATTCTCAAAACCTTTGTCTTAAATTTAGTTTACCTTTTCCTATTTATACGATTCACTAGTTATGTAACTCATGTCCGTTGTCTTGTATGGTAATATTAGATGTGATATTTATATATCAAATCAAATATTGAAACATTTAATTAACTTATAGATCCTAACATTATTACGATGGTTGATAATTGAAATAATAATTAAAAGAGCACTGCTAAATGTTGCGAAATACTATTATTTACCGAAACTACTAACCAATCAAACTGACACGCCAGAAATAAAGCTGAAACTACTAATAATCTAATAATTTAATTAAACTGATTAAATTCATTTTAAATGATCTAAACAGGAGCGACAACAAGAGACTGATATAATGGGAGCGGCAGCAGACACTACTAGAAAATGGCTTATTAACGTTCATTATTTAGCGTCGGCCACGACACCCACGCTAATGGCATCGGCCCCACGAATTTATTTGCGTCCGCTTTTGGCCTGTTAGTGTGGGCTTTTGGCCGACGCTAAAAACTGTTTTTCTAGTAGTGATGAGAGGCAACATGGAGCGGCATCGGGGAGAGTGGCAGCGAGATTGCCAACGGGGGCGACAACAAGAGAGGTGACGGAAGCGCAAACGGGAGTGCATATATTCTATTAAATTTCATTTTCTTTTTTCCTGATTTTTACTTCATTATTAAGATTATAAGAAGATACCGACTTTTTTAACTTTTTTCAACACAAGTATTTTAATAAATTTGAAATATAGTCTTTTATCTAGTTTTCCCTTTTTTCTTTTATTACGTTTTGCCATTTTTAACGTATTTATAATTTCATAGCAAATTATAACAAATACAGTGTCACCCGTGCGGATGCACGGGCCGGTAAAATACTAGTGAACTATAGAGTTCTTAATGATGAGTTCATCTTATTTGTTCTTTATTTTATTGCATGTTCATCTTTGTTTCAACTTATAATCTTCTATTGTTTGTTCTTAATTATAGTTGCCGCATTATTGATCCCACAAAAAAAATATCACCAACACTAGCATTGTATTTACACACTAATTAAGTTCAATCAATAGTTCATTGTTCCATATAGTAAATTCAAGGTCTATATATGTATCCCATTACAGACGACCCTTCTAAAAACATTGCAAATATAACATTAAGATATATTTTGCTAATATCAAAAAGTATATAGACAATAAGGTAATAAATATATATATACTTTATTAAGTCAATCAAAGGATCCATCCTTGGATAAAGCTAGTCTCACCAACCAGGTTATTTGGAGCATTGGATGGCTCAGTTTGAACATAGTGATGGTACCTACAAGAAAGAAGGGAGTACATAAGTGTTTCGTACCATCTAAAGTCTCACATATGATGTAATATTGCTTGAAAAAGACTTTATAAGTGAGAGACATCAATCTTCCGCTCTACAAGTCGATTTTGTAGAATTGAATTAGGCCCAACTTATATTCTAAGAAAAAGTATATATATGCTTTATAATGCTTCTATTTTGGAGATTAATGTGGTGGTTGAATTAAAAACTTTAAACTACCTTGGGTTAAAACCTCTTCATATACAAAGATAATATAATTATTTATTTAATTTGAGGTATATGTAGTAACATATGACAGAAGGAAATTTGGAATACCCTATTTGCAAGAAAGGTTCAGGCTGGAAGTCCATTGGATTGGTTTGAGAAGGAGGCAAGGGAAATCTTCCATCTCTGGCAGCACTAGAAGTAGAGCTCCACAAGCTTTCATTAATAGTTCTAAGATTAAATCCATCTGATTCAAGCTGAAAATGAGGTTTTAAAACATGATGTTAATTAGTACATAATTGAAAAAATACTTGTTGGTAAGAAATGAAACATGCATGAAGAATGATGTGGCACAATTTTAAGAATAAAAGTTAATGAAGAAAACAAATAGCAAAACATTTTTTTTAACATCATTTGCACTAAAATATAGCACATAAAGTCTACACTCTCCTCACATTGGGCCTTTGAAAAAAATGTAACGTTTAAGAGCCCAATAGCATAACAGTCCATCCGTACGGTCCAATATCGTATCTGAAGAGAGTTAAAAAAACATTGGCTATTGACCAAAAAAAATCATTGGGCCTATGAGCCTCAAGAAGCGAAATCCATACAAACTAAAAAAGAAAAAAAATGGGAACCCACATTAATTGATAAGCTAGCTACACTGGGACACGAGGTCGACTCGGTGCTCCCGAGTTCGATTCCCACAATGGAAAAAGTCGGTGTTGGCCGAGCGAAATTTGCTCTTAAGCACGATGAGAAATTAGTCTTCTGTTGAAAGCATCGGACACTCCGTGGGTAGCAACCAATGGTCAGAAAAAAAAAAGGAAAAAAAAATTATGACCTTTAAGACTCTCTTTAATATAAGCAAAAAAAACTAGAGATAAGAGACTAGGCAATAAAAAAATTGACTAAAAATTAGGAAAAAAAAGGCCTAGGGCTAATAGGGTATGGAAGTCACAACTAGACCAACGCGCACAATCCTATTAGCAATTCAAGTCCTCTCCATCACAGAATATAAAGATGGAAGGAAAGAGACGATGTTTAATAAATAGATAAATAATGATGATAGAAAGTGAGACTAAGAGAGAAATAGAGAGTGAAGAAAAGGATTCAAGTCTAAGTATGTGCAGACTCTTCGGACCAAATATTCCTACACTCTTCTCACGTTGGGCGTGTGGGAAATTCCAAAAATATACATGGTGCTCATGAACGTTATTCTAATATGCCATTGGTTGCCATACAACATTACCTTGATTCTAAGCTGTTTATTCATGTCTCCAAGATGGCGTTCCTGCATATGAATAGGAACACTATTTAGTAAATAGAAGTGTTCAAAATGGTTAACATAAAAACCTATAAGGCTATAATTTGCCTCCAAAAAGATGTTCAAATAAAGATTACAAAGAGAAAATTATAGGGAAAAAAAAAGTAGAGGTAAGGTAACCTTTCTACGAAGCTCTTCCATTTGTTCAATCATAATTTGTGTCTGCAAATGAAACAAAATTTCATTCATGGTCATCCATTATATCAATTCCTCATAAGATCAGATGCAACTTATGTTATAATAATCTTAAATAGCTTGAAACAATTTTATATAATATGTGGCAACAACATTACAACAACCTTTATTCTGAAAATTTCAGTTAAAAAGCTTTCAACAATTATTTTATATAAAAGATGAGTTCTCATTTGAAGGTACCTTCCTCTGCCTAGCCTGTGCTAAAGCTCCTTCAAGCTGCTTCTCAAGATTTTGCAGGTCTTTTATGTTCAGTGGTCCAAGATCTTCACCAAGCAAATGCCTGAAATAATAATAATAATAATAATATTACAATGAAAAGAAATTGCTACACCATGTAGTATATATCTTAACCATGATATAGAAGGATCATAATTTAAATTTATAACCTTTGTGCCCTTTGAAGAGACTCATACTTTGCCTTTAGCTTTAATGTCTCTTGGTACCAGCTCTGATTGCCAAAATACAAATTTATTCATAAAATTAATAATGTAACACCAAAAATATTTTAGGGTATTTTAGTCTTTTTATCCCTGATTTTACACTATATTTTAGGGTATTTTAGTCTCTTTATCACCAAAAATATCTTCTTTTCGTTTTTTTCTTTACTCACATTTATACTAACTTCTGCTTTTGTTATGGTTGGAAGCACTTTTTTTGGTTATCAGCATGTTTGGGTAGATGATTGAAAATCGATTTTGCCTCTCCAAAATTGATTTTAGTAAAAGCTACAAATCAGAGAGCTTCTACGGAAAATATGAATCGATTCTACAAAATAACAATGTTTAACTTGCCAATATTCCTTTATTACCCATTAACACTAACTCCATGGCCTCTTTTGTCAAAAAAAAATAATAACTCCATGGCCTTTGAAAATGGAGTTTCTGCTTCTTTCTTTTTGACTGCTGCGGCGTTTTTCCGTTGTTCAGTTGCAAGTTAGGGATGGCACATTGGGTTTTTTTTGTGGTACCCCCACTTATACACACTATACCCCCCCCCCCCCACGCTGGGTGTGAAAAGACCAAAATACCCCAACACTATACCCCCTACTTCTGTTTTCACCTATGCAGAAGTACCTACTCTCGGTTTGAGAAATAACAAACCGGCTACTCTCGGTTTGAGAAATAACAAACCGGAAGTACCTACAACCAACATACTTCCGTTTTGTTATTTCTCAAACCGTAAGTACCTAAATTATCTAACATTACAAACGGAATTATGTTGTTAAAAAAACAAAAAAATGGAAGTACTAATATAATAGTAAATCCGTTTTGATTATAGGAAACGGAAGAAAAATTTGAAGTTGTAATATAATAGGAAACGGATATAATAGTACTAAAAACGGAAGTACTAATTATACAAAAAAAACGGATGTAAAATTTGAAGTTGTAATTCCGTTGGAACCCAAAAAATTGCAAACGGATTTATCTATTTAGTAGATAAATCCATAGTGTAATTTTTAACTACGGATTTAACTACTAAATAGATAAATACGTTTTGATTTTTTTGAAAACGGATATATCTTTTATTTAGATAAATCTGTTTAACAATTTTCATAGGGGTAAAATAAGAATAAAAAAATTGGTGGGGGTATGATGTCTATTGGTGGGGATTTATCTTTTGTTTTCTTTTTTCAACTGTAGAGTGTTAAAACTCTCGCATTGAATGTGATATGGCATAAAAAAAGTTTATAAGTGGGACACATCTCTCACTTTACAAGCTATTATTGTAGAGTTGAGTTAGACTCAACTCAAATTCTAAGATGCATGGTAGCTGAATCTATCTAAGATCTGTTGGGTCACGCTTCAGTTGTCCAGTTTTGGGCGCGAGGGGGTTTGTTAAGAGTCTTGCATTGAATTTGATATGTCCTAAAATGTTTATAAATAGGAGGCATCTCTCACTTTACAAATCAGTTTTGTATCCTATGATATGACATACTTATTATGGCCACTAATAATTGTCACATAGGGTAGCCTATGGTTTCTGATTTAGCTTATTTTTTATTTGTTAAAAACCGGAATGAGAAGGTGGATTTTTGGACTTTATATGTAGTTATTGTTAAACTTTTCTAGTAAATGATTATGTGTGTCTTTTGCAATCCTTCCTAAAAGGTAGATAGAGCTTCCTCACGAGGAAGTTGAAACTAGACCTTATTAATGAAATTTATTTAATCAAAAAATAATTCTTTAAGGACAGAAGACCAATCTTGATTTCACATGCAATTTCAAAAACATTCATACAAGAGTTCAATTAGCTTAGTAAAGGTCATAAACGAGATCAAAAGATAGTAAGAAAAAGGGATGACTACCAGACACATTATTAGAAAAAATAAAAATAGTAATCAAAATTAAAATCTATTTATAATTTTTTTAACTATATTTAGTGACAGAATCAGAAATGAATTTCATATTTTCCTTCTCTAAATTTTCTTCAATTTGATTTTTTCTAGTCGTGACACAAACTTAGAATTTCATTTAATAGTTTGGAAAGGTAATCTTATCTTGTTTTAACAATTACTGTTTGACGATAACATTAATTTACTGTTGAATATAGGGTGTGTTGAGTGGTTCATAAATTCGAACAAACCCATAATCCAACTCAAATCAACCTATTTGGTTAAGACATTTTTTTTTGTTTTCAGGCCAAATCCGAACTAACCCATAACATGTTGTTTGGTTCATGTTACAAATTTTGAAAAGCAAACCCGCAGACCCAACCACCCAAACCCGCATATCATCATTTAACAATATTTACTCTTTCTTTCACGATAACATTTACCGTTGAATATAGGGTGTTCAGTGGTTCATAAATTCGAACTATTTGGTTCGGTCATTTTTCGTTTTCTGACCAAATTCGAATTTTAACCCATAACACGTAGTTTGGTTTGGGTTACGGATTTTGATAAGCAAACCAGCAGACCCAACCACCCAAACCAAAACACCAAATGAGCAAGTATATTAGATGACTATATAAAACACAATATGCTATGGTAAGATTTTAATACTTTGAATTAGATGACTATTAAAAAGTTTGAGTTTGATTTGATGTATTTTAAAATTTTAGAAATTTTTTGGCTAGTTAAAAGTTTGTAACACTACAAAATAAATCTAGGTTTTTGTATTCATAAAAATTAACATTTTTGTGCCTTAACTCAAACTCAATCCGAACAGCACTGTTTTGATTGAATATATCCATTGGCATTTGCAAGTGCCCAAAGGTTGTAGATTTTAGCAACAGATACCTGAGTTTCACATTCGATGCTATCATTTTGAGGAGTAAATGAGCTTTTCTGATATCGTTCAAGGGTAGTCGTAATGCTGCAAAGTAAAGGAAACTCAGTAAGATATGATATGATATGACATGACATAAATTTAATGAGCACGAGATCTGCTAACAATATAATGAGCACGAGACCTGTAGTTGCGCGCTGAGAATATCTGATTTACACCAAAAATAAATAATGGTTCCCTAGCAATATATACATTGCCCAACTTTCTGCCCGAAACTCCACAATTCACATCATTGATCTCTAACCTTTTGGATTGCACAAAACCGAATCTCCTACGTACCTAGTTTTTCTCTCTTGGATGAGATAAAACATCTTCAACACTCCCCTATATATTTGTAAAACGGAGAGACTAAAGATCCTTCAAGAAATAACCTTATTCAGGATATTAGTGAAGTAACTAAAAACGGTGGTGTTGAGCATATTTTTGGTCACAGGAAGTTTTAACAGGCCTCTTGTAGTTGTATGAGTTGGTGTATCGGTTGTACTCCATTCAATAAATTATTTACTTATCTAAAAAAACCACCACTGCCTAGAAGTTACTTTAGTCCTACCCTCTCGTGAAAACCCATTTGTAGTTTCTTCTCAGCTACTCCCCTTAAAATCACAACCAAGTTTGTTTTTCACTTCCAAAATAATGTAAAATTATCATTATGAAATAATTTGGAAAAGAAGAGATCTAGAAAATATGAATAGCAATATATGTTATTTTCTTAGCAAGAAATAGGTGTCGGGATATAAAAGAACTTATTTACCTTGAAAGAGGTGTAAGGATAAAAAGGATAAAACCTATTTACCTTGATGTGTCGTCCTTTGAAACAATGCTCACTGAACATAATTAATAAATAAAAAGAAGATTTTCTCACCTCCAAAAATAGGATATATGAGAAGTGTATGAAAGAGATATAAAAACGAAGAGAAAAGATAGAGATTATTAAGACATATGATGGTAAAGAAGAGTGTAAAAATGCAAGAAAAAGGAGTGTAAAAATAAAGAAAAATCATAATGAAAAAGATCAAAATTGTAAAACTTTCCGCTGAATGTATTCTTTGGTCAAGCCTTTATTTATAGGCAAATGTTAGTTAAAAACAGATGTTAATTGTTAATAGTTTTCATGATTTGAACCTTAGATTTTCTGTTTGAGCTCTTTCGGTATCTCTTAGCTCACCAACCGAGCTACCTACTCAAGATGTTAAACATGTTGAATGTGTGTGTTGATTGTAAACAAATTCATGCTAAACTTTGAGATATTTTTTTTGTGGAAAAAAGGATGATTTATAAAAGAAAATATGGTAAAATTAAGTGATCAGTTGATGTATGTTATCAGAACCATACTAAGTTTTGAAATAAGAAAATAATCCTAATTAGCAATACATAAGGTTAGAGCATGAAAACACTCACACACACTCATCACATCAATCTCAGTTGTCCGATCTGGAGACGTATGGGTCAGAAAGGATTTGGAAGAACATGGCGCAAACATGAGATTCCAACACCTAAAAAAGAACACTTCCTTCCCTAACACCTAAAAATGACTGAGATGCCTTATCAGGAATCATTTTTTCTTAAAACCTTATCATCATGAATAGAAAATCGTAATTATAGTACAACAGAAAAAAAAAACAGCTAAGAGAGAGAGAGAGAGAGAGAGAGATAGAGAGTCTAACATTGAAACCCCACAAAACCTAATAAACAACTGAGTGTAGTGCTTCACTGCTTCCTACATGAACTGCTGTATGATAAAAATCCCCCACACAGAGAAACAAGTTCCTTTGGAGTTTGGAAAAGGGAACAACATCTATCTTTGATTCCAAAGTTAAAACTCAAGTAGATGACAATTGTTTATTTATACCCTGAGGTTATATGAGAAGAAGCATAGGTAGAACCAAAAGATCAAAGGTTTAATTATAAGGGTAATTAGGTGGAAAAAAGGGTGAAAAAGAACTCCACGGTACTCTATGTACCGTATATGTGAAAGAAACCCTAGATCTTAGATAATGGTACTCCTTCCATCTTAATTTAATTGTCGTTTAAGGTTATGCGCGGATTTTAAGAAACCGATTAAATTTGCTACTTTTTATGCTCATAAAGTATGGTAGGACTAAAATACCCCTATATTATTATGAAGAGAGAGGAGTGGATACAAATAAAAGTTAAGGTATTGTTGAAAAAAAATAATAAATGTTGCATTGGGATTCTAAAATGACAAATAATTTGAGACAAAAAAAAATGGCAGGAGTACAAGAGAGTGAACATCCTCGTACTTTAATTGCTGATACACAAGTCCTTCTTCATATCATATGATTGCTTTTTGCTTTTTCCTCTCTTTCTTTTTAATTACCTTTGTTTTCACCCTCACTAGAAAAATAGATTGTACCGTTCTTTCAGTAAGAGAAGTAGCCTTTATCCCAAAGAATATAGGTAGAGACCAGAGAGAGAGTTTATATGTGTTGATCTTCTCTTTCTCTTATCTCTGAAGGTTCTTCTATCAGTAGAATCCCCCAAAAAACCAGGAAATAATAGTAGGAACAAGTATATGATGATAGAAAAGGAGGGTGTGTCAGATGCATGTGTTAGTGAAAGAAATCATAGAAAATAAAACTTAATAAAAAAGAAAAGAAAGGGTGGAAAAGGGTGAGTTAAATTAAATCTTAAAATATATCAAATGCAGTCATGTCTAGCTACAAGAAGGAGAAACAAGTGCAGTAACCATTTTGGTGAAAGAAACTGATCCAATGAAGAAAGTGTATTGCTGAGAGAGAGAGTAAATTAAGCACCCAAAGATCTAACTCTTTAGATATGGGATTTTAGACTATCTATATATTGGGATTTGCACCATCAAAAAGGGGTAACAAACTTGCAAAAGCATATAAACACATTAATAATTAATAAATTAAAGATCAGAGAGAGAAAGGGTACCCAGCAGTGGCACTTCCAAATTCAGAGAGCTTTCCACGACTAGAAAAAATGATAAGGGCAATTTCAGCATCACATAACACTGAAAGTTCATAGGCTTTCTTGAGCAAACCATTCCTTCTTTTAGAGAAAGTGACTTGGCGGTTGATTTTGTTCTCTATCCTCTTCAGCTCAACTCTCCCTCTTCCCATTCTGCCGATGACCCTTCAAAAATAAACTCAAAAAGATTATATTTTGATAAGAAAAAAATAGTGTGTCTTTCAAGAGAGAAAGATTAAGATTTTAGGGTCACTCACCAAGAGAGAGAGTGTGAGAAATGGGCTTGTTTCCAAGAAGTGGAAGTTACAGTTTAATTAAATAGTTAAATAGACAATGCAGCACAGAGAAAGGGAACATTTGATCTTCTTTTACAAAAATATGGAAACCAATTTATTCTTGTATCTATTTCATTCTTTTTTCCAATTTTAATTTTGGTAGGTTTTGTTGGGCCCTCCTCATCTCTCTTCTTTTTCACCTTCTGCTCCATGTTTTCAATGTTCCACGCGCCAAAGTGAAAAGGTTTACACCATCTAGCATTATTATTTTTGGCAATGCAAGTAATCACTAGCTGCTGAGACAGTTTAGCCTTGCAGGTTGACCATGAACTTGGAGATAAATTATCACTACGATTTGATAATCATTGTTTTCAGAACCATAAAGTCAAATTTGTTGAAATTAAGGTTAATTATTTTTCCTTGAGGTTTTCATACGATAAACTTTTTAAGGTCAGAATTGTTTGATTAGATTAATTAAGTGCCGGCTGCTATGGTACGTACCACTTTGATAGGTGGTCTACGGTGTATAGATACTTCACAATCGTTTATGCTTCAACAAAAATCAACGTCATTCTTCATGTTGGGTATTCTAAGTGTGAGAAGTCTTATATCACCTAATAATGAACAAAATAAAGATTACATAATTAAGAGGGTATACCCATTAACCTCACCTTGAGGTTTTAAGTACAAAATTGATCCAAGCCTCTTAATACTCACAATAAATATAATTAAAAATATAAAACCCCAAATAGTAGTATTAAAATCTGTTTCTTGGCCGGGTTATCTCGTGTGGTTCTCTTGTCAGCGAAGGACAAGTGGATTTTGGGAGGCCTCAAGTGACGGTCTTTCACTACAAGAAAACCTTTGTTTTCCCATTAGAATTTCCGACGGACCCATACCCGTCGCAATTTCTGACGGATTTTCGACGGAATTGTTCCTCGGTAAGTATTTGCACATATGTTAAGGCTTTTCCTGCTTCGTTTTCAACAGAATTTGGTTCGGTCGCACTAGTGCAAAAATGGGATTAGAATTAGACATTTAAAGTCAGGCGCTCAGATGCCTGACTACATAAGTGACGCGGTGGCAAACTTGTAATTAAAAGGCAAAACTCGCGAGTTTTAAAGTCAAGCGGATACACGCCTGACTTCTAAAGTGAACAAATAGAGAAAAAAGTAGACTTTAGAAGTCATGCGTGTATTCGCCTGACTACATAAGTGACGCGGTGGCAAACTTGTAATTAAGGGTAAAATTATTTGTTTCTGTTTTAATACTTTAGAAGTCAGGCGTGTGTATTCGCTTGACTTCTAAAGTACTAAAATAATAAAAAAGAATTTCACTGCCTCACTCTCAGAACACTCCTCTCGATTCTCACTCTCACGTACTAGCATTCTCAGTCTGAAACCCTAAATGTTTTTCTTCCTCAGAGACTCAGCCTTCGCTCTCCTCTCGTTACTGAGCCTCAGCACCCTACTCATCCTCTCCTCTTTCACGGCACCGTGGTCTTTCTCTCTCCCTCCACCGTGACTTCGTTTCCTCCTCTCTTCCCTCACTCCGTTTCCTTCTTCTCCAAAACGCAGCTCTGCTAGGGTTTCACAAAACCCAGCAGAATCCACTGATTGAAAGCTGTTTCAGCTTCAATCTTTAGCCACGAACACGAATCAGAAGGTAGAATACAAAAGTCCTCTGCTTTGATTCTTCGGTTTTGTTTTTACGAACACTAACTCACTGTTTTGTGTTTTTACAGGTATTCTGAGTTCTGGGTTTTGAATCGGAAGTATGAACAACAACAATGAAAAGGTATTCAGCAAAACCTTCACTGTTCCCTCTGTTGTAACTCTTTCTTCTCTCTCTTCTTCTTCTTCTTCTTCTTCTTCTTCTTCTTCTTCTCACTGCTTCTCTTCTAGGGTTCACTGATTCTTGAAAGATTGCAGTGATTGAATACTGGAAGTGCTTCAATGTTGCTGCGGAACACTTCTAGGACAGGTAATTGTGAAAACCCCTTTGTTTTCACTTCTGATTTTGCTCGTTTGGAAACCCTAGATCGTAGATACTGATTTGTATTGTGTTTCTTGACTTGTATGTACAAATCACGAGTTCATCTTGCACTCAACCTTGAACGAGAACATAGCGAAGGTACGAAATCACTCTTCTCAATGATTTCTCTTAGATTCTTTGACTTTCAACCTCTGATCTGTATTTTGTTTACTTGTATGTACTGTACAGCTTGTTCTTGTGAACACCTCAAATTTCATCAACTGAAATTCTGTTGGAACACACAAGTAGGTATACTTCTTTTACCTTCACTCACTGTTACACTGTTTCTCTCTTTTCTCACCTTTAGAGGAAGATACTAATCTCTATTTTCTTCTACTTGTGAGGTCAATCACTTATTTACAGAGAGGGAAACACTTAGCAACAAGAAACAGGCAAAGAAGAAAAGCACAGAATAGAAAAACGCAGGGAGGAAGAAGAATTAAAGAATCAATGTAAAACTTTTATTTTTTCAACTGTTATATCTGTACAGCAATGTAGTTTTTATATACAAGATAGCCTTAGGTAGTTTTAGTTTGTTTTGATAACAAACTCTTCAAACTGATTTTGTTGTTGCGTGTGAATTTTGTTGTTGCGTGTGAGAGCTGCAGTTTTGCTGTTTATATAATATTAAATTATTAATATAGCTAAATTTTAATGTGTTTTCCAATTTAACAGTAATAGTGAAATTATTTTATTGTGTTTTAAACATTTCTGATTAATTTTTATCTGTTGTTTTTCAGCTTAAAGATGTTTGTTCCAGTGACTATTGTGGCACTCTTGATTCTAATTCCAGTCAATGTATCAAGTGGGGCATTATTTTTCCTAAGAAGAGAATTGGTAGTTAGTGATATTGATAAACTCTCAATATCAAATGTTCCAGCTAAATCTACAAGGTGCAATTATTTTTTTTCTCTATTCTTTCTTCTCATGGCCTGAACTAGTCTTGTCTCTAGCTCTTGCTGGGCTTAAATCCTTTCATGTTTGTTGCTACAATACATTTTCAATGATAGTGTGTTTGTGTTGTCTAACAGTTGTAATTGTATATTTCAGATTTTTTGTTCACATAGGATTGGAATACCTGTTCACGGCATGGATTTGTTATCTGCTTTACAAAGAGTATGATGATATAGCATTAATGAGATTGCATTTTTTGGCCCCACAACGCAGGCGTGTCGAGCAATTATATATATGGTGAATTTCTTACTTATCATTATTTTAAAATGTAGTAATGTACTACTAGTTTAATAATTTCATTCTGATATGTTTGCATAGGTTGTTGCCACTCAACTCTGCTAAAAAACAATCACAACTGTGTGGAAGGAGCAATGCATGGTGCTTGCCCCATTTGTTTTGAGGTAACACTTCCAACTTTCATGATTTAGAGTCAGTTGCTTAACAAGCGCTTATAGGAAAACTAGAAGAATCTTGTAGTAGTTATGAATTTTTATCTATAAGGTTAGTATTTCATTTGTTTTAAAAAAAGCTTCTCATTTTACTTTTCTATAAAACCCCTATAAGCTGATAAAGTTTTCATGGACTAGGAGGTAATTGAAATCGAGTCTTAGATATCACTATACTGCTTTTTAATTTGATGGAGGCTGATTCAAGCATACAAAATTGATGATTGCAGTTTTTGGTTCTACATCTCTTTCTGAAAATTGTCCTGATTATTGTATTTGGTTCTACATTAGGCATGCATGCCCTCTCTGCTCCAAGTCAGTCTTTGATTAAAATGCAGTCCTGTGCTGTTTTTTTAGGTCATTGTCAGTGGGCAACCAGTCAAGGATTATATCGACTCTGCAGTGAGACACGTGCTCCTCAGACAGGTTTGCTTATGCCGTTGATAGAATTTCATTGGTCTCATGCATTCTCAAGTTAATTCAAGGTGAAGATCATGTTTGATTGGGATCCTAAAGGGAAGCAAGGCCCTAAGTCCCAAGTCCCCAACCTATAGAACATCCTAAAGTAAGCATTTATCATTCAATAATAGTAGAAGTACTAGCTAGTTAGCCCCAAGTCCCCAACCTATAGAACATCACATTAGTTTCATTACACACCCATTATATTCACCCATGATGAATCATGATGACACAAAAGTATACAGTAGAAATTAAAGAACTAGCTAGTCAACCAAAAAAGAATAGTAGAAGAGAAATACCCAAAATGAGGTTTCTTAGCATAGTATTTGTTTTTGTTTTGTTTGTATATTTTATGCTTATAATATACTGTAAGGCCTGCATACGTGGTTGAGATATAAAGGAGGAGAAAATAACAAGTGATTGATAACAAGCTCCCCCACCCCATTCTAACTTCCTGAATTGATAGAAGTATCAATGAGTTATTTTTTAATGAATCAATCAATTCTTGATTTGATCCTCCTTTGCTTCAACATTTTTGCAGTTTATGGAGTTCAGCAATCATTTTGTTGGTGTTGACAATGATTGTTGTCGATCTAATGGTATTTTGCTTCTTTTCAACTGTCACTTGATTTTTTACTTTTTTGCAAATTCAAATATATAATATACTAACTTTACATCTTGTTTCATATTTTTATCAGTGCTTGAAATATAGAATTTCTTTTCAAGTGGACCTTGTTAATTTGTTTACTTATGATATTATGCTTTGTAGGGTGTGATGGCCATTCTGAATAGCCATTCTGATACTCCATTCTTTACAACCACTGCTCCCACTGGCCACCCCCATCTTCTACCACCAATGGCTTCCCGTCCTTCCCTCGACTATACATGCTAGACTTGATCCAGTTTTCATGCAACAAATTAAACTCCTACTGGGAAGGATAAGGAGATGGTGGCACTAGAGCCTGACATGACTGAATGGCAAAACTGCTGAAGTCTACTATAATTCATCATAAAAAAAAATTGAAAAAGGTAGATAAGTTTGGTTAATAATTCCTTTCTGGTTATGATAGTCTACTTGACTTTTATATATTAGAAAATTTTCATTAAATTTATTTGCTCATGTAGAAACTTCAAATGATGGTTTCATTAAATAGCAAATTGATCATGTAGCTCTTGTATTGCAACAGAAGTCAACGCTGCCAAGCCTGACATTGTTTATAACATTACAGGAGAAATGTTTATTGACCGTCACAGTATCAAAGATCCTGACAGTTAACTCATCAACTTCTTCAATATATTCCCAGGAAGTAGCCTTACACAGGAATTTTTTCAACTTTTAGTCAGTAAGTAGCCTCACACAGGAATTTTTTCATTAATATTAACTTGCAGTCTCTGGACTTAATTTTCATTGTATACCTTCTTGACTAGGATCTTTGTTTCTCTATGCCTCTTTGCTGTTCAAAAGTGGAGCAAGTCGCTACTGAGGATTTGGTTGAGCTGTCAGAGATAGAGAAGCAAAACTTGGGGCAGGTTTGTACCTATAATGGTATTTACTGGCTACTAGTATTTACTGATTGACTTATCAAACTGGCTACTAGTATTTACTGTGTGATCGGTTTAAATTGCCAATACACCAATGCAATAATGGTGAAAATAGAAAAGGCAAAGAATGTTGCATATTATTTTACCCCAGATTAACATAAAGATCAGTGTAGTTTACGTGTGGTACCAATAATTCTACTTGATAACTGTGAAAACACATGCCTAACCGATATGATTTATGGCTTCTTTCAGGGACAACGCTTTCTGCAAAAGTTTCCCATGACTCTGACTCCAAATCTTCCATGATTTCTGAATCTGATGAAGTACTTATTCCTCAGGATCAAGATAACTCTGCATCCATGACAGATCAACTTGAAACTCTTGATATAACCTCAGAGGATGTACAGGTGCTTTCTCCTTTTTCATGTGGAATATATTTATCTAAATAATTTTGCATGCTTGTTGTCACATGCCTTTTGTCGTATAGGAGTTATGGTTTGGTTGTCGTATGCATATGGATGATCTATGAACCTTTGAGGCATTCTAGTTGCTTAAGTGGTGCAATTTTCTTGAGTTTCAGCAGTGTTCTTAGCTGATTGTATGTATGTGCAAAAACAATGTAGAGGATGGAAAAAAACATATTTGAGAAATTTTATTGCTATATTTTGCAAAAAAAAAAGGAAAATATTTGTACCTTAGTTTTTCTTGCTGGGTTTATTAAACTAAAAAATGTCTTTTCCTTGCCATTACTGCAGATTTGTATGCATACTTTTGATCTTTGGCTCACTCTTAAAAAATTTTCTAATATGTGAAATATATTAGGATTGTTGTCTCAACTTAGAGAACTGATAAAAAAAAAATCTCAACTTAGAGAGATGCAATTTCATTGACATTCCAAACTTCATCAGTCTATCCAATCATAGTATCTTATGAATTCTATTGAGATGACAGCTGAATCTAATCTAATTAACACATCTAGTTCTTGCTCTGTAGTCAAATATTATCATTTGGTACAAAATTGATGACTTTTGCAGTCTTTGTAGTCCTTTGGTGCATATTGTTGGAGCAAAATGCTATATTTTAAGAATGTTCTTTTGCCCAAAATTGATTTTTAATCATCAAAAGCAGTCAAGAACCAGAGAAAAGTGATTAATTCTCATCTGAATTTCATTGATCTGAATGAATGAATTTGGTTACAACTATCTAGCCATAAATAGCTAGCTCTATGCCTACTTTCATTTGATCACTGTGTTATTAATAATTATGAGTGTTTTTTATTTATTACTTTCAGGTGTTTGGGATATTGCATTTGATTGTGTCTGTAGGGCTTATTCTTGCTTTGGATAAGTTTTTGAAGCAAGCATTTGTAGATGCTGCAACAAAATTCCCTCTGCAGCTACAGCATTGATGAATTTCTTTGAGCCTGCTTTTATGTTCATTCAAAGATGGCTCCCTTTGTTCTATGTTCCTTCTTTGGTTGTCTTGCCCCTTTCTGTCAAAGATATCCCTGCTGCTTCTGGCATCAAAATTGGCCTTATTGTAGGTTGGTACATTCTCTTGCATGTCTAATTCTACAACTCATCATTTGGACTTGTTTTGTTTAGCTATTTCCTTTTTAGTTCTTGAATAGTAGAAATTACCTGTATCATAGATATTACATTTTTAGTCCTTGCCATCTTCAAGACTAATATGATCAATGCTATAACATATAGGGGTCAATTTGACTATATACTCTGGAAGCTGAGGCATATGTTGTTTTCTTGTTTAGCTTTGTTTTAGTTCAGTACAGTTGGCAATATATTGAAGAAGTTGATGAGTTAACTGTCAGGATTCAAAATGCTGGAACTGACGTTGTTGAGGCAATGACTGGTGCAGGGTCTGCTACTTTGTCAATGGCTTATGCAGCTGCAAGATTTGTTGAATCATCTCTACGTGCGCTTGATGGAGATGTGGATGTGTATGAGTGCGCGTTTGTACAATCAGATCTGACTGACCTTCCCTTATTTGAGCATGATACTACTTAGAGAACTTAGGTTGCAGATTTACTTTAGCATCATAACTGCTTCCAGAACTTAGGATTCAAATTTTCCATAGTATCAATTCTACTTCCAATTTTGTTAGTAGAATAGGAGGGATCTTCCATTTCTGTTATCTATATTGATATTTAGTTTTTATCAGAAATCTCAATAGATTACTATCATGTAGAATTGGAAAAATGTAAACGTTGAGTGTTGAATAATATGGCCATTGGACCAGTTTGTGTTTTTTAATCTTATATATGTTGGTAGTTGTACCAATTGATGGCTATTGTAAGTTTCATTTGTTTGAATTTTTTAATCTTATATATGTTTGAATTTTTGGTTTGATTTTGGTCTAATGAATTAAAATTAGTGGTAATTATTTAGATTAGGCGCCTCCCAAAGTTGCTGTAATTTAGATTGGCCATATTCCAAGTTACAGATGATTAGAGTGATGAATTTCGTATAACCAGGGTGTAACCAAAATTAAAAAAAAAAACTTTTAAGGTCAGGCGCAATAATACTTGACCTTAAATCATACATACGAAGCCAAGCAATAATAAAAGCTTGACCTTAAATCATACATACGAAGTCAGGCAATAATTAATGCTTGACTTCGTAAGTATGATTTAAAGTCAAGCTTTTATTCTTGCTTGACTTCGTATGTATGATTTAAAGTCAAGCAATAATAAATGCTTGACTTTAAATCATACTTACGAAGTCAGGCAAGAATAAATGCTTGACTTTAAATCATACTTACGAAGTCAGGCAAGAATAAATGCTTGACTTTAAATCATACTTACGAAATCAGGCAAGAATAAATGTTTGACTTTAAAACATACTTACGAAGTCAGGCGCAATAAATGCTTGACCTTAAATCATACATACGAAGTCAGGCTATCGCTTGACTTTAAAACTCCAGACATACAAAGTCGACTTAATAAAAGTCAAGCGCCCGCCTGACTTTAAATCCCCTTTTCGCCTGACTTTAAATCCCTTTTTTGCACTAGTGTCGGTACTTTGCGACAGCTAGTTTCATCAATATTCCGTCGGAAACCTCAACTATAATTTTAATTTGCATTTCTCTCACTCGACGCTCATTAAACCCTATTTTTTTTCTTCTCATCACAGAACACAGAACACTCTTCTCTTTACTCTACTTCTCACTTCATCTCACCACAACATCATCCATTAGCCACAACCCACAATCTCTTCTCTCCGCCCTGCGTTGCGTTGTGCCGCCACAACCTCTTCTCTCTCTTCTCTGCTTGCACCACGCAAAGTCGCAAAGCTACCACACCATCCTCCATATCTGCTCCACGCCTCTACCGCGTCATTTTTGCTGGTGAGCGTTGCTTTCTTCTCCACGCCTCCCTCCTTCGAGTTTGCCATTTTTTGTTGCTTTTAGGTGAGAAATTGATTTTCCCCCAAAACCCTAAATCCCCAATGTTCAATCTTTTGAATCTGTGAAATTGGCTTCTACCGATTATGTTAATGCATGGGAAATTAATATCAGAGAAGTTGATTTCTGTTAATGCCTATGAAATTGAATTTGTTGAATCTGATTTTTTTGTAAAGTTAGGTTTGCAAAGTTATTTTAAAATCAGTCACTATTTATATGATTTGAATCTTTGCAAAATCATTTCTAGTCCTTTGAGTGTGGTTATAAATCTGCTTTGGTGAGTATTTGCTGCTTTAAGTAAAGATATGTAGTTCTTTGGTGAATTTCACTACTGATGATGCAAAAACGGTTTTTGCAGCTCTTGCAATATCGCTTGCGTTTCGTAAGTTCATACCTGAGCCGAGGTACATTCCTTCCTTGTCAATGTATCCTGCATTTGATGTTGGTAATCGAATTGTTGCTGAAAAGGTAGACATTTTGTTCTTAAGCTTTTCATTTCAATCAACTTGGAACTACTGTTTTGTAATTTTTTAAAGTAAAATTAGCTCGACTATGTAATTTTCAATGGATGAAAACTTAGGGTATTACTTGTTAGTTGGAATGTGGTGAAATTTGCTCAATTTTAAATTTAACTTCTCCTTAAAGAAAAACTAGGTAATGTTAATCTGTTCATGTTCATGAAATTTGCTTAATTTTAGATTTAACTACTCCTTAAAGAAAAGTTAGGTAGTGTTAATCTGTTCATGTACATATTTAGCTATATATAGCTATGCTTTTGTACTAAATTTTGACATTAGTATCCAACTTGACTGTATTATGATGTATCTCTATGTAGAATATAGATACTTCAGACACTTATTTTGAATCGATTAACAGAAGTATCTGAAAAATGGTTAGATTTCTGTGTTTGCATGGGTATTAGTGATTCAATGTTGATTCCAAGTGTACCGAGTATTGTAGATTTTAGTTATAATTGGTGTGTTTGGAAGTTGTTTAATTAGTTATAAGGCTAAATTGCTCTTTTAGCCCTTTATCTTTGGGGTTGTGGTCACTTTGGCCCTTTATCTTTTTTTTTTCTCATTTTAGACCCTCATGTTTTTTTTGTGTGTCATTTTGGCCCCTGCCGTTATCATTTTGGTCCCTTATGTTTTTAATTGATTTCATTTTCGTCCCTTATGTTTTTAATTGATTTCATTTTGGGCCATTATGTTTTTAATTGATTTCATTTTCGTCCTTAAAAATTTGCTACAAAAAACATAAACATAACGGCAGGGGCCAAAATGACACACACAAAAAACATGAGGGTCTAAAATGAGAAAAAAAAAGATAAAGGGCCAAAGTGACCACAACCCCAAAGATAAAGGGTCAAAAGAGCAATTTAGCCTAGTTATAATTGGTCTCACTTAGTTTGTTGAACTTATAGACAATGTGAATTAAGCTAAGTTTGTTTGGAAATATAAGTTTATGTGAATTTTAACTAAGTTGGTTTGGATTGAATTGAATTGGTGGATTTGAGTCTGAATTGAATTGAATTGGCAGGGAAGTATTACAAATAGAAATGGCCATGTAATTGGCTAATTTTTCAAGAATTAATTATTTTTTGCGTACAGACGGAATTCGCGACGGAATTTCCTTGGATAATTACTGAATTTGCGACGGAATTTTAAGCAATTTGCAACGAGTTTGAGACGGAATTTTCAACAGTTATTTAAGAAATTTCAAATAATTTGCGACGGATTTGCGACGAATTTGCGACGGAAAGGTGTCAGAGTTTGCGACGACTTTGCGACGAAACGATTTGCGACGGAAAAATTCGTCGGAAACAATTTGCGACGAGCGTTTTTGCGACGGATTTGTGTCCGTCGGAAATTACATTTTGCGACGGATTTCAGTACATTTGTGACGCAATTTGCCAATGGAAATCAGCGAGTTACTTGTAGTGTTTATTCAGCTAAATCAGCGTATGAAATATGCGACTCCTTAGTAATCCAGCACTAATCACTTGCGACGACTTTGCGACGAAACGATTTGCGACGGAAAAATTCGTCGGAAACAATTTGCGACGAGCGTTTTTGCGACGGATTTGTGTCCGTCGAAAATTACATTTTGCGACAGATTTCAGTACATTTGTGACGCAATTTGCCAATGGAAATCAGCGAGTTACTTGTAGTGTTTATTCAGCTAAATCAGCGTATGAAATATGCGACTCCTTAGTAATCAGCACTAATCACTAGGACTGTCGAGCATTTTCGAAGACATGTTATCTCTGATATGGGTGCTACTAGATATCTCCTCAGGGTTTAATGTTAAAAGAGGTAGAAAGAGTCGTATTATTATTTTATTTTATTTTTGATAGGCAAATGTTAGTGGTTACTAATTAGTTAGGAGGTGAGGGAAATGTTAATTAATTTCCAGAATTTGAACCCTAGACCTTCTTCTTGCTACTCCTTTATGATCTCCATTCACTCGCCAACTGAGCTACATTCGTGGGGCAGAAAGGATCTTATTATGATTTGACATTCAGTTCTTTGAGCGATTTGGGAAAATAGGAACAAAGTTATTTTCTCTGATAAACTCTGAGACCTTCTTTTTGATACCGTCTTAATTACTCGTGGAAACCGACTATTGATTAAGGCTAATTAGTCGAGCCATGTCACTCATAATACAGGTATGGTAAGGCTTTCTTCTAGCCAAAAGTCATCTCACAACAATGATTTGATATAGTTAATCATGGGTTCTAGGATAGACATCCTTCGATTGACATATGGTCATTGTTTAAGATCGCAATTCGCAAATAACACAGAGCACGCTCCCACCACCACCACCAAAATCCACTCTCCTCAAACCGATTCACCTTCATCCCCACCCCACCCTAAAGCCGACTGCCTAGACTTCTTTGTCTCCCAGTCCGGCTTTCCTGGTCCCGTTTCTGATCACTTTGTGTCCACTCGCATTGTTTCTTCAAAAGACACCTTGGAAAACAAAGGGTGAATTCTCCATACAATCTGGTGAAGAAAAAACAGAAAGAGAACAAGGATAATGCTTTCCCCCCTTTTACGGAAAGCACATGTTCAGTTTTGAGCATTGATTACTTTAATTTGTGTCATAAATACTAAACCACGTTTTTGTCATGATAGTAAGTTATTTAGTTTGCCCACCCTTATATATATCTTTATTTTCTAAAAGCAATAGTCACGTGTCTTTTTTATTTCATGCACATTTTTTACGTGTTTTGATATGATAGTTTTAATTAATTGTTGCAATTACTTCTTAGATCAATACTCAAATTTGTTGAATCAACAAGAGTGTTGTGACCATTGTGTCAAAAAAAAGTGTTGTGAAGGGTGGAATTAGGAAATTGAAGTAGTATATGAATATGAGTATTTGATTGTGTGCTATCTCCACTACAACAGATTTGGGGATGGACAGCGCTTTTTTTTAGCCATGGGCAGCGCTTTTGAGCGCTGCTAAACTTGGCGTTGCTGATTCCACTACCACAATTGGCAGCGCTTAGAAAGCGCTGGCTTTTCAACGTAAGTGCTGCTCATTCCCAAAAGGCGCTAACACAATGAGCAGCGCTGCTCATTCCCTAAGCGTTTTTTAGGAATAGGTAGCGCTTTGGCCTACAAGCGCTACCCATTGTATATTTTTTTTAATTTTTTTCCTGTTTTTGTTTATTTTCCTTTTTACATTTGCAATTTTTTTGGTCATATACAGCCAATCCAATCAAATCCATTATGTATACTTAACAACATATATATAAACTAGCTAACAACAAAAATAAATTTAACACTATTGCTACCAAAATAAATCCAATCCAAAAATTATATTATACTAAGATACATTATACAAAAATTACAAAAAGAGGGGGAACTCCCCAGCTTCCTGTTGAGCAGAGAAGATACCAGCGTAAGAAAAGAAATTGCTATAGCACACCAGCATTTTTGCACTTCCAAAATCACATAGCTTAACTTGGTCTGACCTTTGTGCAGCCTCACATAGACATGGGCTGAAGACATTTTATCAACATGGAACCTACAAAAGACAAATTTTATCATTAAACAACAACAACAATCCAGCAAGAGTAAATAGAACAAATAAGTAAGCACCATTAATTTATTTGTGAAGTAGACATTTCATCAACCACTTTATGTACATATTAGAGCTTAAAATTGCCAGAAAAATAAGAAACAATAAAAGAAAAAATTAATACTGGAACCCATACCAGATGGGAATTCTACGCAAGCACTGTGTGTTGGTTCCTCTTACTAACCTTCAAAAAATAATATGAAAATGAAGAAGATGCAAAGCCAAATTAATAAAATAATATCAAAATAACAACAACAAAAAGGTGAAGGATTCCAACTCACCTTCTTACGGGGGAGAAATAGATAGAGGTAGGGAGAACGAACGACGGCGCTGCAACAACGAACCAACACGGTGGAACGACGATGGTGGAACGACGGTGGAACGACGACGTGAGGACGTGAGGACGTGAGGAGAGAGCTTGAGCTTGAGCTTGAGCTTGAGCAGAGAGCGAAAAAGAGAAAGAAAGGGTTTCTAAGAAGTCTGAACGTTAGAGAGAAAGAAAGGAATACGAGGGAATTGAAATAGAGTACTAGTAATAGGCAGTGTTCTCCCTAAAAAGCGCTGCCCATCGCCCCATCCTCGTTCTCCTATAGGCAGCGTTTCCTAAAAAATGCTGCCCCTCGCCCCAACGCGTTCTCTTATAGCCAGCGCTTACAGCAGGAGCGCTGCCCATTGCCCCTGCGCGTTTGAACCAAAAGAAGCGCTTACAGCAGGAGCGCTGCCCATTCCCTGCACGTTTTAAGCAAATGTAGCGCTTACATCAAGAGCGCTGCCCAATAGGGCACCTTTTTCTCAAGATCTGGCGTAGTGCTCACTACTAGAAACTGCTGGATTTCATGCAGAAATGGCTTGTCTTAGCCAACTCTACATGAATAGTTTATTCTATGAATATTGTGTAGACTATTTGGAGTGTGTCTATAGGTTTTAGGAGTAATTGGCATTTGATCTTCTAATCACATTAGGAGTTTTAGGAGTAATTAGCATTTGATCTTCTAATCACATTAGGAGTGGTTCCAGTTCCTGTTGACCAAGTGACTTCAAACACAAGGGAGAGGGTGAATTGTGTACTTAAAAATAGAGATAAAAAATAAAGTATTTAAATAAAAATTGATCAAATAAAATAAAGCGCTTAAGAAAATGATTGAATTAAAATAAAAAACGTTAAAGAAATAAGTTGAAATAAATAATAACAGAAATAACTTGGAAAGGAAAATAAAAGAGAAAAAGTGAAAGGAAATAGTCATGCGGAAATTTATCCTAGTTCGGCCACTCCTGAGGCCTACGTCTAGTCCCCAAGGCAAAACACACCAAGGGATTTTAATCAATCAAACCAATGTTTTAAAACTCGGACCGGTGGCCGACTCGGTGAAGGTACCGGGTCACTGGGTCAAGGGTCGGACTGAGGGGTCAACAATTGAACCGCATGGCTAAAACCGGAACCGGGTGACTCGGACCCGGTCTCTATCTTGCGAATTTTCAAGACCCATATAACATAAATTTCGTACTTGTACTTAATTTCCTAAAATTCACCACAATGCTATAATCCCGCAATGCTATCAAAAATTCTAACAAAAGTCTAACATCCTGCCTAGAAAAATCTAACAAAAATTCAACAACAACAAATTATCCAACATAAATAACACAATGCTAGCATAATCTCACAATGCTAGCAAATTATCCAAATAACATGATCTATCACAAATAACATCCTGCCAAATCCATCGAACAACAACAACAACAACAACAACAACAACAACAACAACAACAACAACAACAACAACAACAACAACAACAACAACAACAACAACAACAACAACAACAACAACAACAACAACAACAACAACAACAACAACAACAACAACAACAACAACAACAACAACAACAACAACAACAACAACAACAACAACAACAACAACAACAACAACAACAACAACAACAACAACAACAACAACAACAACAACAACAACAACAACAACAACAACAACAACAACAACAACAACAACAACAACAACAACAACAACAACAACAACAACAACAACAACAACAACAACAACAAAAACAACAAAAAACAAAAACAACAACAACAAACAACCATCATTGTACACAAATCTAAACATCATTCATTATATGATAGAATCAAAACATCATCATCATATGTGATATCTTCATCAATAGGTTCCCAGGAAGCTCCATCTCCGCCATCATTGTTTTCATTCTCATTTTCCGTGGGATTGTCGGCATTATCATCTTCATCTTCATCCAAATATAAATGATCTATGACAACATTTTAAAAGAGAAGTTAGCAAATAAAATCTAAAGTTATTAAACATGAATCAATGAAACTTTATTCACATATAATAAAACGCACCAATATCACTTGAATTTGGTTGGATGGTCATACTTGCAAGATCACCATGCAATGAATCCAACTCTTCATTGGTTAAGAGGGGTGGTGACTCCTCCAATACCCAACTAGAATGGTCACCAATTGTTTCAAGATTGATAGGGTCATAACCATGATTCCTCTTTTTCCTAAACATATGTAACTTAATCTAAGAACATGTGATTGAATATAGAAATATAAACAACCAAAGTAAAATAAACATAAATAAATAATAATACCTATTTTGGAGCCTTAAATTGTAACGAACAAACACCAAGTCATTAAGCTTTTGATGCTCCAACCTATTTCTTTTTTTGGAATGAATGTGCTCAAACACACTCCAATTTCGTTCACATCCTGAAGCACTGCAAGTTTGACTTAAAACACTGATAGCCAAGATTTGCAAGTTCTTGGCACCAGTTCCATACATATCCCACCATACATCTACAACATGGCATGTTATTAATGAAGAATCAACGAAAGTAATGAACTAAACTAAAGATTATGAATCAAAATTATCAAATAATAAGAAAGTTACCTGGCCTTAGTATAAACCGATCATCCACTGCACCCGGCCAACCAAAATCCCCAATGGCATCTTTGTACTGGGCTACCTCAGCAGTTAATTTCCTTCGCAGTTCTTGATTTCCATGAGAATACTTGTCAATGACATTAAAGAGGCCTGATATTGTGTCCCGATCATTGTCATATCGTGTCTGATTATACCGACAAGCTGGATTTAACCAATAACCCGCAACATGGAGATTTTTACTAAGTTGGGAATCCCAACGGTCATCCAAGATCTTCAAGTAAGGCTCCACTTTCTTCTTATTTCTTTGAAACCTTTTCACCATCTCTGCTCGAGCCATCTTTATAGCTTGGTAAAGAAAACCCATAGCAGGTTTTCTTCACTATCAACCATCCGCAACACACGCACAAGTGGTTCTGTGACTTTCACTATATCAACACATTTGTTCATCTCAATAACCCACTTATTTAACAAATTACCACGGAGCATATGCATAGTTGGAAGCTTATACCCAGGGCCCATACTACAAAGCGCAACAGCCATAGGTTGATAATAGGCTGAATTATATGCATTGAATGGGACACTTGCATCTATGAACCACTTTGCAACAGCGAGATCACACTTCTCTATCACTTCTTTACTTTGCAACACACTTTTTAGGGTAGGTTGTGCTCCAGGAGTTGTTCTAGACAAGAAATAGCTACCAATGCGACCAATACTCTTTCCCTTTTGAGATGCAACCTCCTGTGTTGATTGTCCAACAACCATTTGCACTTCAGCACTCTCTTCACTAGGTGGATGTTGATAACTCTCCTCAGTTTCTGCCTGAGTCTTTCTTTTCTTGTTCTTGACTTCATCAATATTTTCTTTCATTTGATTCTGAACTTCTGGGGGCACCTTCTTGCACTTTTCAACTTGGCCTTTTTCTCCAGCCAAGTGGCATTTAAACCTATTAATTCCACCTCCCCTGATAATTTTCTCACAGTATATACATAGCAGAACATTTTTCCCATTCTCCAAAATACCTTTACAATGTCCCCAACCTATATCAGTTTTTCCTCTAATATTCGTTGGGGTTGTATTTTCGGTGGAAGCCTCTTGTGACATTGGTGTAGATGTCTCAGTAGGAGTAGCGGACATTGGTGGTGCATCAACAGACGAAGACATTTACCTAGCATAATTACAAAGATTAATTAAAATGAAGAACAGAACACGAATAGTATCAACAAAGATTAAAAGCAAAACACAGATTAAAACAAAGAATAGTATCAACTATCAAGTTATCAACACAGAACAGGAACACAGTATCAACAAAGAACACGATTACAGGAACACAGTAACACAGACAGGAACACAGATAGAACACAGAACAGAACACAGATAAAATGAAGTACAGGACACAGAATTAAAACACTGGAATGGAACACAGAACAGAACACGAATTAAAACGAAGTACAGGCGAGACTTACTTGTTGCGAGTTGCGAGTTGCGATAGACAGTGAAGAGAGACGAACGGCGCGAGACACAGAGACAACAACAGCGACGAACGGCGAACAGGCGACGGCGACTCCGTGACAAGCAACGACGACGAACGACGAACAGGCGAGCAGGCGACGACGACTCCGTGACTGGCAACGGCGACAGCGACTCACTGCTTGGGTTAGGGTTTTTTCGTTTAAAGAAAGAGAGAAAGAAGAGAATGCATCTCAGATTCTCATCTCACTGGCTCACTGCTGCAGCTGGTTTCTAATTTTTACTTTTTTTTTTACTTTTTTTTTAAAAATTTAAAACGCAAAACGACTTCGTTTTGATCATTTGAGTTTTTTTTAAAACGTGCATAAACCGGCCGGTTTTAGCAAACCCACCCAAGTCACCGAGTTTGTCTAAACCCGGCCGGGTTCCAGCGAGTCACACCGAATCACTGCTTATCCGATCCACAGCGTGACCCAAACCGGGTATCCCCTTGGTTCCCAGTCCGACCGGCCGAGCCGGGCCGGTTTTCAAAACACTGAATCAAACACTGGCTTTTAGAACAGATTCAGCTAGAAACCTTTACAACCGAAGAACACCGCCTTCATACAAAAATGGGATATCACCTCCCTATGTTGAAGAGCTTCTAAACCAAGAGATATCACCTCTCTTGAACAACTTCGGATCACACCCAAAAAATAAGAAATAAAAATAATAAGATAATACACTCAATAGTGTAGTAATGAACAAGTTGAAGCACAAGTTATACAACTCAAACTATGTGGAGTATAAAGTTCTCAAATAAAATATTAGCAAGTGTAAAATGAATGAGAGTGGTGAGGATATAGTTTTGATATAGTTTCAATGTAAAAATGAGTTGTGTAAGAAAGCTACCACAAGTCTCCTATTTATAGAGAAGATGAAATGAAAGAGACCTAAATAATAATAATTAAGATTGATAAAATTGCAACGTAATATTCTAAAAATTGATTATTTGGATTCAATTATCATGTGTTGATTTCAAAAGGAACTTGTCCGTTGGAGAAATGGATTTCCTTAATTATCAAATTGGTTCGTTGGAAAAGTATTAAACCATCCATGCATATGGTTTCCAAAATAAAAATATATCCATTGAAACTAAAGGATATATATGCCTTAACTATCACTACAACAGAATTGTTAAAAAAGGGCGCCATCATCAGGGGCGCTTTCTAAAAAGCGCCCCTGAAGGCCCTGCGTGTTTTGGCCTTCAGGGGCGCTTTTTTAGAAAAGCGCCCCTGAAGGCCAAAACACGCAGGGCCTTTAGGAGCGCTTTTTAGAAGCGCCCCTGATGCCTTATATTAAAATTTCTAAATTCCTCATCAGATCTCACTCCCTCCCGTAACGACTCACTCTCCCTCTCCAAACCTAAACACTCAACGTCTCACTCTCTCTCCCTAAGAACACAACGGAAGCGCACCGCCACCGTCAACGCCACCGTCGCCGTCAACGCCACCGTCTCCACTCCTCACACCTCCTTCTCTCGCCATCTGCACTGATCCTAAGGAGGAAAAGATACGCGAGTTCCACGGTACACCTCCTTCTCTCGCCGTCAACACGCAGAACGCTCGCTCTCTCTGTCTCTCCCTCTCTCTCTGTTACGCGGTACACCTCCTTCACTTTTGTCCTTGTCCTTGGTGTATTGTGTGTCTTGTTTAGAATGTTGTCCTTTCTGCAGCAAGGTTAAAGGTGATTGATTTTCCTTATAATGCAATGCACTCTCACTTCTGATTTTTTGAAATTGTTTCTTCTGAACTCTATTATCATAATAAATTAACGTGCTGCATTGTTTGTAAGTTAATTAGATGGATATAGTTTTGAAAATTTCTAATTTTTTGAATTGGTTTTTCTTCAGCTTTCCTAGACTATTATGATGTTCCGTACAAAGTGGTGGAAGTAAATCCGATCAACAAGAAAGAGATCAAATGGTCTGACTACAATAAGGTTCCGATTCTCATAGTTGATGGTGAACAATTGGTTAATTCTTCAGGTTCATACTGTCTTATTAATACTTTCATTTGTGGTGTATTGTGTGTCTTGTTTAGAATGTTGTACTCAAATTTCTGAATTGGCATATTACTCCTACTTGTTGATTAATTCATTTTTTTATGTCTAGTTCGAGTACTTTTTGCGGAGGTTCGAGTTCTGTCTTGTTGCCGTTCACATCTAGGTCAAGTTCGTTGTTGCTTCCCCTTGTTACGGTACTTTTCTTATTCTCTCTTCTTTTTATTGTGGTTATTGTTTAGACACTTGAGCAATTGACATATGTACTCATAAGTATTGGTGTATTTGAAATTGATGATTGTTTGAATTGGAGTTGAAATTGAATCGAAAATTGGATTAAATTGCATGATGATGGATGTTAAATTGCATAGAAAAGACGTTATCCAAGGTTGAATGGCTTGGGTTCAGAAAATTACCATTAAGTTCTCTTATCAGGAAATTAGATATAATAAATTTCGGTTGTTATATAGCAAAATTTTTAAGTTAAACTATAAAAGAACTAACTCTGATGTCTTAGGTTAGAAAAATTGTACTTTGTGTGTTATTCTAATATGTTTAAGTTCTCTTATCAGGAATTTATATTAAATTTCGGTCTAATATGGATAGAAATTGGATGTCTGCGAATCGTCTATCGAAAGAATATGGCGAAGGCGTGGAATATTTTGTGAACTTTTCCGTTCAACGTTTAGGAACTTCTAGTAAGTTCAAGTGTCATTGTTTAAGATGTTGCTACGCCAATCGAGTTACTGCACTTGAGTTGGAAAGACATTTAAAGGCCAACGGAATCGATCAAAGTTATACTTGTTGGACAATGCATGGGGAGGAAAGAGGTGAACCTTCGAATATGGATAATAGCACTCAAAGATGTGATCCGGTTGATTATCCTGAAACATATACAGTTGATGGCGACGAATTTGAAGAGATGACAAAGGCGGTTGAAGATGATCTTAATGACTGTCCTCAAATGTTTGAGAAGTTGATAACCGATGCGGAGACACCGTTGTATGCGGGCTGTACTGAATTGACAAAGTTATTGGCTGTGATAAAGCTGTATAACTTGAAAACTTGCCACGGATGGACAGATAAGAGCTTTACGGAGTTACTCGCACTATTGAAAGATATGTTGCCAAAAGACAACGTGCTCCCTTCTCGGACGTATGATGCAAAACAAATGTTAGGCACCATTGGTTTGAACTACGAGAAGATACATGCTTGTCCAAATGATTGCATTTTATTTCGGAATGAACATGCATTGTTAAAGTCGTGTCCTAAATGTAATGCATCACGGTATAGGAAGAAAGAATCTGCTCCAGTAAAGGTATTGTGGTATTTTCCCATAATCCCTCGATTTAGGCGTATGTACCGTAGTTCAGAAGACGCAAAATGGTTGACTTGGCATGACGATGAAAGGATTAAAGATGGTATGCTACGACACCTTGCAGATTCTCCGCAGTGGAAAAAGATTGATATCGATTATCCCGATTTTGGGCATGACCCAAGAAACCTACGCCTTGCATTGTCTGCGGATGGATTTAACCCGCACGGTATCCAGAGTAGCTCCCACAGTACATGGCCTGTGATTTTGGCGATTTATAACTTACCTCCATGGCTTTGCATGAAACGCAAGTATATGATGTTGTCTTTGTTAATTTCTGGCCCCAAACAACCAGGAAATTGACGTATACTTGGCTCCTTTAATAGAAGACTTGAAGCAAATGTGGGAGATTGGGGTAGAGGTGTATGATGGGTTCAGAGAAGAAAATTTCATTCTGAAGGCTATGATTTTTGGCACCATTAATGACTTTCCAGCATATGGCAATCTATCTGGGTACAGTAATAAAGGTCAGTGTGCATGTCCTATATGTGAAGATAATACAGATTGGATGTGGTTGGAACATGGTAAGAAGAATATATATCTTGGCCATCGGAGATTTTTGCCTCCAACTCATCAGTATCGGGTGTGGAGAAAGGCATTCAATGGGAATTCAGAAACTCGTAAAGCTCCTTCGCCTTTGACCGGTGAACAACTATTTGAAAAGGTGAAAGATGTAGACATTAAGTTTGGGAAACCTTTTGCAGGAGATGTTGGCAAACGAGGGTGGAAGAAAAAATCGATTTTCTTTGCATTGCCATATTGGAAGTCATTATACGTAAGACATTTCATTGATGTGATGCATGTTGAAAAAAATGTATTCGAAAGTGTCATTGGTACCTTACTCAATATGCCAGGAAAGACTAAAGATACGATCAATTCAAGGTTAGATTTGGTTAGTATGGGGTTGAGACCAGAATTGGGTCCGATAAAGAAGGGTACACGTACATATCTACCTCCGGCTGCTCATACTCTATCTAGAAAAGAGAAAACTGTCTTTTGTAATTTTCTTCATGAAGTTAAAGTTCCAGAGGGGTACTCTTCAAACGTTACGAACCTTGTATCGATGAAAGACCTTAAGTTAAAGTCTCTAAAGTCTCATGATTGTCATGTTCTCATGGAGAATTTGCTACCCATTGGTATACGATCCATTATGCCCAAGAAAGTGCGTCAATCCATAACTAAACTTTGTTTCTTCTTTAAGGCGATATGTAGTAGAGTGATTGACCCTGGAAAGTTACCAGCTCTGCAAAGATCAATTACTGTCACTTTATGTGAGCTTGAGATGTTTTTTCCGCCTTCATTCTTTGACATAATGATTCATTTGATAGTTCATCTAGTTAGAGAGACACAGTTGTCTGGCCCATGTTACATGAGATGGATGTACCCGTTTGAGCGGTACATGAAGATATTAAAAGGATATGTTAAAAACCGATCACGACCCGAGGGTTGCATTGCTGAGCGCTACATTGTTGAAGAAGCTATTGAGTTCTCCACCGGCTATCTATCTAGTGTTGAATATTCTGTTGGGATGCCAAGGGAACGTCACATTGGAAGTGTTGGTAAAGGGATAACAGGAAGGAAAATAGTGATGGTATCCAGGAAAGAACTAGAGCAACACACTTATATGTTCTGCACAATGATAATCATATTGATTCTTATGTTGCCAAACACATGGAAATTCTTAAGAGTGACTACCCAACTAAGAGTGAAGTTTGGTTAACAAAAGAACACAATCAGAGTTTCATACAGTGGCTAAAAGATCAAATTGATATTGAGTTTGTTTCGAATCCTACTGCGATTTCTGAAAGATTGAGATGGTTAGCAAAAGGTCCAACTATACATGTTTTCTCTTACACTAGTTATCTACAAAATGGGTACACGTTCTATACAAAATTCCATGATGATCAGAGTAAAATGCAAAATAGTGGGGTTACTCTTGTAGCTGAAACTATGCATACATCAGGTGCGAAAGATAGAAATCCCATTTACGCGAATATGTCATACTTCGGTGTCATACAAGAGATATGGGAGTTGGATTACAATATGTTTTCGGAGCCTGTGTTCAAATGTAATTGGGTTGACAATAATAATGGTGTACAAATAGATGACATGGGCTTCATGCGGGTGAATTTCAACAAGGTAGGGTACAAAGATGAACCTTTTATTTTAGCCTCGCAAGCCCAACAAGTGTTTTATGTCATTGATCCAGTTGATATGAATTGGTGCATTGTTTTATTGACAAACAAAAAAATTTTGGTGAATGACCTCGGGGATCAAGCTCATGAAGATATTGACATTGAGGACGACCCTTTCTTCGGGTCATCACAACCAATAATACGGGAAAATACTTCTACAGAGGAAATTTTGTATGTTAGACATGATCATAACGATGGAATTACGTTTCGTCGAAAACAAAGTAGTAGGAAGCAAAAAACAAAATATCATACAATTAAAGAAGTGGCTAGTAACATTAGATCGAGGAAAAGGAAAAGGTAATAATATATCATGCAGAGTTTCTTTTTTATTCATTTTCATATTGTAAAAATTAACTTAATTGTTAAAATAACATATAGCCTAATAGCAATTGTTTTATTGTGTTGCAGGTGAGATGACTTCCCAGAGTGATGATAGTGCACATGACAGTGGTCATGAGAGTGAACATCAGCCCCAAAAAAAGTTCACTCGTCGTGGAATGACAGTTAAGAAGAATATAATCAATCGGGGAAACAAAGGCCTTCCTAAACTTATTGTACGATACTTACTAATTAACTAATTTTGTTACGTACTTTTAATTGTTTGTTATCTAATTTACCCAAGTAATAATGCAGGTCCAATGGAATGCTAAAAATCAAGCAATTGGTGCCAACGGGAAACAATTGAAAATGTTCCTTGGTGTCAGAGCAAGGCAGGATGTACCAATTACAATCAGCAGTTGGATTAGTAAAAAGGAGGCCTTACTCGAGAAGCATAAGGATGAGCTATGGCATATGATACAAGTATGAGTCTTATTTTTGACTTTTAGGTTATTTTATAATTAAATATGTAAGTTTATTTATAATCATTTTGTTGAATGTAAGCAGAAATACTTTGATGTGGATGACTCTCATAAAGACTATTGTCTTATGAAAGCTGGAAAGGCGCATAGAAAATACAGATCAACTCTAACAAAGATGGTGAGAGATGATGACGGGAACATCAGAAGCCATCCTCCACCACCGTATGCAGATAGTATACCATTGGAGGATTGGAGGGCATTTGTTATTTCACGTGAAGAAGAGGAATTCCGGGTTTGTACAATTACATATCATACATATACCTATATTTGACACTTATAAGGTATTCATGTAAAAACATGTGTCTTTATAGAGAAGGAGCCAAGAAAATCGCGAGAGAGCGCAGCGTCCTGAATACCCTTGGAGAGCCGGTGTTACAGGTTATGCTGAGATTGAAGAGCGAATGGTAAGCACGTTATCTTTTATTTTATCTTTAATTTATTAAATTAATCTTCTGAATTATTTAGTAATAGACGGTAAATTTTAATAGCCGCGGGAGCAAGGAAAAGATCCTGCTCAGGAATCTATTGACCGAGATGTTTTATGGTTAGAAGCAAGACAAAACAAAGATGGTGTCGTTGACCACCCAGGAACGAGAGAGGTGGCACAAAGAATTGTAAGTATGATAAAATTCTTGTCTTTCATTGTAGGTGAATAAATTAAACTTAAAGAATATTTGTGAATCAGGAATCAATATCTCAATCAGTATCACAAGGAGATATTTCAAATTGTGATGGTCCGAATGACATCCTTGCCCATGCACTGGCAATTGAAGAATATCCAGGACGTGTAAGGGGTTTGGGATTTGGTATTACTCCAACCACATTTTGGACTTCAAAGAGGCAAAAAAAAGAAGCGGAACGAGAAAGTAGAGAAAAAAGGTTGGAAGCCACTGTATCGATGCTAGTACAAGAACTTAAAGAACTAAAAGATAGAGTTGGTCCAAGGACTAATGATGTACCATCTCCTGACCCAGATAGCTTCAGGGATAGTTGCAATATTGCGTCCAATGAGGTTAACAATTGTCAATGTGAATTATTTATATCAAACCCGCTTACTTTGGTTGCAAAGGGCTTTGTTTGTAACACTGAGGGCTCCACCTTGCACAATCTTCCTATGCCTTCAAATCATGTGAGAGTCAGTGTTCAGTTTGTTGTTGTCCCTGATGCTGAATTGTCGGTACCAATTGATACTGCAGACATGACTCTTTTGACTGTGAATGATGCACTTGGCACTTTCGTGGCATGGCCATCAAATCTTATCAATGTAAGGAGCAATTAATACATTTGTTAATAATTCATTGCTTATTGTCCCATACTTGAAAACTAATTAAATTTTCAAATATATAGGTACCAAGAAGCAAGAAGCAGGTGTCTAGCCGGGATGGGAATCAATCCCAACCTCGCAAGAAGCAAGTGTCTAGGGGAGTTTGTAGCGGGAATGAAATTCGGTCCCAGCCCCCCCTTTCTAGTGCTCGCAATAAATCCGTGTCTCGGCAAGTAGATAAGGGAAAGGATATTCAATCCCAACCACCCTCCTTGGGGGAATTCATCACTTATATAAGGATTCATGCCTCCACAATGTCTGGTGCTGATTTGATACACGTATCGATTGATGAAGACATCTTCGGAGTTGCCGACACAATTTTCCTTTCAAATCAAGAACTTGAAGAGGTATATGAGCACAAGTGGGCGTCTGCGGCTACTATTCAAATATATATCAGGTATAATTATTATCATTATTGTTATCGTTGTTAGGATCAATGATGCAATTACAGTGGCCGCAAATTTACTTGATAAGAAAGACCAGCAGACTGAAATAGATGTTCTTCAGGATCATCTAATGGAGCTGGAGAGTATGTTGGAACACCTAGTGAAGATTTAGTTTTATTTTGTCCAGTTAAGATTTTTAGTGTTGTCCTGCTAGTTAAATTGAAAAAGTTTATCTAATAGTGTTTATTAGATCAATTATCATGCTTATCTAATAGTGTTTATATTGAAAAAGTTTGCAGTGGACTTGCTAGTTAAATTGTTATTGTTGCTGATATGTTATTCTGCACCCTGAAATTTATCTGCAGGATTTGTGTTGTTGTTTTGCAACATCTATGGTCAAATGACCTTCTGTATCTGCAAAACAACACCAAAACAAAACCAAAACCATGATTAAAAACACTGGGAAATTGTGCAAAATGAAAACAGGAAAGATGGGATTCTGTGCATGTTTACGTGGTAGTAGGTAGGTTGTAGCTTGATGATTATGGAATGGAACAAAGATGTTTTATTTTTTCTTTGTTGTTGGTGGAAGTGGCATGCAGCGTGTTATAGATGAGAGTAGATAGGTATATAGTGCGTGTGTGTATGTGACTGACAAAGGTGCTTGTTTGTCTCTCTGGCATTATTACCACTTTTTCATTATCATGCTTAACTTTGACTGATCAATATTATCCACCATCTCTAGTATGCTTGTGTGTATGTAAACAACATTATCATGCTTGTGTGTATGTAAACACCATTTGCTTCTCATTTTCTAAAGGTTATAAGATTTTAGTTTTGGTCGTATCAGACCAAACTAATAGGTAGAATCTTAGCAGGATTTACAAGTAATCTTAGCAACATCTATGCACAATTTCCCAGTATTTTGCAGAATCCCATCTTTGGTGTTGTTTTGCAAGTGATTGTAGTAGGTGTCTGCTGTTAATTTATGTCTGCTGTTAATTTATTTCTGCTGTTAATTTATGAAACCAAAATGACTTGAAATTTATGTCTGCTGTTAATTTATTTGTCTACATTTTAACTATAGGTATTTGTACCATGTGATTTTGAGCACCATGGAACAAAGACAAAGATTTATATTTTTGGATCCCGAACGTACTTTTCTACGCAACCTTCATATTGACAAAAAAATGACAAAAAAGCAACTTCAGGACGTGAAGGAAGCGGTTAAAGAAAGCAAGGAAGCGATAAAAGCCTATATCAATACACGCTTGGCTTCGGCACTTGAAAGCAGCTGTGATTGCTGGTTTTTGGCACCCATTAACTTAGGAGGGTAAGAAATTTAATCTCTCTCTCTGTCTCTCTCTCTCTATATATATATAATGTGTTTTTTCAAAAATGTCTTATTTATTTAATTATCGAAATATTTTGGTAGTGTACATTGGGTATTGTTGGTGATTGATGCTAGGAGAAATAGAATTTTCTATTTGGATTCGTGTCACGGTGATTATAGCAAACACGCCATGATGAGAGGAATGTTTGAAAGGTGTGTATTTAGATACATCGCATATTTCAATATTAATTATGTATCTATTTCGATTAATTAATATAGTTATATGTATGATGTTTCAGTTGTTTGGCAACTTTTTGGGCATCAAATGAGGTTAGGACTAGAGGTGGGAACAATAAAACAAATTGGATAGTAATAAAGGTAAGTTTATAATCAATATTATTCTTATCCATGTAAATTTTGCTCGCATTTTAACAATTAATTTTTTTTTTGATTTGTAGTGTCCGAGACAACCAAACAATGTTGATTGTGGATATTACGTTATGAAGTATATGAAGGACATAATCACTGACATACAAATGGAAATTCCCCTAAATGTATGTAATTTATATAGTTTCTTTTTTGATAAGCTAGCAATTCCATATCAAGCATTTAACAACTTAGTTCTAACTTTATTTTATTTTATTTTATTTTGGAAGTATTTTCCAGGACACGAGGTTGGAGCTCCATTTTCTGATGACATACTTACTGAGGTCAAAGGCGAGTGGTGTCATTATGTTGCTTCTTTGATTAATCAAAATCGAAATTCAAGTCATTTTGGGTAGCTTGTTTTTTTGCTCATTTTGGGTAGCTTGTTTGTACTCAATAAGTGGACATGTAAATTTTGTTGCTACTTTGTGGACATGTAAATTTTGTTGCTACATTGGATGTCATATTATTTTTGTTCTCTCTATGTATGGATATTAGATGCATTTATAAGTTTTTTATTTGGAATTTGATTTTGAATTGGCTGGTTTGAAAATTTGATCCCCCAATTCAATTGGTTATTTTAGGTTGTTGTTGCTGCAGGTTTGATTTGGAACTGGTTAGATTTGGTAAAAAGAATTTAAAAAAAAAATATAGCATCAGGAGCGCTTAGGAAAAGCGCCCCTGATGTCCTTTGTCCTTTGAAATTCAGGGGCGCCTCTTACAAGCGCTCCAGTTGGTCACCTGCGCTATGGCCATCAGGGGCGCCTCTTACAAGCGCTCCAGTTGGTCACCTGCACTATGGCCATCAGAGGCGCCTCTTACAAGCGCTCAAGTTGGTCACCACCTACAGGAGCGCAAGCTTTAGGGGCGCCCGAAAACGCCCCAAATGGATAAAAAAAAGCGCCCCTGATGGCCTTTTCTGTTGTGGTGTATCAAAAAGTTAGGTCCGTTGGAAATATGAAATTCCATATCAATGCATAATTTGATTCTCATATATAAAAGATCATGAAATGAGTTGAATTGCCATTCAAATAAAAAGGTTCGTTGGAAAGAGTGATAAGACATATCCATGCATATATAGTTTTCAAATTTAAAACATGAATATAAAATTAAAACATGACAAAGTTTTGGCTAAAAGAATTACGTAAAGTACAATCGAAAAAGCACAATTTATTGTGTTAATAAATATAAACATAAAAAATAATCTTATTCCTCATAATTGATTATTCTAATCAACTATTAGGTGTTTTAAAAATATCAACCCTTCTGTTACTCAGTTGTTAGCTTGACGTTAAATTTGTCATAGGTTGTCTTCCACGTGGAATTTTTTTTTTGTTTCCAATGCCAGGTGTACCATTCACTAAACAGAAGTCTTCCACGTGTAAAACAGGAAAAGGGAAGGGCTTTTTTCAAAACTATTTTTCTGAGTTTTGTTCTTTCCTCTGGGTTTGTTGACGAAGAGAAGAGAGAAGGTTTCTCTTTCGCAAGAAGAAGCGAGTCTGGGTTCGCGTTCTCTGGTGTGACGAAGAAGAAGGAATTTCGAGGAAGCCATTAGGTAAGTGTTTCTCTCTTCTTTCTTTCGTTTTTTGTTTTCGCGTTTCTGTTTGAAGCCATTAGGAACTTCGAGGAAGCCATTGTCCCTTTGTGCTTTCTTTGTGCTTTGTTTTTATTTTTGTGCTTTCTTTCGCGTTTCTGTTTGTGCTTATTTTTGTGCTTTGTTTGTCTTGTTTTTGTTGTTGGTAACTGTTATTGGGACCACAAGAGTTATTATTTTTTAAAGTGACCTTTTTGACTGAAAATTGCAATTCTTCAAAATATTGGGTCCTTTTTGCAATTCTGAAAGTTGATAGTGTTTGGCAATTTTACAGGGATGAGTTTCAGTCTCATAATTCACCATGGGGTCACTTTGAGGTTGGGGAAAATACGGGTTATAATGGAGGGGATCTAGTTGTTGCAAACATCAATGATGTTGATAGGTGGAGCTTCTTTGAAGCTGTTGGGCTTGTTAGGGACTTAGGATATAAAGAAGATTTTCTCCTATGGTGGAATTCTGATTCAGCAGAATATGAAGGGGGTTATAAGTCACTTAAGGTGGACAACGATGCTGTTAAATGTGCTGAGTTCGCATTGCTCCATAACTGTGACATACAGTTGTATGTTGAATCACTGGTTGGGGAAACCATTTATGGTGAATCTAGTGGTAAGGTGATAACACTTTTTAGTAAAAGCGTTACTTCCGTTCTAATACAGCAGTAAAATACTAAAGTATTAGGTATCGTATCCACAGAGACTTGGTGATATTGTCAGCCGTTCCATCAGATTTTCAAATCTTAAGTTACAAAGAGATAGTTGTTTGTTTGTTTTGTAAACTTTAAAACTAAAAACGATAATTTGATAAAAGGAATTAACAAGTAATAAAAAGACGTTGATATTAGATTTTATTAACTTATTCCAATGTATTTAACTAGTTCATATACATAACTCTATTTTATTCATTGATTCATCATCACCGTATCATCCAAGTTAGCTAATTCCTTAGACTAATATGAAATCAACAACTAATTTGCGTAAACAAAGATTCCTCAACTATTTAAGCAAATAGTAGCATTAAGATTAGGTGATATATTGACTAGAAAACATGATTCTATTCCTAGATATCAAGCTTAATAGGCGATTGAATTTAGTACATAACCAAAAGCTTATTTTCCAATACAACTTTTAGATTCAAAGATCAAGTATAGGAGATCAAACTATAACAAGCATTAAGAACAACATTCAATCACTAAATCAATTCATAAAATGAGATACATATATTTTTAAATTAGGTTCAATACATGGATATAAGATAATTAAACCTAACCTCAACAAAAGAGAGTTTAGCTACTCATTTTCATGATAGCTATGATACAAAATAAAAAGAGATGAAAAACCTCAAGAATGTAGCACCCTTGATCCCTCAAGATGATGCTCCAAGCTTCAATTCTTCAGTTCCTTTTGATCTCTCCTTCAGTGTATGACTATGTATTTTAAAATATGATGCTCTTAAAGTTCAGAAATGAAGTCCCTTTTATAGGAAAAATTGTTAGCTAAGCTAAGGTCTGTTGTCGCTTAGCTAACAAATGGTGTGTTGTTGCCTTTGCATTCCCTTTCTTGTTAGCTAAGCTAAGGGTTAAGATTGCTTAGCTAACAAGACTTGTGTTGCATTCTCCTTCTTCTTAGCTAAGCTAATGCTTGATGTTGCTTAGCTACAAAATTGTGTGTTGCATTATCCTTCTTGTTAGCTAAGCTAAGGCTTGATGTTGCTTAGCTACAAAATTGTGTGTTGCATTCTCTTTCTTTTTAGCTAAGCTAAGAAATGGAGTTGCTTAGCTAACAATATCCACCTTAACTTTATCTCTCTTGTTAGCTAAGCTAAGATATGAAGTTGCTTAGCTAACAGTAACCGCCTTTACTTCCTCTCTCTTGATAGCTAAGCTAAGACATGAAGTTGTTTGGCTAACAAAAGGTGTGTAGCCTCTTCCGATGTGTCTCTTTATTCACGGTGAAGCAACGCTACTCTGGTTAAGCGAATGTTAGCTTTAGCTGCTACCAGTATCTTCTGATTTTGCTTCTTTTTTGCTTTTCTTTAGGCCTTGCTTAACACCTAACTGCACAACTTTTCATATAAAAGGATAACTTCATAAAAGACACATGCATTTACTATTTTTGTAATATTCACTAATATTTATGGAAAAAGTTCAATTAATTTGTATTTAAGTCAAATAAGTGCTTGTAAGTTCTTTAGAAATTTGATGTAAATCAAGCACTTATCATAAGGGTGTACATAAGGAGGGTGAAGGTAATGTGGAAAGTGATCCTGAACATGGGGTTCATTTTGATGACAGTGAGGAGGAAAGGGCACTTGGGCTAGATGATGGATTTGAAGATGAGTTAACTGGCAATGAAACCGAAGAATCATGGAGATGGTTCTTGACCTTGCTATTGGGAGATATTGGTCACAAACATAGATGGGTTTTTATATCTAATCAACAAAAGGTATAATTACTGTTTGTAACTTATTGTTTTCAGATCTGTTTAAGATCTTTGTTGTTTATAACTTGCTGTTTTATTTTGTTCTGGCTAGGGATTGGTTGCTGTTTTTGAAGAACTGTTTGAGTCAGTGGAACACAGGTTGTGCTTGAGGCATTTATACGCCAATTTCAAGAAGAAATTTGGAGGAGGTACTGCAATGAGAGACTTGATTATGGGGGCTGCTATGGCTACATATTTTCAAGCATGGGAGGAATACATGGAAGAGTTGAAGAATATGGATATTAAGGCATGGGAATGGCTCATGGGTGTTCCTACCAACTTATGGTGTAAGCATGCCTTTACTTTTTACCCTAAGTGTGATGTACTAATGAACAATTTAGCTGAGGCATTTAATAGTACAATACTGTGTGCTAGAGAAAAACCAATAATCTCTATGTGTGAATCGATTAGAACATATTTGATGGGTAGGATAACTGACTTAAGGAGGAAAGGTCACAAATGGCAACATAGGATTATGTCTAAGCCTATGAAAAGATTAGATAGAGAGATTCAGCACAGTGGTAATTGGTTACCCATTTGGTCAGCTGAGGAAGAACTTCAAGTAGAGCACCCATCATTTGTCAAAAGCTTTATAGTTGATTTAGCTAGAAAACGTGTACATCATTTGTCAAAAGCTTTATAGTTTATTTTGCCAAAACAGATTAAGTGCTTGCTGATGCTGATGTATCCGAACAAGTTCCTGCTGTATCTGAACAAGTTCCTACTGTTCAACAAATTAAAATAGCTGCAAACAAAAATAAGAGCTTCAAAGATAAGCAAGGCATGATACCAAAGCTCCAAATAAGAAGAAAAACTCATGCATCAGTTCCTGCTGTTTCAGTTCCTGCTGTTTCAGAACCAACTGGTGCATCAGTTCCTGCTGTTTCAGAACCAACTGGTGTGAATGAGACCCAAGAATCAAAGACAAAATCTCCAGTGGTCAAAGAAAAGGTGACAAAGTATGTCCCAGCCAAGTACAAGTTGAGGAAAAGGAAAACAGTTTAGTTTTAAGAAGTTGGTGTTTTGTTTAAGAAGTTGGTATTTTGTTTAAGAAGTTGGGATTGTATTTTGTTTTAAGTAGTTTTTATTTTGAACTCATCCTATGACAGTAATTATGTGTAATATTTACCAGGTATTTGAAGTCTTATTTGAAGTCTCGATATGACTATATTCAGTCTCAATATGACTATATTCAGGTCTTATTTCAAGTCTTATTGGAAGTCTGTCATCAATATTTGACAGGGGCTTAAACAAAAAAAAAAACATATATTCGCAGGGGCTTAATTAAACAATGCCTTTACATTCCCAGACTTAACAATCTCAATTGTTTGTGCAACATGAGCTATCTGTGAAGAGAAAGGAATTAAAATCTTAACAATAACAATGAAATCACACTTTCATTAGGATTCATTCCACAAATTACAAACACTAATGATGAGAAAGGAAAACTACAATTCATGGATCCTACACTTATCACAAACTAGGGAACCCTTAATTTCCAAGCCACATAGACAACCAATATAACCCATGACAAAAACAACAGAAATTGAAGCCAATGAATCCTAGTTGTAACCCCCTTAACCCTTTCCCTTTCATAGATCAATTTTGCTTTCAGATTCGGATTCTTTTTGTCCCAGCTTCAATTTCTTTCTCTGCATAAGTGCAACCTTTGCAGCTGTGACTTTTGGAATATACACCACCAGCTGTCTCCGTTGATGAAGTAGCATATCTAAATGTTAAATGTTTCTCACTAAGTTCATCATCCCACACAAACAACTTGCAGCTGTCTCCTTTCACCTAAAAAGAAATGAAATACAACAATAATCAATAATCAATAATCAATAATCAATAAGAAGACTGAGAGGAAGAAAGATGAATAATCAATAAAACAAAAAGTAAACCCAATACCCAGTGAATGCACTTCCAGTATGGGCGTCCAGGGTTTTGAAATGACCCAGAAATGTAGAATCTCATCGTACTCCCACAGCCACAAACTGGAAGTCCTCTGCGATTCCCTTCATTTGATGAATGATTCGTTGGATTTGATGAAGAACCACGACTGAAACGGCTGTAATCATCCATGGAGGCGCTGCGCTGAGAAGAGAATAGAGGAAGAAGAAGAAGAACGGAAGAAGAACAACAATGAATCTGGAACACAGCGTTTTTATTCTGTTCAGTGAAGGGTACACCTGGCATTGGAAACAAAAAAAAAAATTCATTGTGGAAGACAACCTGTGACAAATTTAACGTCAAGCTAACAGCTGAGTAACAGAAGGGTTGATAACAAAACGTGACATTTTGCAAGGGTTTTTTTCAAAAAAAATTTTTGCAGGGGCTTAAACCAAAACACCCTATATTTGCAGGGGCCTAAAACATATTTAAGCCTTTTTTATAGGCACTATATATCAGAGATAAGTGCAAATTAAACTCCGCCTTTCTATATGCAAACATTAAAAAAACACTCCCTTGACACATGCAAATCACATAACTCTCCCCCTTTTGGCATTATCAAAAAGCGGAAAAGAAATAATCACGGCAAGGCATATATTCAAGCAATAAGTGTAAACCATTTTTGTATATCATCAATATGCAACTCCTTTTGGAGAAGAATTTTAAAAGATGTCACCACATGAAACATAGCCACATTTTAGTTGATAAAAAGGGAAATTGCTTTTATCGTCCTTGATGTGTTTTGAATAGTCACTACAAAGATACCAATTTGAGTTCTTGGCCTTCAAGCACACTTACAACACAATCAATTTTTGGCTTTTGGTACCCAGACCATTTTGGGTCCTTGTATGTTAGCATTGGACAAAGTGTCCTTAGGAATCCATACCATTTTACCATCCACAATTTTATTTTTCCTTGCATTGCAAATAGAGGATGTACGACCTTTTCTACCACAATAGAAACATTTCACAAAAGGGCTACTAGATGTGTTGTTGGGACTAAAAAACTTTTTGAAAGATTTTTTGTAACACCCCGGTATTTCTATCGACTAAAAATACCCAAGTGCACATTAGTAACACATCAGAGATATAATTCCTGCTTAGACACTGAATATCACTATAAATTTTTCGCTGAATATAACTCAAACAGTCTTATTTACAACAAGACGATATGGTTCTCAGACCATATACCATCAGCAATTATAGTATTCAGTATCATACAAGAAAGCGGAAGAAAGATATACCTTAAATACATAATGTCTTAGAATACAGACAACAGAAGGGAAATAAGCTTAAACATAAAGCTAGGCTATCAGCACCCAGTCCGAGCTCAACCTACTCGTACCTCTTGGATTTCCGCTGTCCCTGTGTCTCTGTAAAACAACAACATTTAAACAGTGAGATACAATCTCAGTGAGTTCTACCGAGACCCCTACTAACTCTCTCGGTTCAATTAAAAATCCTTTTTTAAAATCATCACGACACCGACTGCAAATCCAGTGCTAATCCCGGTGAACGTGAACAAACAAAGTGCGGCACCGACTGCAAAACCATGCTAATCCCGGTGTATCGCGCAACACAACAAGTACGGCACCGACTGCAAAACCATGCTAATCCCGGTGTATCGCACAACACAACAAGTACGGCACCGACTGCAAAACCATGCTAATCCCGGTGTATCGCACAACACAACAAGTACGGCACCGACTGCAAAACCATGCTAATCCCGGTGTATCGCACAACACAACAAGTACGGCACCGACTGCAAAACCATGCTAATCCCGGTGTATCGCACAATAATCTTTAACACAACACCGACTGCAAAACCATGCTAATCCCGGTGTATCGCACAATAATCTTTAACACAACACCGACTGCAAAACCATGCTAATCCCGGTGAACTCCCCTACCAATAGTACATTCTCCCATTGGCATGGAGCCTAGGGAAGGGGATCATGACTGCCCCGCCTAGTATGTTACACATGGGTCGTCACCCAACTCGATATATAAACATATATCTACAGTACTATGAACCCACGGTCCATCAAATCAGACAATCAATGAAACACTCTAATCCACATTTTATAAAATCCAAGTTCACACTCGCACTCTAGTTGACCGCTTTTCGACACAATTTTCAATATCAAAAAAACAGTTTATTTAGCCTTAAAAATAGAATATTCAGTTAGGCCTCTGAATAAGCTTTCCAACGCATCTTAGAACACCTCAATCGGGTTCCCGGATCAAAAGTTATCAATAAAACATATCCGCACACGTATGATATTATTCGGTTTTTCGAGACAATTCCAACTTCGAACTTATTTTACGAAACCCTTTTAAAACATACCCAAAATTATGGCATTATAAGCCTAATATCATTATTAAAGGGTTAGGAAAGGATTAGAAGAGGATTGGAATCGAAACGGAATCATTTTGGGCACTTTGAAAATTTTGGACAGAACAAGGCGCACGGGTCGTGCCCCTGGACGCACGGGTCGTGCTCATTTGACAGCATTGCAAAAATGGCCTGTTTTATGAAAAATTGCTTTCCGATTGATCCCGATACTCGTTCCGATCGAAAACAGACCAAACAACCAACAAAATAGACCCAACTAAAACCACACAATCAATCAACCCAATCAAAAACTCAATCAAAACGGATTTTATCAAAAACGACATATTTTCCAATTAACGGTTTTTAAATCAAAATCTTTCGAAATCAAACCACCAAAAATTCTGTTTCAACACGACATAACTCGAGACTCGCTCCGGTCGATTCCTAACCCGAAACAGACGATATCAAGTAATATTCCAGACCAGCGAAAGCGATAAAACGATCAGTCAATTAATTCGAAAAACAAAAATCCTAAACGTGAGTAGAACTCACCCTTGAAGCGTGAACCTCGTTCGAGCCGAAATAACTGAGTAGCCACACGAACGCTCCCTGCTCCGGCGATACCCAATCCGCTTCCAAAGCTTCCCACTCGACCTCGAGAAATCTTCCGACCGTAAAACCGAATTCCCGAAATCATTGCACGTTCCGGCGACACACAAAACCGCTTTTGACCGAAATGCCGAATTCCTCGAAATCCTCCTTGGACACTATTCATCATCTTCTTCAATCTCAAACCACTATTCACCAAAAACCCCAATTTGATTTTCAATTCCAAATCACCCAATCGATCTTCAATACTTCGAGTAATCCACCTCGTGCTCGCTCCTAAACATCGCCCTTAGCTTTCCCTTGAGTTACAACCATCGAAACACCGATTTTCCCTCTCAAGTTCGAAAATGGCAAAGTGAGAGAGAGAGGGTTGATGATGAAAATCTTGGTACCAAATCGAAGAGGAAATAACGCTGAGCATTTTTCGTGTTGGACGGAAGTCGTTTTGATGAGCGGAATTGCCCCCTTTTTCCTCTTCTTCTTCCTCCCCCTTTCTTTCTCTCTTCTCTTTTCTTCTTTCTCTTTTCCTCTCTGTTTCTCTTCTCAGCTTCCTTTTCTTTCTTTTCTCTTTTTAATTCTTTCTTCTCCTTTCACACGCACACACATACACATAATTATATATTTATTTAATATTTAAGTTGCAACGCGGTCAAATTACCATATCGATCGAAATCTCTTATTTCGATTCCAAAACTTCCTTGGTCCGTATTATCCGGTTAACGATCCGATGACAACAATTAAATAATTTTAGCACCCGATAAATTTACCAGTCGAGTACTAAATTGGTTTAATTGGGTTAACACCCAAATAATTCCATTAATTATTTTGGGGATGTTACATTCTCCCCAACTTGAAAGAATTTTGTCCTCAAAATTTTCGTCAAGTCTTACGATTGACTAACCGAGAATCGACATTCTCAGAAAGGTTTAAGTTGCTGGAAAACAATCTCGACTAACGAAATGAGCGTAGGAACTCTTCCCAAGTTGGCACATCAATCTCCAAGTATGATCCACTACTACCTTGATACGAACTCTCTGGTCACGCATCTACACGAGAAACTCATCATTCGCCTACATAGGCCCGGCACCGCGTTTGAAAACACTTCCGAAGCTTCATTCCTCACTTGCTCCCCAACTTGATTAATCCAAATCAAAGTACTCCTCGGTAGATGTAAAAACAAACACGATTTCCTCGAAAGGTGTAAACACTTTCTCAACAAATCTTCTAATATCCTTAACGGTTCTCGTACATACCGACAATGTGACGAAAAAGTCACTTGTGAAACTTCTTGACTCGCTTCCAAGTCTTCGAGGTAAAACTTTTTCAAAAAGATGAGATTTGGGTTTCATCAAAAGCTCTGACCTTAAACGTAGAAATAAACCACGGGGACATCAAATAAATTTTTGAACGCAATGCAGATTACCTCAGTTGTTCTCAAAACAACTATCAAACGGAACTCAGAGCTCCTTTTCCTCTGTTGCAACTTCATCACGAGGTTTTTACCAACGATGCATCCGATTCCTTTCCAAATTAGTCAATAGCGTTGAGAGTTTCTCCTCAACCTAAGTAGTCCTCCTAGGATTTTCCTAAATCAGATTTCATTAGCCTCTTGAGTCGTTCCCAAAATTAACTTTAGCATGCGGGTTTTCACAAAAACGATTTTTCAAAACTATTACACCGCACGCCAAGCTTCACTTCGGAAATTTCAGTCCCTCGTAGCAAATCCATCAATTAATCCCTTGGTGCTTATTCGCATTGTGAAAAACAGTCAACAGTTATCTCATTTACATAACCGTATTCACGTTCAACTTGTCAAACGGAATTTCGTAAGACAATCTCATTGTCAACCTTCACCAAGGAGAGGTTAATAAACTAATACCTCGCCACCAAAGTGGAAACTTATGGATGTACTCCAACTTAGATCTAAAAGACTCTAACAATCCCATTTCTTGCGTCATCAACTCTTTCATATGAATGGATTTCCTACTTAGCGCATCAGCTACAACACTGGCCTCTCTTGAACGTTACATCAACACGAATTTATAATCCTCCAGAAACTCAACACACTTCTTTGCCTGTTATTCAGTTCTTTCTGATCAAACAGATACCTTAAACTCCTGCGACCACTAAAGACATCGAAACGAGACTCATACAGGTGACGTCTCCAAATCTTCATTGCATACACAATAGATGCCAATTACAAATCATGAGTTGGATAATTCTCCTCATGAGTCTTCAATTGTCTGGACGCCTAAGCTACCTCTTGTTGATTCTGCACAAGGACACCGCCTAAACCCTTCCCAGAAACATCGCCGTAAGTTTGGAATTTCAAAGACGGATCCGGAAGAATCAGGAATGGAGCAGAAGTCAACCAAACCTTCAATTCTTGAAAACATTCTTCACAATCAGCATCCCACGTAAACGGATGACCCTTACGAGTTAACCGAGTAAGTGGACAACTAACTGTGAGAACCCTTTAACAAACCTCTGATAGTAACCGGCTAGACCCAGAAACTTTTGATCTCTGCGACTGACGTTGGTCACTCCCATTCAACACCGCTTCCTTCTTACTGGGATCTACAGAAACTCCCGACTTGGGAAATCATCTGTCCCAAAGACTTTAATCTGGCACCCAAAAATCACACTCCTGAGGTTTCGCGTACAAATTCTTTTCTCGGAGTGCACTCAGAACAATGAGGAGATGTTGGACATGCTCCTCAATGGTCTTCGAGCACATCAAGATATCATTGATGAAAACGACTTCAAACTGATCCTAATACGTATGAAAAACTCGGTTCATGTAATCCATGAATACCGCTGGAGCATTAGTCAAACCGAAGGGCATCACTACGAACTCGTAATGTCCATACCTAGTACGGAAAGCTGTCTTCGGAATATCTAAGGCTCTAACTTTTATTTGACGATATCCCGACCTCAGATCAATTTCTGAAAACACTGCAGCACCTCAAATTGCTCAAGCAAATCGTCTATCCTTGGTAAGGGATATTTATTCCTGATCGTCACCTTGTTGAGTTGTCGATAATCAATGCACGATCTCATGCTACCATTTTTCCTTTCGATTAACCACACCAGAGCACTCGGTCGACAGAATTTCTTTAACATCGACTCTTCAAGTTGAGACTCTATTTCCTTTAATTCTCAAGAAACCTTCAATAAGAAACAATAGATATTGATCCCGTGCCAGGAATCAATTCTACAGTAAACTCTACTTCTCGCTCTGGAGGTTCAGAAGAAACTTCATCGTGAAAAACATCCAGAGAACATCCAAAAAGTCATTCACAACTTGTACAGATGATAAATCTAATACTAGTTCCAGTGGATGCAGATAACATACTAACATGTGCTTCCGCACCTTGGAATGAGGATTGACCGTCTAAGGTGAACTGGGTAACCGCTTGAGAATTTGTCTTAGACAATTCAACTGATTCTGAAGAGAAACTGATAGTTGATTAATACCGTCGATTGCAACATGATTTGCAGTCATCCACTTCATACCCAAAATGGTGTCCACACTTCTCACAGGCAAACAAATAATCCTTCTACGAAATTTCTGTCTCTTACAACACGTAGGCAATTCCGACACAAAGATTGGGTCTGGACACGACCCTTAGCCGCAGTTAAGATAGTTATCGGCTCGGATGGCGGAGATTCGCTAGTCCCAACCGATCCACACATGATTGTGTTGTAGTTGTAACTGTCTCAACATCCAGAGTGTTGACTCGTCCTCGTCTTGGAGCTGCTTGTGATTCCTTGGAACTTTTCCTTACGGGGCACTCTTTACCATAGTGACCCTCTACATTTCTATAATAGCACCGATTAGATCTTCGCTGGCAATCACCGCTGTGAGACTTTCCACAGTTAGAACATCTTCTGACCTTTGAAGAATCAAAGAATTGCATCTGCTTTTCCTTTGATGAAATTATCTTAGGACTTTGCATTCGGAGTTGATACTTCAACTACCTTCTTTCCTTTCCCATATTTCCTATGAGATCATCCTCGGCGACATAGGCTGATTGCACTAAGGCAACATAATTGGTAGCAGTATAAGAACTGAGACCCTAAATCATAAAAACACTTATGCCCGTCTTAGACTTCTGCATTCTCCGTTCGTCATCGAAGCTTACTTTACCACTTGGTAAAACTGAGACAACTTTTCAAACTTAGCGGTGTATTCTTCCACCGTCATGTCACCTTTCCTGAGGATGCACCGGTTGCAGATTCCGGTTTTGGTCGAGGATTGCGTCTTGATCATCCAGTCATAATTCCGCTTATGATGCACTAAGTATTAAGTTGATCAGGCTCAATGTCTCTCAGCATCACAAGTGTAATTACAAAAAGGACTAGCAAGGAATCGACTCAACCCTAAGTTAAGTCCGACTAGGTCGAACTGCTCTGATACCAACTGTAACACCCCGGTATTTCTATCGACTAAAAATACCCAAGTGCACATTAGTAACACATCAGAGATATAATTCCTGCTTAGACACTGAATATCACTATAAATTTTTCGCTGAATATAACTCAAACAGTCTTATTTACAACAAGACGATATGGTTCTCAGACCATATACCATCAGCAATTATAGTATTCAGTATCATACAAGAAAGCGGAAGAAAGATATACCTTAAATACATAATGTCTTAGAATACAGACAACAGAAGGGAAATAAGCTTAAACATAAAGCTAGGCTATCAGCACCCAGTCCGAGCTCAACCTACTCGTACCTCTTGGATTTCCGCTGTCCCTGTGTCTCTGTAAAACAACAACATTTAAACAGTGAGATACAATCTCAGTGAGTTCTACCGAGACCCCTACTAACTCTCTCGGTTCAATTAAAAATCCTTTTTTAAAATCATCACGACACCGACTGCAAATCCAGTGCTAATCCCGGTGAACGTGAACAAACAAAGTGCGGCACCGACTGCAAAACCATGCTAATCCCGGTGTATCGCGCAACACAACAAGTACGGCACCGACTGCAAAACCATGCTAATCCCGGTGTATCGCACAACACAACAAGTACGGCACCGACTGCAAAACCATGCTAATCCCGGTGTATCGCACAACACAACAAGTACGGCACCGACTGCAAAACCATGCTAATCCCGGTGTATCGCACAACACAACAAGTACGGCACCGACTGCAAAACCATGCTAATCCCGGTGTATCGCACAATAATCTTTAACACAACACCGACTGCAAAACCATGCTAATCCCGGTGTATCGCACAATAATCTTTAACACAACACCGACTGCAAAACCATGCTAATCCCGGTGAACTCCCCTACCAATAGTACATTCTCCCATTGGCATGGAGCCTAGGGAAGGGGATCATGACTGCCCCGCCTAGTATGTTACACATGGGTCGTCACCCAACTCGATATATAAACATATATCTACAGTACTATGAACCCACGGTCCATCAAATCAGACAATCAATGAAACACTCTAATCCACATTTTATAAAATCCAAGTTCACACTCGCACTCTAGTTGACCGCTTTTCGACACAATTTTCAATATCAAAAAAACAGTTTATTTAGCCTTAAAAATAGAATATTCAGTTAGGCCTCTGAATAAGCTTTCCAACGCATCTTAGAACACCTCAATCGGGTTCCCGGATCAAAAGTTATCAATAAAACATATCCGCACACGTATGATATTATTCGGTTTTTCGAGACAATTCCAACTTCGAACTTATTTTACGAAACCCTTTTAAAACATACCCAAAATTATGGCATTATAAGCCTAATATCATTATTAAAGGGTTAGGAAAGGATTAGAAGAGGATTGGAATCGAAACGGAATCATTTTGGGCACTTTGAAAATTTTGGACAGAACAAGGCGCACGGGTCGTGCCCCTGGACGCACGGGTCGTGCTCATTTGACAGCATTGCAAAAATGGCCTGTTTTATGAAAAATTGCTTTCCGATTGATCCCGATACTCGTTCCGATCGAAAACAGACCAAACAACCAACAAAATAGACCCAACTAAAACCACACAATCAATCAACCCAATCAAAAACTCAATCAAAACGGATTTTATCAAAAACGACATATTTTCCAATTAACGGTTTTTAAATCAAAATCTTTCGAAATCAAACCACCAAAAATTCTGTTTCAACACGACATAACTCGAGACTCGCTCCGGTCGATTCCTAACCCGAAACAGACGATATCAAGTAATATTCCAGACCAGCGAAAGCGATAAAACGATCAGTCAATTAATTCGAAAAACAAAAATCCTAAACGTGAGTAGAACTCACCCTTGAAGCGTGAACCTCGTTCGAGCCGAAATAACTGAGTAGCCACACGAACGCTCCCTGCTCCGGCGATACCCAATCCGCTTCCAAAGCTTCCCACTCGACCTCGAGAAATCTTCCGACCGTAAAACCGAATTCCCGAAATCATTGCACGTTCCGGCGACACACAAAACCGCTTTTGACCGAAATGCCGAATTCCTCGAAATCCTCCTTGGACACTATTCATCATCTTCTTCAATCTCAAACCACTATTCACCAAAAACCCCAATTTGATTTTCAATTCCAAATCACCCAATCGATCTTCAATACTTCGAGTAATCCACCTCGTGCTCGCTCCTAAACATCGCCCTTAGCTTTCCCTTGAGTTACAACCATCGAAACACCGATTTTCCCTCTCAAGTTCGAAAATGGCAAAGTGAGAGAGAGAGGGTTGATGATGAAAATCTTGGTACCAAATCGAAGAGGAAGTAACGCTGAGCATTTTTCGTGTTGGACGGAAGTCGTTTTGATGAGCGGAATTGCCCCCTTTTTCCTCTTCTTCTTCCTCCCCCTTTCTTTCTCTCTTCTCTTTTCTTCTTTCTCTTTTCCTCTCTGTTTCTCTTCTCAGCTTCCTTTTCTTTCTTTTCTCTTTTTAATTCTTTCTTCTCCTTTCACACGCACACACATACACATAATTATATATTTATTTAATATTTAAGTTGCAACGCGGTCAAATTACCATATCGATCGAAATCTCTTATTTCGATTCCAAAACTTCCTTGGTCCGTATTATCCGGTTAACGATCCGATGACAACAATTAAATAATTTTAGCACCCGATAAATTTACCAGTCGAGTACTAAATTGGTTTAATTGGGTTAACACCCAAATAATTCCATTAATTATTTTGGGGATGTTACATTTTTCATGAATTTTTTGTCGATAGCCCAAACCAGCTTTATCATAAGTTCCCCTTTGATTTCCCAAAATGATATTTAGATTGTCTCTTCCCATGGTGAATTTCGCAAGAGTGTTGTGCAAATCATCAACTTTATTTTTCAAAACATTGCATTCTTCACACTTGAGAATATTCTCCTTTTGATTTTTATAAGAGTTGCAAAAGGAGACTTCACTTACAAAATTTTGTTTCTCTTTAAGAACTTCTATTTCCTTGTTTAAAGTTTCGATTTTAGATTGAAAAGTGGAAATAGTTTTCTTAGAAGTGGAAAACAATTTTTCTAAGTTTAGTTGACTCATTATTTAATTCTTCACAAATACTAAGCAACTCATCATAAGTTAAATCAGGTTCGGTTTCAAAGGAGTTTACCTCGTCTTCCACATGCTTTGCCATGAAACACAATTTTGCTTCCTCATTTTCAGATTCATCGGATGATTCCATATTGTTTTCATCCCTAGTGATATATGCCCTTCTTGCTTTTGATTCCTTTCGGGGATTTCTATCCGGTTTCTCATATTTTTGATTTTGAGGACAATCCGACTTTGTGTGCCCCTGCTTACCACATTTATAACATGTTGGATTGAAGGAAGTTCCGTCCTCGTTTTTCTTTTAAGGATTAGAAAATGGTTTTGGTTTGCCTTTGTGCCTCATGAACTTTTTGAACCTTCGAACCATTACGCTCATGTCTTCATCACTTTCATTAGAGCTATCATATTCTTCCGTGTCACTTTCTTTGGCACTTGCTTTTAGAGCAAGTCCTTTCTTTTTCTTTTCACCTTCCTCACTTTCAATAAGTCGATTTAATTCGAGCTCATGTTCCTGCAAATTACCAAATAAAGTCGTTAAATCCATAGAGGATAAATATTTAGATTCTGAGATAGCCGTCACTTTGGGTTGCCAATTTCTATTTAGGCATCGCAGAACTTTATTGATCAAATCCTCATTTTCGAAAGATTTTCCAAGGCCTCTAAGATGGTTAACTATATGGTCGAATCGTTTGTTTAGTTCTTGGATGGTTTCACCCGGGTTCATCCTAAATAGATCATACTCATGAGTTAATGTGTTCATTCTAGCCATTTTGACCTCTGCAGTACCTTCATGGGTCACTTGAAGGGCGTCCCACATTTCCTTGGCGGTTTTACAATGTGATACGTGATAGAACTCATCGACACTTAAAGCGGTTGTAATGATGTTCTTAGCTTTCAAATTGTATTGAACCTTTTCTTTTTCATCTTTGGTCCAAAGAGATCTAGGTTTATTCAACATTCACTACAAGAAAAGCGCGCATTACCGACGGATTTTTTCCGTCGGTACGATTCCGGCGGAAGTTTGGCATTTCCGGCGGAAAAAACAGGTTTTCCGGCGGATTTTTTAAAAAATATATTAATTTATTTTTTAAAAAAAATCCGTCGGAAATGTGCATTACTGGCGGGAAAAATCCGCCGGAAATTACTGTCGGAAAAATCCGCCGGTAATGCGCATTACCGGCGGATTTTTAAAATTATTTTATTTTTTTAAAAAAAAATCCGCCAGTAATGCACATTTCCGGCGGATTTTTCAAAAATTATTTATTTATTTATTTTACACTCTCCTCATTTCCTATAAATGAAACTTTCTCCTACACTCTTCTCATTCTCTCATTTCACTCTTTATTTCCTTCTAATACTCTCCAATCTCCATAAATTTCTCTACATATCTCTCTTCTATATTTCCTCTTTTTTCTTTCTTCTCATTCAATCTCTTCTCAAATCTTCTCACATACATACACTTCATTTTTCTCAATCTCTTCTCAAAATCTTCTCACATACATACACTTCATTTTTCTCAATCTCTTCTTCTCTTCTCACATTTCTGTTTTCTCTAATCTCTTCTCTTCTCTTCTCAAATATTCAGTCTACGAATTTAAATAATTAAATAATTAAAATAATATTACTTTTTTAAATAAACGAATTTAAATAAAAGAATTTAAAATAAATAAATAAATTAAATAATAAATACATTAAAATAAACGAATTTAAAAAAGGAAAAAATTAAAAACAAATTAAAAAAATTAAATAATATTTTTAAAATAAATTACCGGCGGATTTTATTAATTTACCAGCTGATTTAGTTTCCGTTTAAAATAAATATTTAAAAAAAATTAATTACCGACGGATTTCCGGCGAAAAATATCTGCCGATAATGTCCAATTTCTGGTGGATTTTGGCCATTACCGGCGGATTTTGTCCGCCGGAAATCACCGAAATTCTTGTAGTGATTACATCATTGACAAGATGAGTTAGGAACAAATGGACCATTTATAACAGCATCCCAAATATAACAATCTACTCCCTCAATAATTTTTTTCATTCTTGCTTTCCAATAATCATACCCATCACCGTTGAAATATGGTGGTCTGTTTAAGGAGTCATTGTTTGAAGTCATCTTGCCTCTTGAGACAGTTAGTCTTTACCAAGAGTCTAGCTCTGATACCACTTGTTGACCAAGTGACTTCAAACACAAGAGGGGGGTGAATTGGGAACTTAAAAATAGAGATTAAAAATAAAGTGTATTTAAATAAAAATTGATCAAATAAAATAAAGCGCTTAAGAAAATGACTGAATTAAAATAAAAGACGTTAAAGAAATAAGTTGAAGTAAATAGTAACAGAAATAACTTGCAAAGGAAAATAAAAGAGATAAAGTGAAAGGAAATAGACACGCGGAAATTTATCCTAGTTCGGCCACTTTTGAGGCCCACATCTAGTCCCCAAGGCAAAACACACCAAGGGATTTTAATCAATCAAACACTAGCTTTTAGAAACCTTTACAACCGAAGAACATCGCATTCACACAAAAATGGGATACCACCTCCCTATATAGAAGAGCTTCTAAACCAAGAGATATCACCTCTCTTGAACAACTTGGGATCACACCCAAAAAATAAGAAATAAAAATAAGATAATACACTCAATAGTGTAGTAATGAACAAGTTGAAGCACAAGTTATACAACTCAAACTATGTAGAGTATAAAGCTCTCAAATAAAAACTAGCAAGTGTAAAACGAATGAGAGTGATGAGAATAAAGTTTTGATATAGTTTCGATGTAAAAATGAGTTATGTAAGAAAGTTACCACAAGTCTCCTATTTATAGAGAAGATGAAATGAATGAGACCTAAATAATAATAATTAACATTGATAGTGTCAGCAAGATCTTGACGATTAAAAAGTGTCGGCAAGATCTCGATCGTTAAAAAGTGTCGGCAAGATCTTAGCCGTTAAAAAGTGTCGGCAAAATCTGATGCATCCATTTTTCCTTCCGTGTAACCCAACTACAACACCTCACCATCTATAAATAGGGAGCTTATCCCAACTAAGTCACCACAACATTCAACCATCCCCTTCTGATACTCTTGCTTCCTTAGACACGTCTTCCCACTCGCAGCTTAAGAAATGGCTCAAACTCCAGTTTTTATCACAGTCTTTTACAATGGACATGTTGATAACACAAACACAGAAGGTGTTGTCTTTAGGTGCGATAACACCTGCCTTGTCAAACTAAAGTTAAAATTCAAACTACAAGAACTTAAACAAGCCGTTGAAAATAAACTCTCTCCTGACCATTCAAGGATGGTGGCTAGTCTTATATACCGTTACCCCCCACAACTCTCACACCTGGCCATAAATTTTACGGGGAGTTGCATCTATTGGCCGATGATGATGTGGAAATAATGTTAGATGTGTTCAAGAGATGTAAACATCTAGGTTTATCCACACCAGAAGTCTATGCAGATTTGGTGGATGCTCCTTCTTTCTAAACCCAAACGCAGACAACTCATGCACAATCTATTCCACCTTTTTCAGATGACACCATACCTTATACTGAACAAACACCAACCCCATGCCCTGACTTCATTCTATCTACATACCCTCAATTCAATCTTTCATCATCCCAAAGTCACATACCTTATGTTCCACCATATGCACAAAACCAAATGCCACCAACACAAACTTTTCACCATCAATCAATTCCATCGTCCTCACAAAACCCCTTTGACCTAAACACATCCTACCCTCTGGACATCCAAACTGATACCCCACATGTTAGTGTTCTTGTTGGTGTTCATAACGAAGAGGTTGGGGACTTTAGCGAGTTTGAAGATGATATTCTTGAGCGTGGTGACGACGAGGAACCAATTGTAGCGACCCCACACAGTACCGTTGCATTCCATGAGCCTACCCAACACTTTCGCAACATCACATCTGACAACACGGAACCTGATGATGATGAGTTTGGCCATTTCATGGATAGGAACCAAGACTTATCCATTGAAGACTCTAACCAGCTCCGAAAGAAAATGAGATTTGCCACTAAATAAATGGCACAACAATTCATCCAAACATATCACCTAAACAAATCCCTCGACTTCAAAGTTGAAGCATCCAATAGCACTAGATGGATGATTAGTTGTGTGCACGAAAACTGTTTATGGAGGTGTGTAGTCAGGCTCGGCAAAAAGTCTCAACTTTCGGAGATTACACAATTGGATGAGCCACACACATGTTCAATAGGGACTGTCTCCCAAGATCACCGTCAACTCACCGCGGAGCTCATGTGTGACAACATGCTTCCACTGGTTAAGTCTGATCCGACAATATCAGTCTCGGTTTTGATTGCACACATAAGGGGAGGTACACGTACACAAGTACGTACAAAAAGGCTTGGAATGCAAAACAGAAAGCAATCAAGAGGATTTATGGTAATTGGGAGGAGTCATACAATCAGGTAACAAAGTGGCTCTCTGCTTTTTCTTACTATATTCCAGACACTAGGTTCGACCTAGAGTACAAACCCATTTTTGACGGTGACCAACAAGTTGCTAGCAAGGGTGTCTTCCACCGCATATTTTGGAGTTTTGGGCCGTTCATCAAGGGGTTTAATTATTGTAAGACAGTTGTGTTTGTTGATGGAACATGGTTGTATGGTAAGTACAAAGGAACCCTACTAATGGCAATCGCACAAGATGGAAGAAACAACTGCTTCCTGATAGCATACGCCGTTGTGGAGGGTGAGACAGCTGATGCATGGTATTTCTTCCTATCCCTCTTAAGACAGTGGGTCACACCCCAAGAGGGTCTCTGTTTGATTTCAGATAGACACGAGTCTATCAAAAGTGCTGTTAGGCATCTAGATAGAAGTTGGAAGCATGTCTTATGTATTCGCCACATAGCACAAAACTTCATGAGACACTTCAAGAACAGGACTGCGAGGAAACATGTGATCAATATGGGTTAGTATTTTTATAAGAGTCGTAATATATTTTTTCATTTTCTATTATGTCCTTACCAACATAATCTTTTGCTGTTTCAGCCTACTCAATGAATGAAAAATCCGCCGGTCGCTACAAATCCAAGCTTCTTACAGAAGTAGGTCCTGATGGCGTGGCTTGGGTTGATGAAATACGCAATGAACAATGGCTCCAATGGTGTGATGAAGGCCACCGTTGGGGGCACATGACAACAAACCTTGCGGAGTGCATCAATAACGTGTTAAAGGGGCTGCGCAATCTGTAACGCCCAAATAATTTAATTAATTATTTAATTAAATTATTTAGGTATTTCGTTGTTATTATTATATTAAGTTATTAATATATTATTTTATTTTAAATGAAGGGAGTAGTATCCGGTAATTACAGAGCGGTAAGATTGGCCCAAGAGCCCAAGCCCATTGACTTAGGCTCCTAGGCGCAAAGGTTAGGAGAGTTGCGCCTCATTTGGTGAGAAAAAGAAAGAAAGAAATCGCAAAAGAGAGAAGAGAGAAGAGAGAAAGAAAGTTTGCGAAGAGAGTGAGAAGAGAGAAGAGGAGCAAGGAGCTGTTGCTGTGGTTACTTCGGTGCTTTCGTAGAGGTCTCATCATCTTCGGAAAATCTAAGGTAAGGGTGGGTCTTACCTTATAATAGGGTTTATAATGGGATGTATGTAGGGGTTTAGGATTTATATCGTTCTCCTTATGATTGTAATGTTGTTTGACGTGTATGAATATATTGATGAAGATTTGTTTCTCACTAGATGGTTGTTGATAAGTAATGCGACTTGTTGGATGTATGTGAGAATTGGAATGCATGCTAATTGCTCGATAAAACGTGTATTTGATGATGTTAGAATGAATGTGTGATGTTTGAAATGATTGTTGGTGATTGAACACATGATAGTCTAGAAAAATTTGGGTTAGAAGGACCCTAGGCGCCAAGGGCGCCATTTTGTGTTGCTGTGTGCGCCTTGTCTAAGTGCTGGGCGCTGGGATCCCCCTGTGTGTTGCGCTGTTCTGGCGCTGGGCGCCACTTGCTGGGCGCCGGGATCCCTGCTGTGTTGCTGTTTGTGTCTGGGCGCCTGGGCGCCAATGTGGCTGCCCGCGCCAGTTTTTATGTTGCGCCAGGATGTTGGCGCAGAGGGGCTCCTGGGCGCCAATGTGGCTGCTCGCGCCAGTTTTTATGTTGCGCCAGGATGTTGGCGCAGAGGGGAGCCTGGGCGCCAGTGTTGCTGCCCAGCGCCAGTTTTTGTGTTGCGCCTGTTGTTGGTGCAGAGGGGCGCCTGGGGCACCAGTGTTGCTGCCCAGCGCCAGTTTTGTATGTTGCTGTTCCCTGTTAGGCGCCCAGTGCCTGGGCGCCATTTTCAGCATGTGTCTCAGTTTTGTTCCTAATTTGTTTTTGACGTATCTTTTGACTCGGGTGTCCGTTTTAAGTGCTTCAAAGTGCGTTGCGAAGCTTATTCAGTCCTCTACCTGTATATGCTACTTTAAGGGGAAAAATGATTATTTTTCTGATAGTTTCTGGGCGCCAATCTTGTGCTGCCATGTTGATGTTAATGACGATGGGTCTAATGACCAAATGATAATGATGTTGTTAATGACGATGGGTCTAATGACCAAATGATGATGATATGAATGATGTTGTTGTTGTGATGACTGTGATTTGTTGGTTGTTCATGAAGTCACATGCATTACATGTGCATATATTGACGATGTAAGGCTTCGGCCTCGAGCTATTGACGATGATAAGGCTCAAATATTGACGATGTGCCCAATTGGCAAAATTATTGACGATGATGGTACCACATGCATGTTGCACTTCATACATTCATCCTTACCATTGATGATTAATGTTTTGGTTGATATATATATATATATATATATATATATATATATATATATACCTTTGTTGTTATAGTTGCTGTGTGCAGTGGCGAAGCCAGGATTTTTCTAGAGCCTGGGCAAGAAAATTTCCCGCCAATTTACATATGACATAATATATACATAATCATAAAGTGTGCTAAATAGGATAGATGAAATCTAACCTGTCAATAGAGTGCTAAATAAAATTAGGAGGTAAATGCCCTTTCCGAGACTTCTTTCGGGTGAATGTTCGCATAATATCAACATCTTGAAGTGACTTGAATATCTCCCGCTCGGTGTAACATATCATCAAGTCATTGAACCACTCATCGTTGATCTTGTTGCGTAATTTAGACTTGATAATCTTCATTGCTGAAAAAGCTCTTTCAACGGATGCTGTCGACACCGGCAACAGCAAAGCCAACTCAATGAGTTTGTAGACCAATGGAAATACCAAATGTTTCTGAGTTTGAACCATCTTCATAGCCAAACTTTCAATATCTTCACAAGAAGTAAAGGAAACATGCATTTTCATGTGATGTACATAATTGTCAAGTTGCTCTCTTATTGTTCCACGATCATCATCAGAAAATTCAGCATGATAAATATCAGCAAGACGAGCAAGTTTATCAATATCAAACCTTGAGAAAGAGTTCTTGGGGTCAAGACATGAGAAGCAATTCAGCACATTGTTACTTCCTTCACTAAACCGGTGATCCATCTCCACACATATTTTGTCAATAGCAACATAAAAAATCTCTGCACGATAATGGTGAAGATTAGTGATAGTTCTCCCTTCTTTTCTTGAACGACCCCGAATTGGTATCTCTGCACGACAATGTCATTTGGATTAAACTCATTGGCCGCATTAGGGGGCGTTTCTTCTACTTCGGCTTCCGGTTGCACAACATTCGCATTCTCAATAGAACTTCTAGGTACCAAAAACCTCCTCATCTAACAAATTTTATGATCCAAAAAAAGAAACTATGTAAAAAACAAATAATGATCAACATATAGGGAAACTAAAAAAGAATCAACAATTCTACACAAACTAATGTCTCAATAACTTCAAAGAGTCCAACGCAATAATTTACACAAACTAAAAAAGAATCAACAATTCTACACAAACTAATGTCTCAATAATTTATTTGGAATAAAGAGTAGGGATTAGGAATATACCTCAAATAACTTCAAAGAGTAACATTGAATGTGTGGGTACTTTTCCCTCTTTTTAGAGCAAAAACCCTAACTCCAAAATACTACCCAAAGAGAGGAATGAGTTGGTTTTCCTTAAAATAGAGCTCAAATGTAAATGATTTAAGCTTGGATTGGACTACTTGAAGTGAAAAGAAGAAGAAAAGGAGAGGGAGAGTGTCGTGAGAGAAGAGAGGAAATTGGAGGGGGGGGGGGTGGGGTTCTGTTAGTCGTGAGAAAAGAGAGGAATGTGTTGTGTTTGCTTAATTGCTTTGTTTATTTTATTTAGTTTTTTATATATATTGGGCTTTTGGGTTTCATTTAGTTTTTGGGTTTTACTTTTTTTTACATTGGGCTGGACCATTCTTTTTTTATTTCACACCCACTGTTTTACTATTTTTGCCCCTGGTTATGACTAAAAATCAGCTATTGGGTTGGGGGCTTTACAAACAAAGTAGAAGTTGAGCCCGGACGCGTGCCCGGGCTAGCTGGGCCCTAAAATCGCCCCTGGCTGTGTGTGTGTGTATATATATATATATATATATATATATATATATATATAACAACTATAACAACAAATATATAACAACAAAAATATATATATATATATATATATATATATATATATATATTAGGGTTGTTGTTATACATATATATATATATATATATAAATTGTAGAAGTTGTTATATGTATATATATATATATGTATTGCTGTGTCTATATATATATATATATATATATATATATATATATATATATATATATATATATATATATATATTGTCATTATATATATATATATATTTGTTGTTATGGTTGCTGTATGTATGTATATGTATATAGATTGTTGTTATATATATACATATATATATATATATATATATATATATATATATATATTTTTGTTGTTATAGTTGTTGTGTATATATATATATATATATATATATATATATATATATATATATATATATATATATATATATATATATATATATATGTATTGCTGTGATTTGGTATAGTTCAATACTCTGACATATTGCTTATTATAAGCTTTATTATACGGTTTGAGACTCACCCCTTATGTTGATTATTACTCTACAGGTAACCGTACGTGAAGGCTTTTAACCCTTCATTCCTCGAGTCGGTCTTGCTCTGATACGTAGCACCTAGGGGGCGAATATTAGTTATTTTAGTCTTATTTTATATGACACTGTTGGATGTTGTGTTGATGTTGTTACAATGATGTTAAGAAACTATTTCTTTCTATTCCGCTGCGTGATGATGAACCATTCTTTGTAGACTTTTGAGTTACTTGAGGGTTCGCCCCATTTATTGAGGAGCTGCGTATTATGTTTTTTTGAAAATGATGAATTTATCATAAATTTGTGTATGTTGAAATTGAAGTAAATGTAGCATCCCGTTTGGATGAATTGAAAAATAATTTTTATACTCTGATATTTTTATTTTAAATTGCCGGGTAGAAATGGGGTGTTACACAATCTCCCTATATATTCATTGGTAGAGGCAACATATTACAGGTTGAACGAGACTTTTGTCCAAAAGGGCACGCATGCACAGGAAATGTTGGATTCTGGTACAATTTACCCTGAAAAATTGATGCAAAAAATTGACTACAACCGAGCTATGTCCAACACGCATAACGTGGCAATTCACGATCGTGCGCAAAAAAAATTCAGAGTCAAAGAAATTGTTCGGCCAGCGGTAGACCCGCGACCACATTTGTGTTCGACTTCAGAGCATGCACATGTGAATGTGGAGAATTCCAGGCACTGCACTATCTTTGTTCACATGTGATCGCAGCCTGTTCAAAAATTAATTACGACCACATGCGCTTTGTCCTTCCGCAATACACAATACAATATGTTTTCAATACATACTTTGTGGAGTTCCCAGCATTGCCATCTGAGTTGTCCTGGCCTGATTTCAATGGTATAGAATTGTAGCATGATCCGACAATGCGGAGAGATAAAAAGGGTCGTCCACAGTCTACCCGTATTCGTACTGAGATGGATCAAAGAGAAAGGGGTGGCCGCACCAAGAGATGCGGTATTTGTAGAAATGAGGGTCACAACAGAAACAACTGCCCCAACCGCAATCTAGACTAGTCACAATCCTTCATTCTTCCATTTTGTATCTGTTTTTTTGTAATATCGTAATAATTAAAAAAATACAGCTATTTCAATATTTTATGTAATTATAATTTGTAGATTGTGTCTAATTAGTTTTTAATAATTCGTTTCACTATTAATTATATTAGCAATTTTAAATTAACAATTTTAATTTTTTAATATTTTAATTTAATTAAATTCCTATAAAAGAAAAGAAAAAAATAAAAAAACACATGGGGTGGGGGGCAACTTCTCAACTGAAATTTTAAAAAAAAAATAAGTTTTCATGTTGAGAAGTCGCTAAGAGGGGAGGCGACTTCTTAAATAAAAAAAAGTGTGCTAGATTGAAAATTAATTTTAAAAGTGGTCCAATTTAGTAATTAATTTTTTTTATGCTACATTGGGGAAAAGCCTGAGTTGAATAGTCATTCAAATAAAAAGGTTCGTTGGAAAGAGTGATATAAGACATATCCATGCATATATAGTTTTCAAATTTAAAACATGAATATAAAATTAAAACATGACAAAGTTTTGGCTAAAAGAATTACGTAAAGTACAATTGAAAAAGCACAATTTATTGTGTTAATAAATATAAACATAAAAAATAATCTTATTCCTCATAATTGATTATTCTAATCAACTATTAGGTGTTTTAAAAATATTTTCATGCAAACATATTTTTATGAAAAATAATGTGAGTGTGTGATTTAATTTATTTTAGAGAGCTTTATTTCCACTTACACAAATATCCTAAACCAAACAATACAAAATAAACCAAACACTCTTGACTTAAAAGTTTGATCTCATTTTCCGCTTTTTGCAATTTTGACCTTTTTGAACTTCTTTTGTCAATCATCAAAACCAAATTATTCCTGTCAAGACATATTTTTTTTTTGATAAGCAAAAGATTTTATTAAGGAGGGCACTAAGGGTGCCTCAACCCGTTTACATATATGTCAAGGCGCTCAAGCATGCTAATGGGTTGTTGTTCCATTGCTCATAGTCTAGACTTCCTTGTTCACCTAGCCTATTAGCAATCCACCCCCAAGATAGACCTTTGACATGGTTTATCATTTGATTTACATTTGGTAATCCCCCCTTAAAAACAATTCGATTACGATTCACCCATATCACCCAAACAACGGCTACCCAAACAAGAAACCTCACTTTGCTATTCTTCTTCCTTCCTTGAGAAATTTTATGCTTCAATAGTTGATCCCAAGCCCCGTTGTATTTGACTGATGAATTCCGAGCCACCTAAAGATACCACCCCACAATCCTCCGGATACTTCACAATCGAAAAAGAGATGAGATGATTCTTCATTGTGTCTAAAACAAAAAACGCATGAAGTACTAGACTGAAAATTAATTATTCCACGCTCTTGTAACAACCATCTTGTTGGGAGTTTATTTAGCAAAAGACGCCATCCGTGTACCAAGAATTTTGACGGGGCTGCTGTTAACCAAAATTTCTTCATTGTTTTCCTTTCTTCCTCCTCCAAAACGCTGCTGTCACTGCAGATAATGAGGTTGATGTACGCTGATTTTACTGTATATTGGTGAGAAACAGTGTGCTGCCAGCGCCACTGGTCAGGCTCGGTTTTGACAGGGCCGATCTGCTGTAATGTTTCCAGCAGCATAGTCGCTGCTTCCTCCTCTTCAACTGACAGAACGCGGCTCCACCGAAGGCTCCAACACCACAACTCACCTGACCACGATCCAAATTCTGCAACAGTCCCTGCATTATAAACCGAGACAACAGCTAATTGAGGGAACAGATCAGCCAAGCACCATGGAGAACACCAGCAATTCTGTCCAAAATTTGATTTCCTTTCCATCTCCAAGTCTCAACTTTACCGATTCGCTAAACCAATTCCTTCCAAACGATACACCTTCGTCAAGTAGATTTATATCTTTCCACCACACCGATTGTTGAGATTGGTTTAATGCCCCTTCTTTACCGTAAAGTAGTTCCAATAAATCTCTCCACAAATTATTCTTTTCCACTAGTAACCTCCATTTCCACTTACCTAAAAGAACTAAATTGAACACCTCCATGTTTCTTAATCCAAGACCCCCCATTTTCTTTGGTAAGCATACTCTACTCCATCTTACCCATGCCATCTTTTGAGAATCATCATTTCCTCCCCAAAAAAAATTTCTTTGTATTCTAACCATTTCTTTGATAACTTTCTTAGGGGCTTTAAAGAAGGAAAAATAGTATAATGGTAAGCTAGCTAATACCGAATTAATTAGAGTCATCCTTCCCCCCATAGACAGTTGTCTACTCCTCCATAATGATAATCTATCCTTCATCTTCTTCACCACCGGAGCCCATGTACTACACCTCCTTGGGTTGGCTCCCACTGGGACCCCTAGAAATTTAAATGGAGTGCCTCCCACTTTACAATACAAGAACTTAGCTCCCAAACTCAATTCCTCCTCATCTATACAAATGCCTATCAAACAACTCTTGTGGAAATTTACCCGAAGTCCCGACACAAGCTCAAATATTCTCATTACCGCTTTTAAACACCATAAGTTCTCCCTTGAGTTCTAGCATAAGAACAAAGTGTCATCCGCAAATTGAAGAACCGGAAAGGACAACTCTTCACTTACCGGAAAAGCTTCTAGAAATCCTTGATTCACACAATTTTTAACCAACCCCGTAAGCCCTTCCGCCACTAAAAGAAATAGAAAAGGGGCAAGTGGATCTCCTTGTTTAAGGCCCCTTTCCATAGAAAATTCCTCGGTTGGACTTCCGTTTACTAGCACCGATACATGCCCCGTAAATACACATGCCTTCATCCAAGACCTCCATTTCTCACAAAACCCGGTTCTTTCCAACATATAGTCCAAGAAATTCCATGACACCGAGTCGTACGCCTTCTCAAAATATGCTTTAAAGAGAAGGAGAGGTTTCTTCTTCTTCTTTGCAAAATTAATTATCTCATTTACTACCACCACTCCATCTAAGATTTGCCTTCCTTTTAAAAAAGCCGTTTGGGACTTTGAAATTATGCCGGAAAGCACCCCTTTGATTCTCATAGCCAACACCTTTGAAATGATCTTATAGATGCAACCAACAAGAGAAATAGGTCTAAAATCCCCTAACTCTTGTGGATTCTTTTTCTTTCCAATTAACGCCACAAAAGAAGAAGTGAAGGCCTTAGGTAACCTTCCATTAGAATGAAATTGATGTAAGACCTAAAACTTCCTCCTTAATTGTTCCCCAACATGTTTTAATGAAATTAAAATTGAATCCATCGGGCCCCGGACTCTTGCTACCCTCACAACTCCAAATTGCTTCCTCTACTTCTTCACATGTGAAAGGTGCGGCTATACTTTGAGCTTCCTCCAAGCCGATTCTCTTAAACTCTATACCATCCAATACCGGTCTATTTACCATTGCCTCCTTGAATTGTTGTTCAAAGTGTCTCTTTACCTCTCCCTTGATGTCTTCAAATCCTTGAACCCATCCGTCCCCTACCTTTAACACCTCTATTTGGTTTCTTCTTTCCCTTAGTTTGATAGCATTGTGAAAAAATTTTGTATTCCCATCTCCTTGTTGAATCCATTCCACCCTTGCCTTTTGTGCTAATAGAGACTCCTTATGCTTCAATTCATCCCAAAATTCCGTATTCAATTTTTTCCATTTCTCCCCATCCCAATCCTCCTCATATACATCCTCTTGTTCCATTGCATTCATGTCTTTCACTATGTCTTCAATCTTGAGATCCTTGTACCCATACACTTCCTTATTCCACACCTTTAAGCTTTCTTTTAAGTACTTGAGCTTCTCCTTCACTACATAAGCCATCCATCCTTCCACCTTATGCTCATTCCATTTTTCCTCTATAAACCTTTTCCCATCCTTGTGTTGAAGCCATCCGTTAATAAACTTAAAAGGTTTAGGCCCCCAATTCTTCTTTGAAGATAATAACACACCAGACAGTGATCCGATATGTCCCTATCTCCTATCCATTGGGGCCTTATCCCCCATTCATCTACTAGACCTTGTGATAACAATATTCTATCAATTCTGCTTGCCGCCGGGCCATTCGGTTGAAACCATGTAAATTTCTTCCCCAAGTAAATCGGCTCCACCACTCCCATCTCCTCCATGAAGAACTTAAAATCCTGACTCTCCCTCTCACTAAATCTTACCGCTTTTCCTTTCCTTTCTGACCTACCTGTAACTGTGTTGAAGTCTCCCCCAATAACCCACTCTCCTTCACTCAACCTAGCCTTTTCCCTAATCAAACTTGCCCAAAGATCTCTCTTACTCCTAGCAGAACAACCAGAATATATATTGACAAAATAAATTACCTTACCATCTATTTGAGCAGCCACTCCTAGGAAACCCGAGTGAGAGAAAGTAAAAAGAACGTTGAGCAATCCTTTACGCCAAAAAGACAAGGTGCCACCTGACAACCCCGCTGAAGGTTGAAACATCCATTCAACATCATCTCCTCCCCACATACGAGTAACAACTGATCTGTCTATCTCCACCCTTTTTGTCTCCTGAATGAAACACATGTCGAATTTTTCTCTTTGTACAAGGCTTCTGAAACGCCTTTGCTTGGCATTGCTGCCAATTCCTCTCATATTAAAGGACACAATCTTCATTTAGCAATGTTTGAGATCTTCATCTTCTTCCTTGCTTCCTTATCCCTTGCTTCCATGATATTCACAGTTCCTTCATGGTGTATAGTTTTTGCGTTTTCTTGCTTCCTCTCGTTTTTAGATCCTCGTGCCATTTGGCTCGCTATTGTATGATGTTGGGATTGTATGTACTAAGGTTTCAGTAACCTTTTTACTCATTATTTATTATATATACATATATTTATCTTGCTTAAAAAAAGGATTTGCTACCGAATTTTCTACTAAAAAAACTTGAAGGAAAACTTTAGGCTATTTGCAAAATTTCCTACAACCTACTATTCATAGGAAGCTTTTTTTTAACAAAGTTTCTCTTTTTTTTTTTTTTATATTTCTTATTCCCTCTCGCCAGCAAAGCATCTTTGCCATAGACTAAAAAAAACCACCAAAAATTACACTAACACTCTTTCTCTCTCTAGAATTCGGTGTGCATTTGTAGAGATCGTTTAGGGTTTGTGTTGCAAAATTTGTAGGTTGCGAAGGAGCATAATGTCAAAGGAAGAGAAGTTCTTATAAAGGAGGCAAAAAAACTTCCATGGGAAGATCGCCTCTTCCACAAGAACGGGAAGATATGCAATGAGGCCAATCTCGATTTGGCTTCTCTTTGCGACTCCATCATCTATCCCAAGGGCCCTCGCATCCGCAAATTCGGTTAGTGTTTCTTTTCTAATTTTGTTTTGGTTAGAGTTTCCGCCTTCGAATTCGGTGTGATGGTGATACAAGATCTCTGGTTGGAGAATCTAGACGGTTTTCTTTGGAGTTGGTACTAGTTTGCATTTTGATTTCGATCTTGATTTGCTTGAATTTTGAATTTGCAGGTCACTCTCGATCTTGCTCATCTCTCGATCTTGTTTTCATCACTCACTCTCGCTTTCTCACAGCCACTCCGCTCTCGCATCTTCGCATTCATGTGCTGATTATTGCATGTCAATATGTTAATACCCTACCTCTCTTTTCTTTTGCATCGCCGGAATTCAGCAGGAAACGGCGAAAATTCTAATAGTGTATGTTATTTTCTAGTTTTTGAGATCGCTACGTACATATCGTGTTTGAGATTTGATTGTTTTTATTTCATTCCCTTGCTGTATGGTGGAGTATATATATATATATATATATATATATATATATATATATATATATATATATATATATATATATATATATATATATATATGAAGGATTGGGGTGCATCTATCAACCAATATTACTCATTAATAATACTCATTTGCATTCTAAAAATACAAATAACACTTTCCTAACCAGCAAAGTTCATAAGAATAATTACATAAGGTAACCCGCGAATGTTGATAATTATAGATGAAATTATGTTTGGATGTAGGATTTAGGAGGGGAGCGGAGGGGTGGGTTTGATTTTCAATTCTCGATTAAGAAAACTATAAAATGTTACTAAACAAAAATGAAGTGTGATTAAAAATATTTTATCATTATCTATTAAGTTATTCTTTCAATTTTTAAAATCTCAAAAAGATATTAAAATATAGACCAAGCTCTCAAAGATCTCCCCTCCAAACCCTTCCCAAATCTCTCCTAAATTCCCCTCTCAAACATACCCTTAAGCAAACAGCTCCAAACCCTTCCCAAATCTCTCCTAAATTCCCCTCTCAAACATACCCTTAAGCAAACAGCTGCAAGCATTATCTGACTTATTCATACGAAATGGGGGTTTTCCAAGCAAGCAATATTTGAATACTCTATAATTTTAGAGTTAACGCATCACACTTTACACTTTAATTGGAGGTTTGTTATCGCTTCATGTTTATGGCATAGTGTTTTTTTTTTGACAATTATGGCATAGTGTTATATATGAAGAAATGTCTCCTCCAAGCATGCAGTGGAACCAGAACATTTTTAATCCATTACTTCGCTATGGGGTGTCACATTGGGACGTATGAATTGAATTGCCTTGCTAATCAAAATTGCCATGAACCAAAACCCTATGAACAAAGCATACCCCACAAAAGATTTACCACAAAGGGTGTTGGAATAGAAAAATAGGTGAAAACAAACAATTAGTCACGTGACAATAAAGTCACTCATTATTTTGTTTTCCTCTACAAGTGGGGTCCAAATATTCTACAACAGTGTTTACTTCTCTTTAGATCTAATTTTAGACCATAGTGGGGTAGGTTTAGGGTAACCACATAAAGAAAATTTTCATGAGTGTGAAAAGGGACATTAATGCCAATTTCCACTTTTGGGTGTGGCCCTCACGTTATACAGTAGTAAGTAACTATCAGCCAGTGGAGAGCCTTCAAAGCCTTCCATTATGTGCATGCATGCTACTGGATTTGTTAATTTCTTTGCTGTGACAAGGGAACAATATAGAAGAGTACGCAGTTAATTTGAACTTGTAGTTTGTCTCTTCTTCACACTCAATTTCATTTTGGTTTTCTCTAACTTTGCTATCCGAGTGGTTGTGAAATTATATAGCACAAAGCATGCATATGGGTAGATGAGAGACATGCCACAATATGCTAGCTATCACATGTTATTAAATATTATTTAATTAATCAATCGTGGAATGATATATTTAATTATTTATATAATCACTATCTCACTATACAGTTAATCCTAGACAAGAATCATGGTAGTGCGCTCTTACATTTTTTTTCTATTAACTCTACTGAATTATTAAGTTATACACATTCTCATAATTCTTTTTTTTTTTTATAAAAAATATGTATGTATATATTAATTAAGCGGAGCACTAGGGGTACCCCAACCCTATACAATGAAACTCAAGTAGAAGACTTAGCATACTCAATACAAGAAATTGGGGAATTCCACCAACCAGACATAGATACACTACCCATTAATTATACCCACTTTCCCCATCAACCATCCCCACGAGATATGCTTAATCTTATTAACAACTTTGTAACTATCTTCCAACAACCCTTCAAATACCATATTATTCCCTTCTTTTCAAATAGTCCACGTAGTAGCCATCCAAAGCATAAAATAAAGCTTGACATTGCTGGGTTTCCTACTCATATGTTCGATTTTTTTACCAAAATCCCAAAAATGTTGTATTCCATCCACCTCTATAATTTCATCAATCCCCAACCAAACATATATGTCTTTCCAAACAGCTTTAGCTAATGAACAATGAAAGAAAATATGCCCTACAGATTCATCAATACCTTCACATTGGATGCACCAGCTATTATTAACAACCACATTCTTTCTGATTAAATTTACCTTTGACGACAACCTGTCCAAAAATGCCCGCCAACAAAACAACGCCACTTTGGAGGGCACAGGAATTTTCCATACAACAGATAGAATCTCTACTATATGCACTAACAACCACATTCTTTCTGATTAAATTTACCTTTGACGACAACCTGTCCAAAAATGCCCGCCAACAAAACAACGCCACTTTGGAGGGCACAGGAATTTTCCATACAACAGATAGAATCTCTACTATATGCACTACTAAAATGATTATGATTCACCAAATCCATGAAAAGAGTATAGCAAGAGCTTATCGTGAATAATTTGGATTTGTGAGCACTCCACTTCCATATTTCATGTGCATCCATCACCATCGGTACATCTAAAAGAATAGTCTCCAAATATTGCCACTCCTCTTGTTCGATCTTGTTGTTGGAGTTCTCTTGACCATTGCAAATTCCACTTCCACCGACCCCTTTCCCAAAAGCCTGTGTTCCCCACGAACATATCTTGATAACTAGAGATTACAAACAAATTCGGGAATACCACCTTCAGCGGAGAGGAACCTAACCATTGATGATGCCAAAAAATAATAGAGGAACCATCCCCTAAGGTACAACACATTGCATTATGAAAAAAGTATGAAAAAAATTTTGACTTGATATGAAATCACCACCCAACAACATCAAATCCCTCCACCATAATGAGTCTTTTGGACCCCAAGTGCGACCCAGAGTACAAGTGTTCTTTATCAATAACTTGTCATATCTAGAAGAAAGTATATCCTTCCACAAAGCATCATTATCAAAAATACAACGCTATTTCCACTTGGGTAGTAAAGAAATATTGAATGCTTCTAAATTCTTCACTCCTAATCCACCCTCCTTCTTTGGTCTACAAAACATCTTCCCATGCACCCAACAAATTTTCCTTTCATCATCATGTGAACCCCATAAAAGTCCCTCTGAATTTTTTTGAGCTCCTTGATGACTACTTTAGGAGCTTTATAGAATGAAAAGAAATACAAAGGTAAACTAGCAAGAACAGAGTTAATCAAAGTTACCCTTCCACCCATGACAAATGGCGGCCCCTCCAAGATGACAATCTAACCCGCATCAACTCCACAACTGGCTTCCAAGTACTCCTTCTCCAGGGATTAGCACCCACCGGCACTCCAAGAAACTTGAAAGGTACTTCCATGGTACAACATGAGAGGAAACTGATGCTGACTCCAAAAAGTCGTTTAGATTCAACCCAATCAACTTTCTCTTGTGAAAATTAACTCGCAAACCTGAAACAAGCTCAAAACACCTAAAGATGGATTTGATGCTCCACAGGTTTTTCCACGACCTCTTGCCCATCAATATAGTGTCATCTGCAAAATTGTAGTAAAGACAGACCCATTCCTTCTGACACCTGATATCCATCAAACATACCAATCTGAACCGCTTTATGAACCAAGCCAGATAGACCCTGAGCCACAATAAGAAAAAGAAAAGGAGATAAAGGATCGCATTGTCTTAAACCTTTGTGAACTATGAATTCCTCCGTAGGACTCCCGTTTACAAAGACTGACATAGAGATGGTCGAAACACAAGCTTGCATCCACCCTATCCACTTCTCATCAAAACGCATCCTCTTCAACATATACATCAAGAAACTCAAAGAGACTGAGTCGTATGTGTAACACCCCCTTTTCTAATCGGTAATTTGATTTAAAATCAGAATTCAAAAATCGTTTTTTTTTCTTTTTACAAATACATCCTCAAGGGAATGCTACGTTTCAAACCAAACTTGACTTTAATCTAGTCAACAATACCTTTCATTAATAAATATTAAATGCGTGATACATAGCACGACTTAACTGGGTGAATCCTCAATCACAAATATATCTCAAGATACAACTCAACATTTTAAAATAAAACAACAAATAGACTACCCGCCCACCCAATGCTACGTATCAGAGCCAGACACAATCGACCAGAAGAAGGTAGAACCTTCACTCGCTAACACCTGCACGTTGCCGACATGAGAAGCAACATAAAAGCAGTAGGGTGAGTCTCTTTACATAAATAATTGTAAATATGATAAGCATTATATTGAGGAAGGCAACTAAACACCAATTCACAACAATATCAACATATATTATTTACTTCACAAACTCCAAGAAACACCACTGCTCAATAAACAAACACGTATCATCATCTATAACACCTCAACTCATACTCATCACGAGACATCACCAAACAACAATAACAACAATCATGGCACCTCAACACCAACAACCACAATCAACACAACAACATCATCGTCACCGCTTTGGCCGAAGCCCACGTCACCGCTTTGGCACTTAGGCCTACATCACCGCTTTGATATCATCAACAACACAACACATACACCACAATAATTATTAGACTCACCTCTTTTATCACTCAACGCTACATCATCATCAATACATAACACATACACCACAATAATTATTAGACTCACCTCTTTTATCACTCAACGCAACATCATCATCAACACATAAGCCTTGAGGGCACTCACCGCTTTGATCATCTCCGCAATAAATAATTAATTAACAACGTAAGCCTTGAGGGCACACACCGCTTTGGCCGAAGCCTAACTCACCCCTGGCCGAAGCCTAACTCACCACTGGCCGAAGCCTCAATAATAAATACAGACCGAAGTCTCAACAACAACATAATAATACACCGTCATTTACCTCGTCACTTACACCATCACTTACCTCGTTATTAATCCACCAAAACATCGGCTATAGCTCTAAGGCTAACATCACCACATCATTCACTAGCTCTATGGCTAACCTCACCGCACCAATCCATAGCTCTAGGGCTAACCACAACTCATCAGTCAATAGCTCTAAGGCTAACACCCATCTCACCGGACACCTCGACACCACTCGTAGTGGACTAAATTGTCACTACAAGAACCAAATCGTCACCTAAGGACCAAACGTCACATCACCCTGCTTCACATCCATACTTCGACACCTACACGTCGACACCCATACGCTTGCACTTCGTTACATCTACTCATCAACACATACACTGCGGTACATAGACTCTACACCTCAGCAACTACAACTCGAAAACACTAGCGTCAACATCCATACAACATACTTCAATATTTATACCCCTCGACAATGCTATCTTCGACAAACTTTCACTGCACTTCAGCAGCCACACTTAGGCAAGATTACACCACCCTTAATACCTCTACTCCTCGAAAATATATATACTTAGGCTTATATCCACCACACTTCAACAACTACACTTAGGCTCACCACACCTACGCACAACACTTAACTTCAACACACATGTCCTTCATCGTACACCTTCCTTCGACGCACACCTATACTTCGACACACACCTAAACTCGATTCACCTCCAATTCGACACACCTTCTCTTTGACAATCCTACAATTCGACTCACCTACAATTCCACATACATACTTACATCTCGACAGCTACATATCAAAATTCTAACAAAAATCCGGCAGAGTTTCCTCTGAAATACGGACATTCCAAAATAATATCTTCACCTGTAATACCAGTCCAGACACAATTTCTATTTATAAATGATTATTTCCCACACAATCACGCAACACACACTAGAGCGCGCCCCAAAGTGGGCATAAGGCCACATCGTGCCACGCCTCACCCACAACCATCACGTACAAGCGCATACAACACGCATCAACAATACCTCATCAACACCTAAACATATTTAATTCATTCCAACACATACTCCATAATTTCATCAAATCCAAACATAGGCCACCAACACCAAAATTAATTCAACAACATTTCTCACATCATATTTCATCAAATACTACCCAAACTTAGGGTTTCACCTTCAACACAATATATATACATAGTCTATTTTCAACACCACCACATCACATTTCACAAATGAATCATGCTCAACTTCAATCAAGGAAATAACACCAAAATCAAACCGTCCAACTCTCCTAACACCTAACCCACACATAACACAAATCATATAAGCTATTATATAAGTAAAGGAAAGCCCCCTAACCTTCGGAAAAATGACGAAACAAGCAAAACCTCTAGCCAGCAACAAACACCACCAACAAGCTTTCCAATAGCTCCAAAATCGAATTCCCACCCCTCAAATCACGAATCCAGCCACTGAACGCTCCCACGAACTACTTCAATCCACAATCGAACACAAACCCACTTCAATCTATCGCAAATTTGAGCTTGCTATGCTCCAAAATCCAACAAACTCCATTTTTGCTCACTTGAGCTCCAAAGGGTCAACAATGGTAAAACGAAAACGAGTAGGAATTAGGGGATAAAACTTACACTAATAGAAAGAGGAGGAAAAATGGAAGAGAACGGTACCAAAATCCCCTTACCCGGTTAAGAATTGAGGGAGATCTCGCCACTTCTTTTCCTACCCTTCACGTCGTTTCCCTCTCTCTCGCTTCGGTCCTCTCTCTCTCTCTCACGCGAGTTCTGTTCCTTATTTTCTTTTCTTCTTTCAATTCTTTCTTTCCTTTTAATTCTCCTCAATCTCACGGCCCATCTTTCTTTCTTCCATTCTTTCATTAATTTCATTTCTTTTCCCTCACTAATGGGCCTTGGTTCTTATTACACCCCCTCCATTTACTTCTACTATTCCCCTAATTTAATTAACACACCTCCCATTTAATTACTAAACACTACTCCATAACACCATAAAATACTACTCACTTAGTTTATTAAACATCCTCCTATTTCCAATAAAACTCCAAACTAATTATTTCTAATATTCTTCCACAACTTAATTCCCTCTAATTAATTAAATAATCATCCAATTAATTTTGGGGCGTTACAGTATGCCTTCTCAAAATCAACTTTGAACAACAAACATTCATCCTTCCTTCGTTTAGAAAGGTCCACCACTTCATTAACTACTAATACACCATCCAAAATCTGCCTACCAGAGATAAAAGCTGACTGACACGGAGAAATGATTTTTGCTCTCACCTTCTTCAATCTAGAAGCCAAGACCTTAGAAGAATCTTATAAAGACACCCAATCAAGCAAATCGGCATATACTCCTTTAGACTTTTTGGGGATTGTTATTTTTTGGGACCAAAGTTAAAAAAGAAGCTATGATGGCTTTGGGAAGGATTCTGGTAACCTGGAACTCATGCAAGTATCCCACAATATCACATTTAACCACATCCCAACATTCTTATATAATCTATGATTATCAATGTAGTACAGTACAACACTTTGAGCCTACGGCAGAGCTAAATTTTACAACGCTTAAAACTCGTTATCTTACATCAGAAATAGACAACGGTTTTTTGATTCTATTGCCTTATTAAATTTTAAAAAAGTTACAAGCAATACTTAAAACCATTTTCAAAAGACCTAAGGCAACGGTTTTTTATCTATTATTTTCGCCAAGATTTTTTCTTTTGGATGGTTAGCCGAGATATTAAAACTGATTAAAACTGATTTCTAAGACTTTCAGTTATTAAAATAAATTTCATTTAATTTATGCGCTAACACTTTTGGCGTGTTTTTTATTTCGCCAATTTTCTATCCACTCACCAAAAACTCTTATTTCACATGACATCCTTTCGGAACTTCCGTTGATTCTTTTTTTTCGATAAGCGATGTTTCATTTATACTTATCAAGGTTGGCTACACAGGGAAATTTATTAAGGTTGCAACAACCCCATTTTCTTTTGTTAACCTCTTTGTAAACTAATTTAAGTTATAGTCTGTTTATAGATGTAGTTTGTAATATATAGGCTTGCTATGAGTACAATATGATCAGATCAAAGTTGCGATTTAATGTGTTTGTTATTATTAACAATATTTTTTATATTGTTTATTAGTCCCTCTTGTTGCCTCTATTTCTTCTTGGAGCATACTTCTTTATTAGTAGTAGTATTATTTTTTTGTGCAAAAAGATCAAAAGAAATGAAGTGAATAAGGGTAATAATATCATGTTATTTAGATGCATTTGATCAAGAAATTGTTATTTAGATGCATTTCGTTACTTTATAAGCACAATGGATGTTCAAGTGGACTCAATGGAGGATGACCGACAAGCAACAACTTGAATAAAGAAAAGGACTAGTAGTTTTATTAATTTATTGTTAGTTTTATTAATTTATTGGCTTCTAACCGTGATAAGCGTTGTGAGCTTTAGGCTTTACTTAGTCTCTTCTTGATGCTGATTGGATAAATTAAGTAATAGGATTTTTTGGAATTTTTGTAGTAATTTTTTTGAAGTTATTGTCAATTATAATTTTGGGTGTTATCACAAAAAATAAAGGAGGAATGTAGTATATGTAAGTTGTATTGTGCATGTAGACCATTAATTTTGTTTATCTATGGCAACAGTTTTGAAGTGTAGTATAAGGTGATAATAGACGACAATTATACATTAGGCAACGTTGAAAAACTATTTTCCATTGACTGCAGCGGTTTCACACCATTTCCATAGAATATTTAAAAAAGCTGTTGTCTTTTATCCTCTCAATGGCTACGACTATTTTGTTAGTGTTGCCTTTCCTAGCATAAAATTGTTGCCTAAAGATTAGGCAACGCCTGCAAAGTAGCACGGCTAGAAAATTAAGGGAAAGCCAACAACTATGGTCAAACTGTTTAGAGTTTGAAAGAGACGTTTGAACTATTCTCTCTCTCCCCTTGTACTCCCCTCAATAAAAATTTTGACTTAAAACGGTGTCTCTGGTCAAAAAGTAACGCCAAATCCTATAAAGGTTTAGATGTAAAATTGCATATTGCAACAATATAGACTGAATACTAACATTTTAATGTGGCACTTGAGATTGTTGTATTGTCAAAATTACTTTTTATTCTCTACCTTGCGGTCGTCCGGGTGGATCCAGGACTGCAGCTGGTAGATCTCCTGTCGTCCAAGTAGGGTCTCAGAATAATTTCGGGTGGGGTACCTGCAATGTCACTCCAACGCTCAAGTAGTATTGAGAATTGTAGAGTGTAGCAGGGAACGAGAGTGTACATTTTTCAGCTGAGTGGGTCAGCATTTATAGGGATCTGTGTCAGCCCTGATCTGTTGGATCGATCAGATGAATTTGAGTCGTTGAGGCATGATAGTCATAAGTGGGCTGATTTATTGTGGATATGGATCCTAGCTATTGGGCTGATCCAGGTCTAATTGTTGGAGTAGGCCTCATGGCCGAGTCCATAACACTTTTGAATTCTTCTCTATGCCTCTGATAAACACATCCAACACGCCAGTTTTACTTTTTTTGATGGCAAACTGTGTACACAAACAAGAAGATAGATACGGTAATACATGCGAATTTTATTTTTAGACAAATATAGTATTGGGGTTACTTCAAATATTTCATCCACTACAATAGTGTAAAATTTACCATGTTCTGGAATAAGAGATCGATTTAGATTGTACTCATTCCAATTACCAGACTTCATGAGCCTGATATTGTTATTTATTGTCACTACCTTCCTCGTTGAGGACCAATAATTGCAATGATCTATCCTCATCACAATGAAATTTCAAAGATTACCCGAGTATGTCATCCAAGGTTATAAACTCGTTGAATACATCACGTGCGGTCCAGAACATCTAAGAGCATCACAGACCCTACAAAATAGTTCAATCGTTTCTAATTTACTAGATGCACTAAGCACATTTGCAAAAAAAAAAGACAAAAATTGAAACAGAATGGTGTTTTCATCTTAACTCCTATTTTTGAAGCCGTGTGATTTACAAAAGCATGGAGATCAGTGCCAAAGGATCCAAACAATGGTGCCTTGACCAATACAAGCCAAAATAGTACCCAATATGATTATATACTATTGTATTTCATTTTAGTGTCGGCACTATAGGACCGTACAGGTTTGATACTATAGTGTCGGATCTTGTATTTCAGTTTAGTGAAAAATAAGATTCAGAATCTATAGTACCGAGCCTGTGCATAGGCCTAAGAAGTATGTTGTATAAGAAGCTGGCAAGAAGAGGCCCAAAACCAGAACATACGTGTTGCTTGGTCCAAAAGAAACAACACAGAAGCCTAAACCAAACGCACGCATAAGACTAAATCACAAAACCCAAAAGGGTAATGGTTTATATACCCCCCCCCCCACTCGGTCCATATACCCCCACATTTCATTTTAATCTCATTTTACCCTTTCAAAAGATTTAAAATTCAATTCAGAATTCTAATTTTTTGATTTTTTTTTCAGGAATTATGTCAAAACACACATCCGGATTGTATTTTTTGACTTCCGGGTTTATGTTTTTGACATAAATCCAGAATTAAAAAAATACATTCCGAAATTTTGTCAAAAACATAAATTCAGAAGTTTAAAAAAAATTGGGAATACATGTCATAGCGCTTATTTAAGTAAGCGCTACAGAGGAGTGTAAACAATACCACTTCAGATACTGCTGCAGAAGTGCTGGATTTATCTTTGAACCTTTAATAGCGCTTACTCAAATAAGGGCTATTAAAAGACTTCACAAAAAAAAACTAACTTCCAAATTTATGGTTTTTGGCATAAATCTGGTATGTTATTTTTTAATTTTGGATTTATGCCAAAAAACCATATATTCGAAAGTCGAAAAATACATTTCAAATTTATGTCAAAAAGCATAAATCCGAAATAAAAAAATGTGTGGGAGTACTGTTAGAATTAAAGGGTAAAATGGGAAGTTTATAGATGGGGGTATATATGGGCCAAGTGAGGGATCGTTACCCAACCCAGAATCAGTAAGAATCCTTCGTGACACAACGCGATTAAGCCCAAAAAAATAGTAGAAAAATGCAATGAAAAATCGGTTTTTAACAGAAGCAAGAAATCACACAAAAAAGTAAAATCTAAACACAAGGCTTTGTTTACCCAATTTAGTATCAATGAACTGATTATTACACAGTAGGGGTGTCAAAAGGATCCATTTGTCAATTGGATATCCAATCCATCCATAGCAAAATCCATCCAATCCATCCATTACAAAAAAAAATTATTAATGGATTGGATTGGATCTATCCACTTATTTTATGGATGGATGTGATCCATCCACTAATTTTTTTAAATCCAATGGACTACAATATTTATAAAATAAAAATCCAATGGATTATTATAAAAAATATTTTCTTAAACAGTAAAACGAATTTTTTGATTAACCTACGCGTGAAGCCGTGAACCCACCTCCTCTCTCTCACTTGTTCCAATTGTTCAGCAGCACTGAACCTCTCTCTCTCACAACGGTTCCGTCGTGCCTCCCCTAATCTCCACCGTGAACCCACCTCTCTCTCTACAGTTCTGTCGTGCTTCCCCTAATCTCCACCACGACGTGAACCCACCTCTCTCTCTACAGTTCCGTCGCGCTTCCCCTAATCTCCACCACGACGTGAACCCACCTCTCTCTCTACACTTCCGTCGCGCTTCCCCTAATCTTCACCACGATGTGAACCCACCTCTCTCTCTACAGTTCCGTCGTGCTACCTCAAATCTCTCGTCGTGCTTCCTCAGATCTCTCGTCGTGCTTCCACTGCGAATTGTTCTTCGTTCTTCCTCTTCCGTCGCACACCTCCGCCGTTCGCCGCCGTCAGGAAACTGAATCGTTACCACTGCGAGCTTGTCGTATGTATCTCTGTATGTATCTCTGTATTTTTTGATTAAGCTTTTCAGATTATATGGTTAAACCACTAAATAACCATTTCTATTTTTTGGGGGAATACAAAGGGCTGGGAATCTTAGAGAAATTTTATGCATATACTTCATTTCTGTTATCATTCTTTTGCTAATCACTATTCTTTTGCTTCTCATTCTCACCATCGCCGTTTCAATTTCACATTCTCATCATCACAATTCACAAGTACGAAACCCCCCACCCTCTCTTTATTTTTCTGCATCATTATTTGTTTTCTTGCGCATATTGTTTCTTTCAATTAAAGTGACACGGTTAACATCTTATATGATTTGTAAATTAATGTAGTTGTTAAATTTATATCTTCCAAACAGGTTTCATCATTTTTAGATCTTCTAATCAGTTGTTCATCAAAAGTCCTATTTTGATGCCATTATATATGTTGTATAGAGAGCACTGAATCAATTAATTTTGTATATTCATAACTATGATACAAATGCACATAAATAGGGGATCAACTATACTAGCTGAGATTGATTTGAATTGAAGATATTCTCTATCAAATTCAAATAACTAATAAAGTTTCTTATCTGTTTTTTGTATGTCCAATAGGTGTTTGTGAAAAGTAGATAGATACACTATGGGTCCTGCTAATGGGCTTGAAAGTAGAAGGCATTACAACTTGAACTAGTGGCCATTCAAATCTTCTATTGAGGTTGGCTAAACTTTCCAAACAACTGAGTTCAGCAGCGCCTACCGGTATGCACACAGCTTTCTATTTTGTGTGATGTGTAGATTGGGTTATATTTTGTGTGATGTGTGAATATTTTTGTATTAGGTAATATGTCTAGTGCTCAATATGAAATTGGGGGTGACGAAGTAGGTGAAAGTGCACCCCCTTGTTCAAAAAGAAGTAAAACATCTTTGGCTTGGGATCTTTTTGAAAAGTTTGTTGATAATGATGGACTTCCAAAAGCTAAATAAATATCGAAGTTCTCTTTTGCCTGAAAATGTTGAAGCCTTATTGTGCACAAAGGATTGGCTTTGTGGAACTCCTGGTTAGTATACACCAGCTTGAACTTTTAATTTGTTTGAGTCTTTTTCATTTATTGTATGTTTAATGGCGTTTCACTTTGTTTTTCTTTTGTAGCTGAGTCTGATCTTGATCTTGATAGTAAAGAACTTGTCGAAGACTTTTCAACCTTTGTCATACCTAGAACTTGATGTGTGTAAGTTTTTTTTTCATGTTATGTTGTCTGAACGACCATGCACAGTACGTATTTAGTACTACAGGTTAATACTTTGATTCACTTTTTCTGTGCGGCAAAAGCTTTTGGAAAGGTAGTTTTGATTAGGTATTTATTAGCTGAACTATGAATCTCAGGGTCCTAGATTTTTTCAAGGATCTAAGAAGCTGTTTGAATTCAGTATTTTAATTCAGGGTCCTAGCTTTTTTCAACACTTTATTGTTATTTTAATTCAGTATAACAAGCTGTTTGAATTTATCACAGGGTCCTAGCTTTTTTCAAGGATCTAAGAAGGCTGTGTTCAGCAATATGAAATCAGGAGCTGATTCCAAGTGCAAAACAACAGAACCTAAAAGACATCAGTGCAACAACAATATGTAATAAATATGTAATTTGACACTTTGTAATTTGACATCAGGGGGTGTATGTTTGTATAGAATAGGATACCATGTATCATGCTGAGAGTAGTCTGTATTGACCACCTACCAATACAAAATTTGTTTGTGACTTTGCTATTTTATCGGTTTTGTTGATGCACTTCAACTGGATGGCTTCTTTGCTTCAATTGTAATTCACGTTTTTTCTTTAAAAAATGTGGTATAAGAGACCTTTGCATGGCTGTTTTATTTTTTTACAGAATGTAGTACTAAAAGCAGGATAAAAATTCTAGCCAAAAAAAGCAAAAAAAAAAATTCCAGTGGCGGCCGGTGGTGGCTGCCGGTGACCGGTGGTGGAGGGTGGCGGCCGGCCGGTGGTGGAGGCCGGCGGCCGGAGGTGGAGGGCGGAGGCCGACTGCGGAGGGTGGTGGCCGGTGACAGTGGGAGGTGGCTCACAGTGATTCTCATAAATAATAAATCATTTATTTTTAAAATTATTAAATTATTTTTAATGGATGGATCAGATATCCATCCATAAAAAACTTGTTAATGGATGGATTGGATGGATTTTGTTTTATCAATGGATGGATTTGATTGGATTTGTTTGAAAAATTTTGATGGATACAAAAGGGTTGAATGGATTTCTAATATCCATCCATTGTAATCCAAATCCATATCCATTCAATCTATCTATTTTGACACCCCTATTACACGGTTACACGGGGGACTAAGAAATGTGATTTGTACCAATCTTATTGAAGCAAACAAGCTATTACAATCTCTCCAATAGGCTTAGAACTCTATTGAGCTTCACCCTCTATTTCCCCAAAGCCCAGGTGAAACCCATAACCTTTTGCTCGAGACCTCTCTCTCTCAACTTACAATTATGAAATTGAAATGAAAAACTTGAAGCCTATGCACTAGCCATCAGTTGCGGTACTTGGTTGGGGCATATAGAGGCCTTGGCCACCCCAAATTGTTTTAAAGTGTTTTTAGCTTTTAGCATAGCAATGTTATTTAGCCAAAAATTTCCAACCAAAAATAGTTAAAAACTATTTTATAATACCAATTAACCAAATTTTTTAGGTCATTAACTAACCTGTCTTTTTACAGTTTTCTAGGCCATTGACTAAAAACTTGGTTAATGACCTAAAAAATTTGGTTAATTTGTGTTGTAAAATGATTTTTGGCTGAAAATCTTTTGGCTAAATAACATTGCTATTTTTAGTAATATGCTTACACAAAACCCAAGATTTATCTAATATCTATTATAATGTTTTACTGCCTAGTGCTTCAATTGTCAAATAGATTAAATCGGTGCTTCTTTTTCCATGTTTGCATATTTTTTCTTGTTTTTGTCTTGGCTTAAATATATTCGTATGTGTAATTTGGTTTCACTTGTGCAGTTTTTTGCTTTTGTCTTCATTGAAATTATTGAAAAAATTTGTTTAATTATTTAGCTTATAAGTTAACATACAGTTACACTACTAGAAATCTTGGTATTACCTGCGGAATTTCCTGCGGAAAATTTTCACAGGTAATTTCTGAGAAATTTCCTACTAATTTTGTAAATATGCAAAATATTTGCTGGGCATTTGAGTTGGCAGGTAAGTTGGCAGGTAATTTTTTATTTTCCTGCGGATTTTCTTAAGAACTCTGGTTCGCAGGAAATTTCTAAATCTTTTTTTGTTAAAATTTTTTTTGACTAATTATTCTTTTTAATATTTTTTAAATCTTTTTTTTTTAAAAAGTTTTTTTGACTAATTAGGCTTTTTAAATTTAAATTTTAAAATTTTAAAATTTTTTTAAAATTTTAAAATTTTTTAAAAATTTTAAATCTTTTTAAAACTGATATTATAATTTTTTTAAAACTGATATTATAATTTTAAAAAAAACCTCACCAAACTTCGATCTTCACTCTCACTCACTCACTCAAGCTTCGATAAGCAAACACTTCGTTTGCACTCTCACTCACTCTCGTTGGCCATTCTGTGAAAAACAAACTGTGAAAACAATCTTCGCTCTCACTCACTGATATTGAAAACGACTGATTCGAACCCAGGAATTGATCCACCAATCTTCAATCTTCAATCTTCGCTCTCACTCACCGATCGTCTCTTCGTCTTCTTCGATCAGAGAAAAAAACCCTAAATCTTCTTCGTTCGTCTCATCGTCTTCTTCCACCGACCGTGAAATTGAAGCTTCAACGATGTGAACCGTCACACTCACCTCGCGCTCCATCTTCGTTCTGGTTTGTCGTCTTCGTTCTGGTTCGTGCTCTGTCTTCTTCAACCGATCGTGAAATTGAAGCTTCATCGTCTTCATTCTAGTTCGTGCTCGTCTTCATTCTGGTCCGTGCTCGTCTTCGTCCTTGTTCGTCCTCTCGCTCCTGATTTCATCTTCTTCTGTGAAGGTAACCCTAAATCTGTGCTCTCATCTCTTGCGATCATGCTCTACACTTTTTCTGAGAAATTTATTTATGTTAGTTCTTTCCTTATTTTTTTGCTTTAATTTTATGTGCTGTAGGATACATTTTGCTGAGAAATCTGTGCTCTACCCTTATTTTTTTGCTTAAATGTTTGTTGAATCTGAGTTAATTACCGCTTTAAATGGATCTGTAGCACACCACATGTTTGATATTATGTTTATTCTACCTTCCTTAAGCCAACTCGTTGTTTGACTTGCTTGAATTCCAATACATTTGGAGTATATTACCCCTGTTAAGCTATTATTATTTCTTAAGTTATTGTTCTTATTTCATACCAAAGTTATTCTTCATTGATGTTAGTATTTTGTAGAGGGAAGGAGAGAGACTTCTAGTATAGCACTCAACATGGATGATGAATCATAAAAAAATTAGCAGCAGTAGCAATTAAGTGAACTTGTAATTTTAAGCTTTAGGGTCTTTGGCATGTAACCATCACACTATATGGCCTGTTGATATATCCTGTTTTGTACAAGACAGATTCATATTGAGTAATTGGATATATATATATATAGCTGGTGTTCATTTAAGCTTTGTTGCTGTTTATTTATTTTAGTAGCTTGTGAAGCTTATAAATTGTGGGGCTGGATCTTATAAATTGTCTGTTTTTAGCTTATAAATTGTGAAGCTTTGTTGCTGTTTTTAGCCTTTCCTGCGGAATTTCCGGCGGAAAATTCCAATTTCCTGCGGGATTCCTGCGGAACTTCCTGCGAAGATTTCCTGCGGAATTTTCTGCGGACTTCCTGCAGAATTTCCTGAGGAATTTCCTACGGAATTTTCCTGCCGATTCAGAAATCCGCAGAAAACAATTATCCACGGACGAAATAACTGGGAACCATAATCCGCTGAAAATTCCGCAGGAAACCCGTTTCCTGCAAATTTTTAGTCAATTTCCGCAGGAAATGACGAAAATTCTAGTAGTGTTAGTTTTCTATCATTAATTACACCATTAATTACACCAGATCAAAAATTACAAGGTTTGGCATAGAAGTTGGGATGTTCATGGGTCATTTTGGATCAAATTTGTCTAAATCTGTTGCCCATAAAGTTACAATTACTCAAGGGTTTGGTTTGTATTTTACATTTTTTTTCTCTAAAATTTGAACCAAACCTTGTAAGATATAGAATTTGAACTACATCAAATACATATAACTTAAATTTTGAATATATGACTTAACTAAGTTGGCCACTCAAAATAACTTGTCAAGATCAGCCACTACTAGCCATCTTGGTCTTTTATAATACAAGACTTAGTGGTAGTTAATCAATCAATCAATCAATTTTAGACATCTTACTAAAATGCCATGTGTCCACTTTTATGGACAAATAAGTCATTTTGCAACTAAATAATAAATCAAATACTAATATATCAAATCAAGTCAAATACTAATCAATCAATCAAATCAAATGCTAACCACTACCAAATGTCAAAAAAAATTAACCAATATCAATAATTCCAAAATCAATTTTTTAAATAATAATTTTAGTTTTATTAAAATGATTAAATTCAAACTTAAATGATCTAAAATTTACTATTTACTATAATCTACTAAAACTACCCAACGGCAATGAGGAGAGGCAACGGGAGCGCTAATGCGACAACGGGGGCTGCAATGAGAGCGGCAACAGGAGTGACCCTCGATTGTAGGCATTCTATTTATAAGACAAAACAATGAAAATAATATCTGTAGAAAATAACAAAGGCAAAAATTAATTAACACTTTCTTCGACCACTATTTCTATTTTCTCCATAAAATCTTCAAACATTACGATGCAAGGAGAGATGAGAAATGAGAAAATCTCACTTTTTTATGTTCAGAGGTGAGAAAAGAATTGAAGAAGACGTAAAACCAAGACTGGGAGGAAGAGAAGCTTGAGAAAAACTCACCAATATGTAGTAAGGGAGAAATAAAGGTCACTTTTATGAGAAGATTTGAGAAAAAAGAATGAGAAAGATGCAAAAAAGATGCAGATATTGCAAGTGATATTCTTAATTTGAAATTTGTAAGGCAATTAATCAGGTATTATATTTACACTTAATGTGTGCAAATCATGTGTGAATTGGAACCTGGTCAATGAGAAGTTAAAAGCCTATTTGATTATGTGTTGCTCAACGGTTTTGGAAATTTAATATTGTGGAGGGGTAAGAAACGTATGCATTTGTAAAAAAAAAAATGTATGCCTAATGGTTTAATTTCAGTTTTAATCACTTGGAGGAGGATGCGGTCTGCGTTTTGTGTAGGTCTCACATTGAGGATTCTCATCACTTGTTTTTGGCTTGGATTTTTCTTTGAGGGTGTGGGGCGAGATTGGTCGTTGGCTGAATGATCAAGTGTCTTGCCCATCTACTTTAATTGATCATTTTCTACACTATGACGACTTTTGTAATGGTAAGAAAGCGAAGAGGATCAAACATCTTATTTGGTTGACAACTTGTTGGTGTCTTTGGCAATCTCGTAACGGTGTTTGTTTTAGAGTGGTAGAGCCAAATGTAGACTCGATAGTGGCTCAGGTGAAGTTCTTATCTTGGGGCTGGTTCATTTACAGGGTGGGAAGGAATTCTTGTTGTATTCCATCACTATGGTGGAATAATGCACTTTCATGTATAAACAACCTGTGATCTCATCATTGTATTTGTGGTTTTGAGCACCCCTGGTGCTCCTATTAATGCAACATTGCTTATCGAAAAAAAGAATTCAGTTTTATTGCAGCAATTAAAATTCAGAAAATATCAATGTATGATTTGGAGGTGACATGGATTCTTTTGTCCTAATAGGCCATAAAATTCGCAGTGGTGATGTGGAGCTGCTCTTTGGTTGACAACTCAGATTTTTTGTATTGAGGAACCTAGTTAAATGTATTATTAATAGATAGATTTACGTTTTACTACATATACATATATTTTCACATCAAAGACATGGGTATATATGTTGATATGTAAATGTAAATGTAAAATTTGAATACATTTAAGCACATTGGTATTTATGCCTTAAATTTAAAATGTGACTGTAAACGAACAACTTACAAGGCATTACCAAATTCATATCAAACAATAAAAGATGGAGAAGAAATAAATCTGAAGAAGTGGTGCAAAATTACCTTTAGTGAGTTTTCAATAGTCTTGTTTTCGTTTTCAATTTTTTGTAAAATATACAAGTTGCACTTAATGTTGCACCAATGTAAGAAAAAAAATAAACAAGAATTTAAGATAAAAGAAATTTGTTTTGATTTAGTGCTCAACAACTTCTCACTATCTATGTAACCGAAATGCACAAAATAGTCGGAACAAACTTTCTGAAAGCAACGCAAGTTTGAAATCTATGACAAAAGCTTCAGACGATTACAGAAAAAGGCATTTCAGATGAGTGCATACAAATTAAGTTCTTGAATTCTTTTTTCATGAGATTGTGTATTTCAATACAAAAATGCTTAGGTGAAAAAGTTATAGATTATTTTTTGCCCTCTCCAACTAAATTTTCTAGATCTACCACTGTTAATATATAAAATCAAAAGTTTATAAATATAAATATTCTATACATCAAATATTTATTACAATTTAAATTATTAAAATAACTATGTAGAGGGGTCAACTATACTAGTATAATACTTATATAGGTATTATACTAGTATATTATGCATATATAAGTACTATACTAGTATTCATTTTATAGATGATAAATGAAGAATTTAAATAAAGTAAAAAGGTTAAAAATGGGAGAAAAATGAAACACTATAAGCTATAAGCTCAAACGCTACTTCAAGTAGTGTTTCAAAAAAGGCTACTTGAAGTAGCATTTGAGCTCATAGCTCATAGCTTATAGTGTTTCACTTATTCTCCGAATTTTACCCTTCTTACTTTGATTAAATTACTCATTTATCCTCCAGTAAATGAATCTTCTCTGTCATTTTTAATCATTAATTACAAATGTCCATTTATCTCGTTCTATATTAATAAGCTAGTTCCACTACAACAAAACTGACGAAAAATGGCGCACCCTTTAGAGGCGCTTTTTAGAAAGCGCCCCTGATGCCCTCCGTATTTTGAGCATCAGGGGCGCTTTTTAAAAAGCGCCCTGATGCTCAAAATACGGAGAGCCTTCAGAGGCGCTTTTTAAAAAGCGCCCCTAATTCCTAAAACCGGATCCACCAACAGGGGCGCTTTCCACGAGCGCCCCCAATTCCCTAGTTTTTTTTTTAACTTTTCACGCCCTCTCAATACTCCCTCTGTTTCCTTTCCCTCTCACTCTCAGTACCCTAACACTAACAGTACCTCTCTTTCCCCTTCAATCTCTCTCACCCTCCCGCGGCGGTGGCCACCACCATCTGTGCGCAGCCCTTCGCAACCTCACCCCCTTTTCGCAAACGGCACACGCCTCTCTTTCCCCCTCGATCTCTCTCACCCAAACGGCGCACGCCTCACCCTCTACCAGCGCCCAGACGCGGCGGCAAGACACCACCAGTGGCCACCACCATCTCCCAGGCATAAGGTTATAATATTTGCTGCATTTGATCCTTTTCCTTTCTCTTTTCTTCTTTCTTTGATTTCCAGAATTTGTGGCATACGTACCTGTTTGTTGTTTTACACATTCTTAGGTTATTTGTCTTGTTTTTTTTTTTCACATTATAGTTATGTTGCTGACCAAGTTGAAGCATATGGAATAGGGTAATAATGGAATATGGAATAATGAAAGTTGAATTCAGATGTAGAATTTGTTTGAATGATTAATTTTTTTTATAGATAATGATAGAGTATTTTGAATGATTACTTTTTTTTTGGTTTGTCAAAAAAGGTGTATAATTTTAATAAGTTGGATCTTTATTTTTAGTTGTTGTTCAGTTAGCCTTTTAGTCCTTAAGCCTTTTATCTTATTTGCATATAGTCTCTTGAAGACACTTGTAAAAATATCCAAATGAATGAGAAAAGTCTTAGCTAATTTATTTATTGGCACAGGCTCTCGTTGATCTCTCTCGTGCGCTCTCTTTGGTTCATCTCTCTTAGCTCTCTGGTTCACGTTCGTTTCATCCCTCTGGTTTGTTGTTGCTTCCCCCTTTTCAGGTACTTTTGTTGTTCTCTTGTTTTTGATATTTTTGTACATATTTGGAATAAAACTGTTATTGGGGATGTTACCGATAATGTTCAATCATTTTGAATTTGCTTGATTTTTTGTATTGCTAATGGAAGACTAGAATTTGGGGCTTTACCAAAGGACCAAGAATAAGAATAGAATAGGAAATAGAGCTTGGAAAAATAGTACTCAGAGATGTGAATAGGAAATAGAATAAGAATAGAATTTGGATATGAATTGAAAAACTTTTAAAAATTGTACTTTGTCTAATTTTCACCTATAACATATTTAAGTTCTCTTATCAGGAATTTATAATAAATTTCGGTCTAATATGGATAGAAAGTGGATGTCTTCCAATCGTCTGTCGAAAGAATATGCCGATGGAGTGGAATATTTTGTGAACTTTGCTGTTCAACGTTTAGGAACTTCTACTAAGTTCAAGTGTCCTTGTTTAAGATGTTGTTACGCCAATCGAGTTACTGCAGTTGAGTTGGGAAGACATTTAAAGGCCAATGGAATCGATCAAAGTTATATTTGTTGGACAATGCACGGTGAGAAAAGAGGTGAACCTTCAAATATGGATAATAGTACTCAGAGATGTGATCCGGTTGATTATCCTGAAACATTTGATGGCGACCAATTTGAAGAGATGGCAAAGGCGGTTGAAGACGATCTTAATGATTCTCCTCAAATGTTTGAGAAGTTGATAACCGATGCGGAGACACCGTTGTATGCGGTCTGTACTGAATTCACAAAGTTATCGGCTGTGATAAAGCTGTATAACTTGAAAACTTGCCACGGATGGACGGATAAGAGCTTTACGGAATTACTCGCACTATTGAAAGATATGTTGTCGGAAGGCAATTAATGTTCTCCCTTCTTGGACGTATGATCCAAAACATATGTTAGGCACCATTGGTTTGAACTATGAGAAGATACATGCTTGTCCGAATGATTGCATTTTATTTCGGAATGAACATGCATTGTTAAAGTCGTGCCCTAAATGTAATGCACCGCGGTATAAGAAGAAAGAATCTGCTCCAGAAAAGGTATTGTGGTATTTTCCCATAATTCCTCGATTTAGGCGTATGTACCATAGTTCGGAAGATGCAAAACTGTTGACTTGGCATGATGATAAAAGGATTAAAGATGGCATGCTACGACACCCAGCGGATTCGCCGCAGTGGAAAAAGATTGATATTGATTATCCTGATTTTGGGCATGACCCAAGAAACCTACGCCTTGCATAGTCTGCCGATGGATTTAACCCGCACGGTATCCAGAGTAGCTCCCACCGTACATGGCCTGTGATTTTGGCAATATATAACTTACCTCCATGGCTTTGCATGAAACACAAGTATATGATGTTGTCTTTGTTAATTTCTGGCCCCAAACAACCAGGAAATGATATTGACGTATACTTGGCTCCTTTAATAGAAGACTTGAAGCAAATGTGGGAGATTGGGGTAGAGGTGTATGATGTGTTTAGAGAAGAAAGTTTCATTTTGAAGGCTATGATTTTTGGCACCATTAATGACTTTCCAGCATACGGCAATCTATCTGGGTACAGTAACAAAGGTCAGTGTGCATGTCCTATATGTGAAGATAATACAGATTGGATGTGGTTGGAACATGGTAAGAAGAATATATATCTTGGCCATCGGAGATTTTTGCCTCCAACTCATCAATATCGGGTGTGGAGAAGGGCATTCAATGGGAATTCAGAAACTCGTAAAGCTCCCCCGCCTTTGACCGGTGAACAACTATTTGAAAAGGTGAAAGATTTGAACATTAAGTTAGGAAAGCCTTTTGCAGGAGAGCTTGCCAAACGAGGGTGGAAGAAAAAATCGATTTCCTTTGAGTTGCCCTACTGGAAGTCATTACAGGTAAGACATTTCATTGATGAGATGCATGTTGAAAAAAATGTATTCGAAAGTGTCATTGGTACCTTACTCAATATGCCAGGGAAGACTAAAGATACCATCAACACAAGGTTGGATTTGGTTAGTTTGGGGTTGAGACCCGAATTGGGTCCGATAAAGAAGGGTACACGTACATATCTACCTCCGGCAGCTCATACTCTATCTAGAAAGGAGAAAACCATCTTTTGTAAGTTTCTTCATGGAGTTAAAGTTCCAGAGGTGTACTCTTCAAATGTTACGAACCTTGTATCGATGAAGGACCTCAAGTTAAAGTCTCTCAAGTCTCATGATTGTCATGTTCTCATGGAGAATTTCCTACCCATTGGTATACAATCGATTATGCCCAACAAAGTGCGTCAGGCCATAACTAAACTTTGTTTCTTCTTGGCTTAATTACAGTTTTGGTCCCCCTGTTATGACCAACTCACGATTTTGGTCCCTAAAGTTTTAATTTGACGATTTTGGTCCCCCTATTTTCCCAATTTGAAAAATCAAGGTCCCCCACCCCAATTTTGACTCAGTTTGACTGACTTATCCTACGTGGCAGCCCACGTGGACTGCCACGTAGGCACACCCCCCCACCCCACCCCCCCACCCCACCCCCACCCCACCCCACCCCCCACCACCGACCCCACCCCACCCCACCCCAACCCACCACCGACCCCACCCCAACCCACCCACCCACCCCACCCCAACCCACCACCGACCCCACCCCACCCCCATCCCACCCCACCCCAACCCAACCCACCACTGAGAGCGACGCGACGGGGAGAGGAGAGGATCGCAAATCTGCGATCTGCGAGAGTGAGAGACAGAGATCTTCGCGCAGAGAGAGGGAGAGAGAGAGAGAGAGAGGAGGGGAGGGAGAGCGACGCATGAGGGGAGGGAGAGATCTGCGAAGGGAGGCGACGAAGGAGGGGGAGGGAGACCGATGGGGAGGGGAGGGAGAGCGAGAGCGACGGGGAGGGGGAGCGAGAGCGACGGGGAGGGGAGGGAGAGCGAGAGCGGCGGGGAGGGGAGGGAGGGGGGTTCACGGTGGGAGGGGGAACAGTGAAGGGGGAGGGGGGTTCACGGTGGGAGGGGGAACAGTGAAGGGGGAGGGGGGTTCACGTGGAAGAAGAAGGGGTGGGGGTGGGGGTGGGGGTGGGGGTGGGGGGGGTGCGCCTACGTGGCAGTCTACGTGGACTGCCACGTAGGATGAGTGAGTCAAACTGAGTCAAAATTGGGGTGGGGGACCTTGATTTTTCAAATTGGGAAAATAGGGGGACCAAAATCGTCAAATTAAAACTTTAGGGACCAAAATCGTGAGTTGGTCATAATAGGGGGACCAAAACTGTAATTAAGCCTTTCTTCTTTAAGGCGATTTGTAGTAGAGTGATTGACCCTGGAAAGTTTCCAGCTCTGCAAAGATCAATTACTGTGACTTTATGTGAGCTTGAGATGTTTTTTCCGCCTTCATTCTTTGACATAATGATTCATTTAATAGTTCATCTGGTTAGAGAGACACAATTGTGTGGCCCATGTTACATTAGATGGATGTACCCGTTTAAGCGATATATGAAGATATTAAAAGGATATGTTAAAAACCGATCACGACCCGAGGGTTGCATTGCTGAGCGCTACATAGTTGAAGAAGCTATTGAGTTCTCCACCGACTATCTATCTAGTGTTGAATATTCTATTGGGCTGCCAAGGGTGCGTCACACAGGAAGCATTGGTAAAGGGATGACGGGAAGGAAAATAGTGATGGTATCCAGGAAAGAACTAGAGCAAGCACACTTATATGTTCTGCACAATGATAGTCAGGTTGATTCATATGTTGCTAAACACATGGAGATTCTTAAGAGTGATCACCCAACTAAGAGTCAAGTCTGGTTAAAAAAAGAACACAGTCGGAGTTTCATACAATGGTTAAAAGATCAAATTGATATTGAGTTTGTTTCAAATCCTACCTCGATTTCAGAAAGATTGAGATGGTTAGCAAAAGGTCCAAATATACATGTATTCTCTTACACTAGTTATCTACAAAACGGGTACACGTTCTATACAAAATCCCATGATGATAAGAGTAAAATGCAAAATAGTGGGGTGACTCTTGTAGCTGAATCTATGCATACATCAAGTGCCAAAGACAGAAATCCCATTTACCCGAATATGTCATACTTCGGTGTCATTGAACACATATGGGAGTTGGACTACAATATGTTTTGGGAGCATGTGTTCCAATGTAATTGGGTTGACAATAATAATGGTGTACAGATGGATGACTCGGGTTTCATGCGGGTGAATTTCAATAAGTTAAGATATAAAGATGAACCTTATATTTTAGCCCCGCAAGCCCAACAGGTGTTTTATGTCACTGATCCAGTTGATATCAATTGGTGCATTGTTTTATTGACAAACAAAAAATTATTGGTGAATGACATTGGTGATCAAGCACACGAAGATGTTGACATTGAGGATGACCCTTTCTTTGGGACATCACAACCAATAATAGGGGAAAGTACTTCTAAAGAAGATATTTTGTATGTTAGAAAGGATCATAATGATGGAATTACGTTTCGTCAAAAACAAAGTAACAAGAAGCGAAAAGCAAAATATCATACAAATAAACAAGTAGCTAGTAACATTAGATCGAGGAAAAGGAAAAGGTAATATATCATGCGTGTTTCTTTTTTATTCATTTTTCATATTGTAAAAATTAACTTACTTTATCATGATTATCAAATAACATTTAGCCTAATAACAATGATTATATTTTGTTGTAGGTGAGATGACTTCCCACGGTGATGATAGTGCACATGACAGTGGTCATGAGAGTCATGATAGAGCACACAAAAAGTTCACTTGTCGTGGAATGACAGTTAAGAAGAATAACATCAATCGGGGGAACAAAGGGCTTCCTAAACTTACAGTAAGATACTTACTAATTAACTAACTTTGTTACATACTTTTAACTGTTTGTTATCTAATTTACACAATTAATAATGCAGGTCATATGGAATTCTAAAAACAATCGATTGGTGACAATGGTAGAGAGTTGCAAAGCTTCCTTGGTGCTAGAGCAAGGCAGGATATACCAATTACAATCAAAAGTTGGAATAATAAAAAAGATGCCTATTTCGAGAAATCTAAAGAGGAGCTATGGCATTTGATACAGGTATGGGTCTTATTTTGACTATACAGTTATTTTACAATTAAATATGCAAGCATATTTATAATCATTTTGTTGAATGTAAGCAGAAATACTTTGATGTGGATGACTCTCGAAAAGACTATTGTCTTATGAAAGCTGGAAAGGCGCACAGAAGATTCAGATCAACTCTAACAAAGTGGGTGAAAGATAAAGAGGGGAACATCAGAAACCGTCCTCCACCACGGTATGATGGGATTATTCCATTAGAGGATTGGAGTGCATTTGTATCATCACGCGAAGATGAGGAATTCCAGGTTTGTAAAATTACTTATCATACATATACCTATATTTGACAATTATAAAGTATTAATGTAAAAAAATGTGTCTTTATAGAGATTAAGCATTGAAAATCGCGAGAGAGCGGAAAGTCCTGAATACCCTTAGAGAGCCGGTGTTAAGAGTTATCACGAGATTGAAGATCAATTGGTAGGCACATTATCTTTTATTTTATCTTTCATTTACTAAATTAATCTTTTGATTTATTTACTAATAAATGGTAAATTTTAATAGCTGCGGGAGGCCGGAAAAGATCCTACTCAAGAATCTATTGACCGACATGTTTTGTGGTTAGAAGCCCGACATAACAAAGATGGTGTCATTGATGACCCAAAAACGAGAGAGGTGTTTCAAAGAATTGTAAGTATGATAAAATTATATTACTTATAATGTTTATTAATAATGTCTCCAAATGAACTTATGAACTTACTGTTTGTGGTGAATCAGGAATCCATATCACAATCAGTATCACAAGGAGAGATTACTGATTGTGATGGTCCGAATGACATCCTTGGTCGTGCATTGGCAACTGAAGAGTATTCAGGACGTCTACGGGGTTTGGGATTTGGCATTTCTCCAACCACTTTTTGGGGTTCAAAGAGGCAAAAAAAACATGAGGAAAAAGAAAGTAGAGAAAGACGGTTGGAGACCATGGTATTTGATGCTACACAAAGAACTTAATGAATTAAAAGATAAAGTTTGTCCAAGGACTGATGATGTACCATCTCCTAACCCAAATAGCTTCAAGGATAGTTACAATATTGCGTCCAATGAGGTAATTATCATTTAATTCGGTTATCATTTACATTAACTTATAGGTATTAATATTTGGTTATCATTTAATTTAGGGTAACAATAACAACTGTGAATTATATACATCAAACCCGCTTACGTTGGTCGCAAAGGGCTTTGTTTGTAACAATGAGGACTCCACCTTGCACAATCTACCCATGCCTCCAAATCACGTGAGAGTCAAAGTTGACTTTGTTGTTGTGGAGGATGCATTATTGCCGGTACCAATTGACACTGCACAGATGACTTTGTTGACTGTGAATGATGCACTTGGCACCCTTGTGGCATGGCCAGCAAATCTTATCAATGTATGGAGCAATTAATATATTTGTTAATAATTCATTGGCTTATTGTCATATATTAATAACTAATTATATTTCTAATATAGGTAAAGAAAGCAACATCTCAGATTTCTGGGCATGTTGGCACACCCCAACCCTCCCCTTCTATCGGTCGCAAGAAGCATGTGTCTTGGCGAGCATGTGCCTCAACAATGACGAGTGCAGATTTGATAACTGCATCGCTTGATCCAGACATCTTGGGATATATCCACCAAATCTGCCTTTCAAAGGTGGAACTGCAAGAGGTATATGATCACATGTGGGCATCTGGAGCTTCTCTTACAATATACATCAGGTATTACTATTATTATTATTATTATTATTATTATTATTGTTGTTGTTATTATTATTACTATTATTATTATTTGTTAATTTATTTGTATACATTTTAACTATAGGTATTTGTACTATGAGATTATGATCCCCATGGAACGAACACAAAGATTTATCTTCTTGTGCCCCGAAAGAACTTTTCTACGCAACGCCCACTTTGAAAAAGGCATGTCAAAAGATATTATTAAAGACGTGAAGAAAGTGATTAAAGCAAACAATGAAGCTGTAAAAGCCTATATTGATAGACGCTTGGCTTTGACACGTGAAAGCAGCTGTGATAGCTTGTTTTTGGCACTTATCAACTTAGGGTAACAAATTTAATTTATATATATATATATATATATATATATATATATATATAACGTGTTTTTGAAATTAATATCTGTTATTTATTTGGTTATTCAATATTTTTGTAGGATACATTGGATATTGTTGGTAGTTGATCCTGAAAGAAATAAAATTTTCTATTTGGATTCGTGTCATGGTCATTATAGCAACCACGTCAAAATGAAAGGAATGTTTGAAAGGTGTGTATTTAGATACATCGCATGTTTTATCATTTAAATTATGTATGTATTTCGATTAATTAATATAGTTATATGTATGATGTTTTCAGTTGTTTGATGACTTATTGGGGAACGAATGAGGCCAGGGCTAGAGATAGGCATGTGAAAACAAAATGGATAGTTGTTAAGGTAAGTTTATAATCAACATTCTTATCCATGTAAATATTGCTGGCATTTTAATAATTAATTGTTATTTTGATTTCTAGTGTCCGAGACAACCAAACAACGATGATTGCGGGTATTACGTTATGAAGTTTATGAAGGACATAATCACTCACAATCAAATGGAAATTCCAGAAAATGTATGTAATTTATATAGTTTGTTTTTTGACCACTTAATTCTATATCTAGCATTTAACCACTTAATTCTAAGTTTATTTTATTTTATTTTTGCAGTATTTTCCTGAACACGAGGTTGGAGCTCCATTTTCTGGTGACCAACTTGCTGAGGTCAAGGGAGAGTGGTGTCATCATGTTGCCTGTTTGATTAATGAAAATCGAAATTCATGTAATTACTTTGGTTAGTTGGTTTTTGGTTCCTCACATTGTATGTCGAGCATGTCATGTTTGTTGTCTATGTTGGCATTTAGGCGATTGGTTAATGATTTAAGTAATTTTTGTATGTATATTAGATGGGTATATAAGTTTGTTAGTTGGAATTTAATTTGCAATTGGTTAGTTGATTTGAAATTTGGTTGTTGAGTAGATATTGGTTGTTGTTGTTGTTGTTGTTGTTGTTGTTGTTGTTGTTGTTTCTGTTTCTGTTTCTGGTTTATGCAGTTGATGATATTGGTTGATGCAAAAAATTGGGTATAACAGAAACAAAACAAAAAATTTAAAAAAAAACAATGAATCAGGGGCGCTTGCAGTTAAAAGCGCCCCTGTTGGTCTTAACGCACTTGACAATCAGGGGCGCTTGCAGTTAGAAGCGCCCCTGTTGGTCAAACGCGCTAAGGCCAACAGGGGGGCTTTTTACTGCAAGCGCTCCTGATTGTCAAACGCGCTAAGGCCAACACGGGCGCTTTTTACTGCGAGCGCCCCTGATTGTCAGAGGCGCTAAGACCAACAGGGGCGCTTTTTATTGCGAGGGCCCCTGTTTCCTAATAATTAGAGGCGCTTGTTAGGCGCTCCTGTAGAAGGTTTGGCAACAGGAGCGCCAGATTTAGGGGCGCCCGAAAGCGCCCCTAATGGATTAAAAAAAGCTCCCCTGAAGGCTTTTACTGATGTAGTGTTCAATCGCTAATTTTACCAAACAATCTAAATGTGCTTGCTTACCTGCTATCAGCTATCAGCTATCAGCTATCAGCTATCAGCTTATCCGCTATCTACTGACATATCCGCTATCCGCTCTTTTTTACCATACAGAGCCTTAGTGGAGCTTTGTTTGATTTTCTAAGAGCTTGATACACTTCCTCTTTAGTTATTGGTTTCATTAACTCTCCTCTTTCTTCTACATTAACTAGGGGAATACCCGTACATTGCACGAGTTGTTGAAATATTTTTTTAAATAAATTATGGAACTTTTATTAAAAATGTACTATTATAGATTTATGTTGCATTTTTATATTAAAAATTTATTTATTTTAGACAATATCCTTATATAGTGTATGCGTTTTTTAGTAAAAAATAATTGTCAATATTTTTTGTGAGGTTGATTGTTGTTTACTAAAGTAAAATGAATTTCAGAAAGTTGTTCGATACTTTATTAATTAAAATTTTACATAGATATTTTAATGTTATTTTTAGAGTAATACAATTTTTTTCATTATTTTAGTAATAAGAAATGTTATTTTATTAAACATCTTGAATTTATGGTCGTGAGTTTTAATTATAGAGACAAATAAATGTGCATGGCAAAACATATATCATAGAAAACAAAAATTTATTGGTAACTCATAAAGTTTTATTTCTGTCTTTCTTTGCCAATTAATAACTCATAAATATTAATTAAAAAATTGAAGTTCAAAATAAAAGTAAATTCTTGTTATAAAATAAGAGATAACAAACAAGAACAAAGATGAAGAAGATATAAGGAACAAGAGCAAAAATTTAGAATATGAGAGTTTTGTATTATTCTCTTCACTAGTACGTTTATCCTACACATAAGATTGAGTCCTATTTAAAGGGGTTAGATTGGCAAGTGAATGGTGAATCATCAAAAGCCACTAACAACCCTATTACTAAAGGGAGTAATGGGAATGTGGAAGAAAGATAGTGGACATCCACTAATACCCTATTATTCACAACACTCCCCTTTGGATGTTCATCGAGGATATGCCTCATTAAAACCTTACTAGAAAAAAACCCAGTGGGAAAAAATCTAGTGAAGGAAAAAGAGTACAATATCCTTTCTGTGGAAACTGCCTCGTTAAAAACCTTTCTAAGAAAATCCAGTGGGACAAAACCATGGCAAAAGAAAAAAAGAGTGCAGTTTTTCTCCCCCTGTTTGAAGCATCACTTAAGAATATGAATTCTAACATATAGAGTTTTCGCTCCGAGTGCATATGGAGCAATCGTCTACGCTCCATCGCTTGTGATATATCCTCTTTTAATGCAGCTTTGCAGTCAGTATTATCTTAAGAACATCTTCCTTGAATTGTTGGCATTTGAGAAAGAAATGAAGAAGCAACAATCATAGATTGTTTTGTAGATCAAAAAGATATTTCAATGTCCCCTGCATGTAGATAATTGCTGACTTGCGATCTGACTTGATCTAGATCGCAAAAATACTTTGTATCTGCATGGTTATTTTGCGTTACATATATAAAATGATTTTTTTTCCTTAGGATAGTCAAAAATGAAATATGCATTCGACTTTGTTCTAATGCATTTTGGGTTGTAATGAACTGTATTACTACTAATTATCACATAAGATTATCATATCAATCGATGTATAGCATTTAGTAATATACATGTATGCTTTCATAGTGCTAGGTTATAGTCTTCGGGACTGAGATATTTATTATTTTCTTACCACAACTCAAGTACTCAATATAAGTAATTTATCATGAGTCAATTAAAAACTAGTTCTCTATAACTTGTTAAACAAAAATTTAACTAGCTATTTGTTTATTGTTCATATCAAGGCAAGACTTTGTTTTTCAAAGGAATTTATATGAAGATATTTCTTACTATCTTGAATCCTTCTGGGATTTTCCAAATAGAGATCAATCACAGGTTCAACCTCAAAAATCCATCATATATAATTTGAGGTCATTCATATAGAACTCTTTCTTTGGGTAAACTATAATTTTAGGAAAGCTCTTCAGGAGTTCCAATACTAGTAAACTACAGCAAATTCATTTCTTGAATTTTTCATAAAACTATATTGACAAGTGATGTCATGTTTATATCCCCCTTTAGAATATGAATTGAGATATTATACCACATGCGTTCAAATTATATTATCTCATGGAGGGACTCATTCAATTTAAGTAACCATCTTGAGAATCCGAAAAGTGTGTTTCAGAATATTAAATCCTTCGGGGATCTTCATATAATCATGACTATCAAATGAGTCATACAAATAAGTGGTCACAACATTCATCATGTGCAAATTGAGCTCTTCATGTGCTACGAAGCTAATTAAGTACCGAAAAGTACTTTCATCCACTACAGGTGAATATGTCTCATCAAAATCACTTTCAGGACTTTGCAAAAACCCTTAAGCAATAAGTCAAGCTTTGTATCTCACCATTTTGCTTGTAAAGCGAGTTTAATTCTATTTCAATTGCATCTTTCCATTTTGGCCAATTCTCACTTTGTCTATAATAAACTTTGGTTCACGATCCTCATTATCATTTGTCACATTTAGCGCTATATTATATGTAAAAACATCGTCAACGTTGACTTCGTTCGGTTCCATTGTATTTTCTTCTTGATATAATTCATTGAGATCTCTTTAATTTCAGACATTTTTCAGGTACCTGATCAGTTCTTCTAGAATACTCTTTTAGAGTTTCTATATCCTCGTTTAGGACCATCTTTATTTTAGCTCATTTTCTTGTTCGAGGATTTTTCTCCTTGGAACCGATTGGTCTACCACGCTTCAGGCGCGATTGAGACTCATTTGCAATACTAGATTGTCCTATAGGGACATCCATTTTATTGGAGCATTAGCAGCTGATATATATGATTTGGTCACACCTTTTGGATCAGTGAATGCATTTGGATTAGTGAACTTTTAGTTCACGTTGTTTAGTGGGAGGATCGAGATGACACAATGATAATTCATTTCAACTGATCTCTTTTTCCATCTGCTTATTCTCTCCCCCTAATATTGGGAAATTTAATTCATCAAATGATAATCATCAAACTATACTATAAACAAGTCTCCAATTGTTAGGACATGATACTTTATAATACATGGAGATTTATATTTAATATTTATTCCCAAAATTCTGTGAGGACCCATCATAGTGCATTGTGAATGGAGAAATTGGAACATACACTGCACATCCAAAAGTTCTAAGATGGGAAATATTAGGTTCGTGACCAAAAGTCAAATGTAAAAGGGAAGAGTTGTGATAATTTGTTGGCTTGATGCAAATCAATGTTATAGCATGCAAAATTGCATATTCCCAAGTAGAAATTGGAAGTTCTTATCTCATAAGTATTGGCCATGCATATAATTAACTTTAGACATCTAAAGAATGGTTCTTCTAAACCATTTAATGAATGAGTATATGCTACGTTATGTCCAATATCAATTCTAATCGACATACAATACTTAACAGATGCATTCAGGATAATTCACATAATGACCTCTTACTCAAATTAGTCGAGCAAACAATCTCACAAACTTCCGGTTGTGAATTAACGACAAGTATATATATGGCCATCTAGTTGATGCATCAATAAAATCACAAATATCTAAATGGTCCACGTGATTAGGGTACTCGTTTAATTTACAAATATCACCTTATATAAGTTCTAGAAATACGAGAGACTTATTCTCTCAAATTGCCAATTTCCTTTGGGAACTAGTGAACACAAAAATTAGTAGATTGAAGAAACTGTTGGCTCTTCAATACAAGTTCACATAGAAATTTTAACCATTTTTGGTATTATTATATACTCGGGATGGTCCAACTGATCTTGCCAACAACAAAATTATTATGATATGTAAACTTCTGGTTTACAACAACTGTAGGAAATATTGAAGGGAAATAAATATAGTTAGAAATATAAGGTAGAAGAAGAAGCTGTGACGTGGCAAAAGTCACTACCTTGAAAGTAAATTTTGGTGGACCTCCGGTGCAACCCAATATCCGGTTTGCTCCCCAAGGTTTTCACAGCATCGTGTCTGGACTCGTGCACTCGAGGCCAGAATCACGTTGGAGCCTCGAAAACAATACCCAAAATAATATTGAAAAAATAATTAGAAGAAAATCATTTTCTTTCTTTTTTTTTTCGCCACGGAAGTGTAGAACCAGATTATATATCATTAATGGCAATTATGTACTCATTAAAAACCAACGGCTATTTACATAAAATCAACGTTATTGTATGATGAATAGTCATTAAGGTTAGGAAAGAATTTATAAAGAAATTAAACTTACACGTTAAAATCAAAACCTTATAGTATTAATATAATAGTTTTTGTAACTTCCACAAACTTGAATGTCATTATTCCAACAATCCCCCACTAATGGCAAGCAAGTGGTATTAACACAGTTAAATTTGTAGAAAATAAAATTTTTGGGTAAAAAAAGGCTTTTTTGTGCTTAAGTGTTAATATCACGAAGATTGAATTAACACGTAGTGAAAATGGGGCAACACCTTTTGTTCAAGAAGTGAATTTCTTTTGAACTAAGTGGACTTTAGACGAGACCCCCACAACACACACTTTTGCCTTTAAAATTGTGAGAGCTCCGCGATAGATTATTCACACAAAAATTGAGGCCCTCATATACCTTGGGTTGCTCATGAGTGCTCTAGAAAGATTGCCCAAGTCTTTCATGGAAGGAGACCTTCCCCTTCACACTCACGTAGGTAGATACATCAAGTGCGACTCTATAGCACTAGCCATTCCAAAGTGCGTCTCTACAGCACTAACCATGTCAAAGTGCATCTCTATAGCACTAGTCATGTCAAAGGCTATGTATCTATTAATAGCTCATGGCTCAACCTCACATCAAGCACTACCGCACGCCATAGGGATGAAAAGCGTAGTGCTTATAGGAGTATTCATATGACTTCGTTTGACCACAAATGGGTATCCACCGTATTTTCCTCCACTCAAGGCTTAGAGCTCATCCCCCCCCCCCCCCCCCCCGCGACGTTTCCAAGAGCACTTTCTTGGATAATCTCACCACTATCTCGTACACTTTGATTGATGATTATGAATAATCTGGGAATGCTCTGGGTCTCTTCACAATGGTGCATTAGTCATTAGACTTCACAACTATTATGGTTCTTGACCAACAAGTTCAAGAGCTATGAATTTCAATTCCATTATAGACCACATGTATCCTTTTATAATTTCCAAGGTATTGTATCACCTTCTAAAATAAACATGTACTCACTTGTACTAATCATTTTATGTGCCGAATTTTCATCACAATACCCGTCTCATTGCTCTTTTACTAAATTAGAGTCAATTTATTTTTATTACTTTCTCGTAAGTATCGGGGTAATCTCCTAACATATAAGCATAAACAGTTTCCTCAAAAAATTAATCAACTTCTATTTCTACCAAGAAACTGAGTGTTATGCAAACTGGACCAAACTTTGTCGCTTGTATAATTCTCTTACTCTTTTTTTTCTTGGTTCACCACCATAAATATTTTGAACACACTCAAGAATAAAATTCATAGAAGCGAAAATTTTCAACTACACACCCCACATATAAGTAATAAAGTAATTCCTCTTGATAAAATTATTTAGTTTATAGAATGCAATCAATATTGCTCTCCTCACATGTATATGAAACTTAACCATCAATTTTATGGTTCATACAAGCACTAATTTGGACCAAATAAATTCACCAACAAATTACCACGTACTCTAGAATTTTATTTTTCGGATATGTAATAATACAACAAAATTTAATCATTTTACACATTTATTTGAAGATGAAACTCGACTCCAAAAATCCCAAAACTTTTATAGAAAATCAATTGCATATCCAAAACATGCCTCTAACTTCATTTTAATTTTGAGCTATCACCAAAAAGTCCAAAAATCCAGAACCACGTGAAGGTTCTTATCAAGACACAAATAGTTCAAATAACATGTATAAACATGAAATTGTTCACAAACTATTTCGAAATATTAACAAAATATTTCTAACACATAAAGAACTAAAGTCATGCACATAATTTTCATATAATCCTCTCTTTAGTTGTTTAACCATTTTCAAATAAAACCATAACAACTTGTTTCCAATAAAATCACAATTTGGAACCACTATTAGCATCCCAAAGTGTAACGCCCCCATAGTTTCTAACTTGTAGAAATCACCGAAATGCACTACTGGCATATATCAGAGTAACTTCCTTTTTACATATTGAACACAATCTAAAACTCGATGCTAAAACCCATCAAGTGCGCTTACATAACTGAACATGAGAATACATAATATCGTTCCTTACACGCTCAATGTAACGCCCCAAAAATGATTAAGTAAATAATTAGATAATTTAATTAAATAATATTTTAGTTGGCCTTATTAAAATAAATATAAGGTAATTCATTAATTTGAGGAGTGGGGTGTAGTAGAAAAACGGGGAGTGTTTTAATTAAATAGGGAAGACATGAGAAAGTAGTTAGGGGTGCAGTTAGGGCCCAGTGGAGTTAAGTGGCCCAAACCCAATTAATAAAACAGTAGGGTCTTAGGAGAAACCCTCATTAGAAACAAAATATCAAAAATTAGAAAGTGAGAAGAGGAGAAGAGAGGGAGTGCGACGGCTAGGGCAAGAAAAGGAGAGGGATTGCGTGAAGGCCAAGGAGGAAGGAGGAAGGCGTGGAGTGTTGGTGTTTTGGGAGGGGTTCTCTTGGAAGCTTTGACGTTATCTCTTTCAATTAATAAGGTAAGGGGGCTCTCGTTCATAGTTAATAATTTATAAACCACGAAATCATGGGGATTAGGTGTTAGGAGTAGTTGTTTAAATTGGTTCATGAAATATTTGAGTGATTGGGTGATCGTTTGATGTACATGCGACTGAATGGAATTGTTATGCGAATATTCAATTTATAAACCCGTGATTGTTGGTGTTAAGGTGAGCTACAGGAATTTAACACAATATGGGGTGTAGTAGGTGTTAATTGATGTGGAGATGTTTGGTTGTTAAATTGATATAATTGTATTGCCGTTTTATAAAATATGTATATAGTGCTGTTTGTGCTGTTTTATGAACAATATAATTGCTGTTGATGTTTATAACATCTATATGTGGCTGTTTTTGCTGTTTTATTAACTGTATATGTTGCTGTCACGGCTTTATAAAATGCATAGGTTGCTGTTTGTGCTGTTTTATAAAACAGATATGTGCTGTAATTGTTTCATAAAATGGGTATATTGCTGTTTTTGTGTTTTATAAATCGTATAAGTGCTGTTGGTGTTTTAGAAAATGTATATGTTGCTGTTTGTCTCGTTTTTAGGAAATGTATATATGATGTTGCCATTTTATAAAATATATGTGTTGCTGTTTTGGTTTTATAAAATGTATATGTTGCTGTTTTCGCTATTTTATAAATTAAAATAGGTGCTGTTTTTGTCGTCAAAGTGTTGCTGTTTTCCAATTAAAATGGGTGCTGTTTTTGCTGTCAAAATGTTGCTGTTTTCGCTATTTTATAAATTAAAATAGGTGCTGTTTTTGTCGTCAAAGTGTTGCTGTTTTCCAATTAAAATGGGTGCTGTTTTTGCTGTCAAAATGTTGCTGTTTTCCAATTAAATTATGTGCTGTTGCTGTTTTGTTAATGAAATATAAGCCGCTGTTTTCTTTGAAAATGACGTTTTGTTATTGAAACATGAGCTGCTGTTTTCTTTGAAAATTATGTGTTGTTTTCCCAATTGAAAAGGTGGTGTTTCTTTTTAAATTTTAGATGTGTTGTTAATCACTTCTAAATGTGTGTTTTCTCAAACTTAAAGGTGATGTTTCCTCCTAAATTATAAGTGTGACGTTCCCTTCTGGATTTAAATGCGTTGTTACTAATAATGTAAAGGTGATGTTTATGACGATGTCGTGATGTGATTGTGATGTTTATGATGCATATTAATGGTGAATATATCTTGGTGATTGGTGAGTATATAAATTATTGGTGAGCAATATAAATACATCATGTGGTGTTTTGGTGTCATGGTGCATAGTCATGGTGTCGCATAATCATATGCATTTATGGTGAATAGGCCTCGGCCTCCTAAAATGTTTTGGTGTTTGGTGAATGCCCTCAAGGCAATTTTGGTGATGGATCCACATGCATATGCCCAGTGGAGTTTTGGGTTGCATTTCATACATTGCATACACGTCCTGTGTTTGATTGCGTCTTCTTGAACTAATGGTGTAACTGTATTCTGGGTGTAACTGTATTTGGTGTAACTGTATTGATGGTGTAGTTAAATTGATAGTATCCCTGGTGTGCCTATTATACTGTGTTTCTTGTTTTATCTATTATTATCTATGTATTGAGACTCACCCTACTGCGTCGTGTTGCCTCGTATGTCGGCAACCTGCAGGTGACGGTGACTGAAGGTGGCTAGAGATTCTTCTTCTAGTATGGTCGAGTCGGCTCTGATACGTAGCACCGGGGGGGAATGTTTAGCTTGTTAATTCCGTTATATTTTGAACTAAGCTGTTAAGCTGCTAATTCCACTGCTGTAGTATTTTGTCCTCGGACATTGTTGGTGCTATGTATCATTTACTGAAGTTATTTTAATTAATTGTGTTGGAGTTTTATTTGATCAATATTTTGGAGTTTTGTCTATGGTATTTAAATGTGGCACCCTCGGGTGGTCTCACTAAGAGTTTTTACGCACTCTGATTTTTTTTTAAATCATGTAAATAGTAGCTTATGTAGAGAGGGGGTGTTACACTCAACTAGTGTTCAATACTCAAAACAGAAAGTCTGCAGAAGCGATTTACAACTTTATTAACATAAGTCGTACAATCGTACAATCTAAGATACTGAATGAAAATACAGAGATACATAACATAACAAAATAAACAGCATCAGCAACTCCTCAAGCGTCTCCATAGCCATGCCTCATCGTCTTCAACTTAACCTCCGACTCTGAAAAACAACAACATGGATTGGGTGAGACAACTTGTCTCAGTGAGTTCTATCGAGACCCCTTACTAACTCTCTCGGTTCAATTATGCTTGATTCATTATTCTTGATTCATAACTCATAGTCATAATATTTGACTATGTGGCTAACATAAACGTTGTCATCATAACCCTCATAAGCAGTTACAAGAGGCAACACATGAACAATGATTTTTAGCGTGTCACCGGTCACTTGGCAAAATAAGCTCCCGGTGAACCCATTCCACTAATCGGCTGGATCCCTCATGGGGCCTAGGTTCATAGGGCTCATGACTTCCCCTCCCCTAGCACACTAAACTGAAAATAGGGTCGTCACCCTAACTGAACTGATGTATATATTTTAATATACCTTGAACAATGAACAATGAACAATGAACAATGATCTGTGAACATAACAATGAACTTATACTTAACATAATCTGAATTTTAACCTAATCTTATACTTAGCATGATCTTGTTATTATGTGATCTCACATGGAATTACTAACGTCGTTAACTTATCTTATAAGTATCCATCATTCAATCCAAATCATAATGTATCACCCACACTCAACATTATGATAACATAACTTAATCATAATCACTCATAATCAAGCAGAATACTTCAATGATACTCCACTTAACATAGTATGAACACTCAACATTATATCATGATTTAACCTTCAGAATAGTGAATTTAAGAATCTAATTCACATATCTGAATAGGTCTTTTAATTAGCTTTCCAACGCACTTGAGAACACTTAAATCAGACCACCGGATCAAAAGTTATCGCGAAAACAAAATCAGTGTGTTTTGCTGAAAAACTGCAAAGCGTCGCGACGCGAACTGGTTCTGTCGCGACGCGAAAAGTGACAGAAAGTTTTGCGTTGCAAAAATAAGGGAGGTCTCGACGCGATGGCCACGGGCCGCGACGCGATGGGAGGCAGAAATGGCTGAAACAGCATTTCGAACACCCGTTTTGTACCGTTTCGCTTTCTATTCGACCCCGAGACTTTCTCTGACCTCCGAGACTTAAAAACAGACATTACAATCAGTAATTCCAGTCCAATTTCCCAAGTAAATAAACAACACATAAGCATCATCATGAACATCAAACCATCACATAATTACACAATTCGACACACGATTTTCATAAAAACGGTTTTTGACTCGAGACTTCCGACATTACACACACACCATAACAGTCAAATTCAGTCCAGCAATCACCACATATTCAATCAACAATCAATCATCCACAATTCAATCAACAATCAATCATCCACAATTTAACCACAATCCCTAACCAATGATCACGAAACTCAATGACTCAAAAGAACAATATTTTCATAAATGACTCGACACCGGGTTTTCATAAAGCGCGAGACCAAATTCAGAACACATAACACATAAACCATGATTCCCTAGTGAGTATAGAACTCACCTCTTTGGCGACGACAATACAATCAACACCGAGACTTCGCGAACACGGACAAATGGAGACTCCCGAACTTCCCCGATCCGCTCCAAATAACCCAAAACTGAAACCTAGCTTCCCAATAGCTTATACTCTGAACCCAGTCACTGAAATGCTCCCTAGGTTGATCCAATGTGTGATATGGCTGCTGTAGTTGGCCCTCATGCTCTCCAAATTAACATGCAAGGTCAGATTTTCTGGTTTTGGCTAGGTGGAGCTTAGGTGGTCATCAATTGTGATTTTATGGTGGAGGAGGGTGATGATTTCGAAATTGCTATCAATAGAAAGAGGAAGATGAGCTGATTGCTTTGGCGTGGATGGATTGCACATGCATTGAACTTTGAGGAAACTCTCCTCTCCTCCTCTTCCCTCTCCCTCTCGCGCCCTCTCCCCTTCTTTCTTTCTCTGATTTTCTGTTTTCTGGAAAATGAATAATGAGGGGCTGTGTGTGTGATGACATAGCTCAGCTGGCCACTTAAAACTAGGGGAATTTACTGTTTTACCCTTCAGCTACTTACTCCCCTAATCCCTACTATCACTTGACTTAAGGTAACAATTCTAACTTAACAAACAAGCACCTATGCATGACAAGTAATTAAAACAACATTTCAATTCCTAACACGATGTATCAATTAATCATAAACATTGAAAGACCATTTAATTCAAACACCACATCTATCAATAAGCCACATAAAAATTTTTATGATTTCTTGCCAATTTAATTAATATAGCAAAAATAGGGGATGTTACACAAAGCCTCACAACAGATTATGAAATTTTTACTAATATATTATCACAACTTCATGATAATCATAGGAATATTTTTCCATGTGTTGTGTAACACCCCAAACATCCATCTATTGGATTAAGAATAGAAAGTATGTGCATTAGAAGATTAATTAGTCTATGAGGTAAGCTAAAGATATAGGAAGTAATTATCCATGATTAAGTATTTCAAAACAAGCTATTTAGACTCTAAGTGAGTATTCCTTTTGATCAAAAGTGATTATTAAGGACATCTTTATTCTATAAGGTTGGATCCATAAAAAGCAAGTAAAGATACCAAAAAGAGATACGTATTACACTTTCTCAAGTGGGGTGAGCTAGTGAAACTGGAGCATAGAAAATTTCCCTTTTATTCTCAAAATCCATTCTTCTATTCATGGAATTCAAGGGTTTGGAAGCAAAGGAGAGCTCGTGAAACTTGAAGCTAGGAAAATTGGAGCTGAAATCACATGGTTGGGCTAGAAAGTTTGAGCCTAGGAAGCTAAGAAAGAGGAAGAGAGAAGCTGGAAGTACAGAATTCTGTTTTGGGGGTTTTCCTGAAGTTTTGGTTTCACAAAATTCAGTTTTTCGACTTGGAATTTAGGTATACTTGCTTGTTTGCTCAAGAGCGCCCATAAGTCTCATTTGTTTGCTTCACTAAATTTAATGTTGATAAACTGAATTGTTTCTGAATATGTACTAGAGCAAGCATGTCTGGCATTGGGTCTCTAGGACCCTTTGAGAACCGTTACTGAATCTCATGCTTTAATAATGTTGATTGAATTTATGTACCATGTTGTTTGATGTAATTGGCATGATTATATGTTATATGAACCTGTTTTGATATGTTTAGAAATGTATATGATACTATGATAGTTTAGAAATGAATTGGTATGATGCAAGGGTTGATAGACAAGAAAAACAAGAACAAGAAACCAAAATTCTGCAGAAAATTCTACGATATTCGTCTAGCCAAACTGATTTTCGTCCAACAAGAGCTTAGACCTGTTTATGTGCAAGGTCTCTCCCAGCCGGGCCTATTCTCGTCAAGCCGGACCTTTTTGGTCCAGCCAGACCTTCTCTGGTAGAGCAAGATTTACACTATGTTTATGTTCAAGCTATGGTCCAACAAGATTTTCTATGGTCCAGTGAGAACTTCAAAGTAATTCTCAGTTTATTTGTTTTCTCGTCGTTCTTCATACGTCATGTCTCAGTGTCTTTTACCCTAATTGTATCTGCTTCAAAATACCCTTCTTTAGGGTTTTTTATTAGAATGTTTGAGAAACTTATAATTATTATGAATACGTGAATAAGCCGTAATATCAAGTTTAATAATCGGATTGGTATTGCTATGTGATCTTGCCTTCGATTTTTAAACCTAGATGTAAATCATTTATATCGGTAAGGATTAACGAGCTATTGTTATGTGATAAATAATTTATGCCACTACTTTGATAGCGTTGTGAGTAGTGAAAAAACGGATTTAGGGATGCTTAAATTCGGGTCTTCGGATAATGACTCCATTACACCTCTATTTGTTATGCATGACCTTGAGGTTGATTTTTTATTAGAGTTTATCAAACCTACATTATTCATATGAGCATTTATGTATTATGAATATTACGGCCTATTCAGTATTGGTTATGGACTATGTGATAACCTAGATTAGTATGTGTGGCTAATAAAACTAGTAACTTGTCTGAACAAGTTTACTGAGATTTCATAATCTCAGTGTTTGTTAATTATTTCAGATACACGTGGGTAAAACCTTCGGCTACAAAGATCTACATTTTACTTTATGCTCTTAGTTTATTATCAGTTGCGTAATTGTATAAGTTAAAATGGAATCTGAGTTGCTTTCTGACACTCAAAAGGCTTATGTACTTTTTTTACTTTTGATTAAGCGGCGATTTTAGTACGTTCTATACTTTATGTAATGATTTTAAATTTGAGCAAAGTTTATGTATGAATAATTCAGGAAACTTAATGAGGCACACACATTAAAATATTATACTATTTAAGAAAATGTAGGGTGTTACAAATGTCCCACGAAGAAGTTGAGTTCTAGGGTGCGAGAGGAGGTCTAGAGTGGGAAGAAGACAGAGGTGAATAATTTGAGAATCATTGTGTTATGTGCGAGATGCAAAGAGAAAAAACTGCAAGATAAATGTAAGATGTTGATTCTGGTTGGTACCCACAGAAGTTTATAAGCTCTATAATCCGGTGACAAACAAGGTCATAGTGAACATAGATGTGGTGATAAAGGAAGAAGAGGCTTGGAATTGGATAAATGATAAGGATCCTAAACCTTTTGAAAATGAAGGGGTTGCAGCACCAGAAATTAATTTGGAAGAAGATTTTAATGTTGATAAAGATCATAATATGTATGAGACCACAAAGACAAAGGCACTTAAGACAAAGATTAGCAAATTTTGAGTTGGTATCTAACAATGTGGGAACTAATGAAGGTGCTCAGCAGCAAACCAGACTTTTAAACCTCAAATAAACATGGTTATCAACAACCCTATTAGGGGATCACAATCCCACTTGCACCTATGGCTTGAAGTGATTCAAGAGTTCTCCAATGCTTTCAAATCAAAATCATCTGTCAAATTTTCTTTGGCTAATATGACCCAAAGTATTTTAATTTACTTTGTTTCGAGTATCAGGTAAATTAACCATCAATCTGAGCTTCGTGACTCTGATTTCTGTTAAAAGCTGAGTATAAATTAATTGAGTAGCCAACAAAACATCAGTTGCTCAGTGCTAAATAAGGAGAGTAGCTACTAATATTTTCTTGTCTGTCATGGGGATTCATGCCTTGTTTGTCAGGTTATCCACATGCAAATATATCAGTCGCTACTCTCCTCTATTACTAGAGAAGAAATCATTTTCGTTGGATATAGAATCGAGAGGCAAGTAGCAAAAGTACGCAGCACCAGAGACAAAGGCACTTAACACAAAGATTGGCAGATTTTGATTTGGTTGGTTGTAACAATGTTCCTCCTCGGGATTCCCCTCCAGTTGTTTTTGCAATGTTCCTCCTCAAGGTGTTTTTTGTTCTAAAGTGCCAATATCCTCAAAGGTGACCCCAATATCAGTTGACAAGATAACATTAGCAGTAAATCCTCCTCAAGTTCATTCTTTAGTAGCAACTTTTTGAAAAGAAAAAAAGTAAACACAAAGGATCAAAGAATTGTTCCTATAAATTTAAGTGAAAAACCCAGGAATACAAGAAATTCTTATCACTCAAGAAGGATGGGAGAAGGAATAAATTAGAAGGGCCGTGTTAAATTACTTTCACTGGCTTTTCCACAATATGCTTTTCAGTTTGAACTATTTGTAGAATAACCACATTGTGATAATAAAGTCAACTCTAAAAACAAAACAGGCTCACAGGCTCTGCTAGGGTTTAGGGCGATGAGTGAGAAACCAGTGGTGGGTGATCGTGATACTTCTCGGGAGGAGGAGGACCTCCAGGAGCGCAGTGCGAAGATGGTTAAAGGTGGAGAGCATGCTTTTACAACAACCTCCAGGGGTCCGGTGAGTTATGCTGATATTGGTGATCCACCCATGGATGACGATCAAGGTACACGATCATATAAGGAAACGGTTATGGGACTTCAGGCTGGGGAAAGGAAGGATGGAGATACAGTTGAGGTGGAAGGGGGATATACGGAGAAGGATAGGGTTGCTGGAGAGTACACTATGGGGTGTATGGACTTGCAAATCGTTGAAAAAACTCATGGTGGCTATGAGTGCCCGGAGATTGTTATTCCACCAAGTGCAGAAGTGCGATTGTGCGGGCCCTGGAAACAAGGCTTGATTGTTAAACTACTTGGAAGGAGGATTGGCTTCAAAGCTCTAGAGAATCGACTTAACCAAATGTGGGTGCGGAAAGGTGTCATGAACATTATTGATCTTGGGGGTGAATTCTTCTTGGTCTATCTCTCGTCCCAAGAAGATCATGACAAGGCCCTAACAAATGGTCCATGGCTAATTTATGATCACTACCTCACCGTGAGGGAAACCAAATTTTCGGCCAGATGAGGAAGAGATTAATAGAGTTAATGTATGGGTGCGACTTCCGGAGCTTCCGATTGAGTATTACGATCCGGATTTCCTAGTCTTCTTGGGTAACCGGATTGGCAAGACTGTTAAGGTGGATAAGACAATGAAACAACTGGCAAGGGGGAAATATGCAAGGCTCTGTGTGGAGATCGATCTTGACAAACCATTACTGGCTATGTTTGAACTCAAAAATCATATTTACAAGATTGAGTATGAACGGCTTCACATGTTGTGCGTGGTGTGTGGGAAGTTTGGTCACCATAGAGACCAATGCGTAGCTAATGTTGCCGGTCAGGGAGGGCCTAGGAATGTCGTAGCGGAGCAGGCGACGGGCAGTGTTGATGCTAGAGCTGATATTGTTAAAGAAGATGGGCCATGGCAGATAGTTCAGAAGCAGCGCTGGCCAAGGAGAGGGAAAGATAAGGGTGGAGGTCCGGTGACGGCGCTGGGTGGTAGGGTTTTGCCAGGTACGCTTAATGGCACGACGGCTAATTCGGGATCCAGATTTGAAATTCTTGATGAGAGCGCCGAAATTATGGGAGAAAGTAATGAGGCCGTTAATGGGAAAGGCGCTGATAATATTCCAATTAATGATGATAGGCCGAAATTTAAGTATGTGACCAGGAAAAATCGAGGGAAATTGTTGTGCTAGAAGTAGTTAGTGCAAGTATACACAATCGCAACAAGTAATATAATGATAAAGTAAGGATCGTACCCACAGGGATTGATGTTAATTTAAGAGTTTAAGTAGTTAACAACTTAGCGAAATGGACAAAGTAAAAATAACAAGTTTTTGGACATGAAAAATAAGAAAGATATTGCTAAAGAGTAAGAAAGCTTAAGAGTTTATAAAATGAGTTGGACTGCTTTTTGTTGTATAAATCCCCAAAAGTAAGGCGCTATAACATTAGACGTTATAGCGCTAAGTGCTGTAGCATATGATGTTGTGTCTTTCAGTCACTGACGCCAGAGTTTCGTTACAAGACTCATATGTCTAGGTTCTAAATAAGTCCATCCCTGTATAATGAAGAATCCACAGTATTCACCTTATGAACTATTGCTCCTCTATGTCTAGAGTTAAGCACAAGCTGTTTAAATGTCTTTAAACAACCTTTCATTCATATCAACCCTTGAGTTCAAATCATGGACCATTTCTGTACCCACAACTCTACTCATTTCAGATGGCCAATCCCAAAACAAGTTTGAAAGCATTAAAATACAAGGATTGAAACTCAAAACGTCTCAATATTATATTAACAAGACTAAAGGTTCATTACAAACAAGAAGAAATCCAACTACTAAGTGTTTAGCTCATTACATGCATCATCAACATAGTACAAGACAAAATGTTCATATTACCGTAAATGAATAAGGAATAAATGGTTACAAAAGATGCACTCCCTCTATTCCAAATCATGCACAGCAGGATGACGCTGTAGCGTAGCTTCACAGCACAGAAAGATAAGAAAATAAACTAAAAATGAAAGCTTGAAGATGAAGGTTTAATGGAGGCAATATGTGTCAAGTTATTCTCTCTAAGAAACTCTCCCTTGAAGTCGAATGTTCTCCATGGGTGGAGAAGATGGATAGATATTATCCTCATCTCATAAAGTAGCTTTTTCAAAAGGTGACTATGACATTTCTCACCAACTAAAAGCAATCCTTCAATAAAAATGCGGCAAGTGTCCCAGCTAGCGAGTTGGAAGCGTTCGCGTCAGTCCTAGGCACAGGGAAGTCCTGCTTTGGCTTGACATAAGGTAAGAGGCTCCGCATGTAACTTTCCTTTGTGATGTCCAGCTGACTCACCGTCATATAGCGCTATAGCGCCTAACGCTGCAGCACTAACAAAACATTAAAACATTCACAAGGGCACCCATTGTGCCAAATGTTAACAAATAAGCTTTTAACCCTTCTTTTCTCTAAATAACTAATATTTACTAAATAAAGTATGAATATTACTTGAGAACTTACATTAATTTAAGTAATAAGGGCATAAATAACTCATATAAATATTAATTATCACACCCCCAAACTTAAACCATTGTTTGTCCTCAAGTAATGACACTTGAATAAGACAAGAAAACATAGAACAGATATTCAAAGTATTCATAACATGATCAGTTTCTTCTCTAATTCAAACAATTCTTCAAGATTGTTCTCAAGGGGCTAACTTTTCAGATTCCCACTCACACACACACACACCATTGCTTCTCAAAACATTTAGAATTATTACAGCTCAATTGTGAGTGTGTGATCTCTAAACTTAGCTTAATCCCTAGCTAGGTTCAGAATTTCTCTTAGCTTTGGAAAGAATGGCTTTCTTTTGGTCAAGCCAAAGAATTTTTCAAAAGAGAGAGTAGACTAACAACTTTTCATAAGAATTGAGGGGCTTCAAAGCACAACAAAGGGTTTGATTAGGCATTTCAGATCTCTAGACAGAGCACTAACTATTTATATGGTGATTTCTTAACGCTATAGCGTTAGATGCTATAGCATTGGTGACTTGATGAACAGATGTAGCTACAATGCCCTCATTACTGAACTCCTTTATTTGCATTTATTTCTTCTCTTCTCTTTTTTTTTATAACTCAATTTGGAACAGTTCAGCATTTGTTTCAGGCAATTGCAGCTTTTTACATGACCTTTTGTACACTTTGGATCCTATTGCACTGACCATCCTATAATCTTCATACCTAGCCTTAATTTAACCGATGCACCCCCAAACTTAGCTTCAAATGCTACTCTCAATTTTTAATAAAAACTTGACTAAACCTTGGTTAACCAGGACTACTTCAGCATCAAATAGTCCTTAGCTAATTAAGTTTCTCCCTAAGTTCAGAGTTTTGTGTAGAAGCAGCAATAAGACTAGTTATTAATCAAGTAAGGCTACACTACACTTATGCACTTAATCATCATTAAAATTATCCCAAAAAGAACAATTTCTAATATTGCAAGGCTAGAAAAATCAACTGATCATTTCATTCAACAACATTTAACACAATATACATGTAAGGTCCTCCCCCCAACACAAGACCCAGCAGTGTCCCCACTGCTCATGCATACTAAAGGGAGAGGCCTATGGCTAAAACAACAAAGTAAAATCCTAAACATACTCTTAGATGCAGGAACAGACGCTATAGCACCTAACAGGTTTATTTAAAACAAGCAAAGACACACTTTTTTTTAACAGAAGGGTTAGACTACTTCTCAGTTTTTGAGCCTTTTACTTGCTCTGGTGGGCGCAGGGGCTGCCTTGGTGGACTTCTTCTTTGTGGGGTGCTGTGGCTTTTTCTTTTCTGCCACTACAGCGGTAGGCGCTGTAGCCTCAACCTAAAGTGCCACTGCTTCCTTGGAAGCTGCCATCTCAGCAAGCTTCTCTGCTGCTTCTATCTCTGCATTTATTTCAGGAGGCTCCTCCTCAGATGCAGCTGCCATAACAGACTGGCCTTTAGGCGCTGTAGCATTATCCGCTACAGCGTCAACCTGCATTTCCTCAGCTTCTTCTGGCTGCACATCTGCCAGCTTGGCACCAGGGTTTCTCCTTACTGCATGGTATGAGTGAACTCTTTTCTGAGTAGCAGCTTCAGGATTGGCTGCTTGTTGCTGTTGGGATTGTTTTGGTGGTGATTGTGTTTCAGTCAGTTCAGGCTATGGTTCTTTTGATGGTTCTGGGGCTAGTGCTGCAATTTTAGGTGGGCTTATTTGTGTTTGAGGTGGTTCCACGGGTGTGGAGGGTGGTGTGGGAGTATGGTTGTTTCAGGGATGGTGGTGGGGCTTGATGGTGGTGTTGAAGGTTTGACTGGGATGGTGGTGTGATTTAGGTGTTTCCACAGTATTCACCTTATGAACTATTGCTCATCTAAATCACACATTGAATTTCTTCCTCCTCTTCACTCTTAGCTTCTTCCTCTGTTGAATCTTCCTCTTCTTCTTCACTCACTACCTCCCTCATTACTGTCTTTGTTTCCTCTTCATCCTCCTCACTGATCTCTTCCACCTCTTCAGATTCCATAGTTTCTTCCTCCTCACTGCTCACCTTTTTCTTCTTTTTAGCAGGGCTCTGCTTTTGCTTCTTTGCTGGGCTTCTTACTGTTTTCTTCTCTTCTTGCCTGGGCTCCTCTTCTTCTACTCTTTTACTTGGCTCTTCTTCAACCAGCCAATCAGGGAACTCTGGTGGTTGCATGGTAGATTTGCCCTTTGACACCTCAGCAAACATAGCTTTTTCCCACTCAAATTTTTCTTTCACAAAGCGACAGAGGGACTGATGCTGTAGCGTCAAGCGCTGTAACAGCACAGCATCACCTGATGCTGCAGTAGCAGTCTTCTGCCTAAGCTTGAAGGTTTGAGGGAAAAGCCCCCAATGGAGACCTTCTGACCTCATTTGCTTCCACTTCCACTCCTGCCCTTATGCACAGCTCAGTTATTAAATAAGGGAAGTTGGAAGCAAGGAGTGCTTTATGAAATCGCACCACATGCTGGCTTCATCACACAAACACGCCTTTTTCAACTTGTTTTCAACACCAAATTTATCCCATTTGGATCCTTCTACACATATTCTTTCTCTCACTCCCTCCATCTCTTCTTTTCCCCAAGTTTTTACCTTGTTCTCCAACGCCTTTCCATGGTAGGCAGGGAGAAACAACTCATTTATGGTTCTGGCATCAAAATTAACGGTTTCACCCCTAACCAAAGAATAGGTTTGGGGTTTGCCATTCTTGGGTTCTGGAATACCTGTGTAAAACTCTCTTACCAAAGATACCACATAATGCTTGCGATGCTTGACGAAGTGCTCCCAACCCAACGCTGCAGCAGTTGCTGTGAAAGCGTCAGATGCTTTGTCAATCTTGAATCCTCGCTCAGCAATGAACTCCATGCTTTAGAACTTCTTTGAATCAGTGCTAGCCATGACGGTTTTTGATGATCCTTCTTCTACGTTTAATCTCTTTCCAGATGTCTTGAGGGCAACTTGCTTTTTTGTCATTTTTCTGGTTTTGAAAACGTGTTTGAAAAACTGATGGAGGTTACGGGTTTTTGTGTTTTCTCGCTGGGAAGGAAAGAAGAAGAAGGTTGCGAATGGAAGAGTGAAATGGTGAAGTGATGGTGGTTTTGATTTGTGAAGAAGAGAGATAGTGTATGGGGAGTTGAGATGGGAAAAGTAATGGATGTGACCGTTGCAAGTGTTATGATGGAGAGAGAGGGCTTGACGTGACTGAAACGTGCACAGAGCAGTTGAGATAAGACTGCCAAGTGCCACGTCACACTTGCACCTTTTTCAGAGTTTGACTTTTTCTTTTTCACCATGCAGCAACCGCTATAGCCTTTGTGAACACAACAGACGCTGTAGCGTCAACGCTATCACAACAACTTCTTCTTATATCTTCCCCATTCTACAGATTCATACCTGCACAAAATTTAAAATCAATAACACCAAAAATGGGTTAATCCAAAACCTTGGGTTGCCTCCCAAGAGCGCTTGCTTTAAGAGTCTTCAGCCAGACTTCCTCTTTTTATTAGAGGTCTTTTAGTTCAATGGTGGTCTTGTCCCCTGACCACATGTTCACCATGATACTGTTTCACTCTCTGACCATTCACCTTGAATGTGGCGTTGGTTGCTTCATCAAACGAGTCCACAGCACCATGTGGATACAATTTTACTAATCTGAATGGGCCTGACCATCTAGATTTGAGTTTTCCTGGAAACAGTCTGAGCCTTGAGTTAAGTAGCAGTACCTGCCCTCCTTCAACTAGCTCTCTCCTTTGAATTTTATGGTCATGCCAAGCCTTGGTCTTTTCTTTGTAAATGGCTGAATTTTCATAGGCAAAGTGCCTAATCTCTTCAAGCTCATTCAACTGCAGTAGCCTGGCTTCCCCTGCTTTATCATGATCAAAGTTGAGCTTTTTGATAGCCCAATGAGCCTTGTGTTGCAATTCAATAGGCAGGTGACAAGCTTTACCATACACAAGCCTATAAGGTGACATTCCCAATGGGATTTTGAAAGCTGTCCTGTAGGCCCATAAAGCATCATTTAAGTGCAATGACCATTCTTTTCTTGTAGGACCCACCATTTTCTCAAGCATCCTCTTGATTTCTCTGTTTGACAATTCTGCTTGACCACTTGTTTGAGGGTGGTAAGCAGTAGCAATTTTATGCTTGACTCCATACTTGGCCAAGAGAGTTTCAATCAGCATGTTGCAAAAATGAGAACCTTCATCACTAATGATAGCTCTAGGAGTTCCAAACCTGGTGAAAATGTTCTTTTGGAGAAATTTGCTCACTGACTTGGCATCATTGTTGGGTAGGGAAACACTTTGATACATAGTCCACTGCCACTAGAATATATAGATTGCCATGAGAAGAAGGGAAAGGTCTCATGAAGTCCATTCCCCAAACATCAAAGAGTTCTATCTCTAGGATGTTGGTTAAAGGCATCTCATGTTTGTTGGAAATATTCCCTGTCCTCCGACACCTATCACATCTTGTTACCATATCTTGAGTATCCTTGAACAATGTAGGCCAATAATACCCTGATTGCAACACCTTTGCAGTAGTTCTAGTTCCTCCAAAATGTCCACCACAAGGTGCAGCATGGCAATGCTGTAACACTTGATACTGCTCTTCTTCTGCAAGGCATCTCCTCATCAATTGGTCTTGACATTTCTTGTAAAGGAAAGGCTCATCCCAGTAATATTGTTTCACTGTGTGGAAGAAATTCTTCTTCTGTTGGTAATTCATGCTTGCAGGTATTACCTTGCTGACCAGAAAGTTAACAATGCAGCAAACCAAGGTGCTGAAACATCAGACGCTATAGCTCCTGGCGTGTCAGCTCTAACCGCTATAGCGTTTGATGCTGCAACAGTTACTGCTAGCATCTTCTCATCTGGGAAATATTCTTTGATTTCACATTTTGATGTATCTGCATTTTCTCCTTCAATTCTAGACAAGTGGTCAGCAACTTGGTTCTCCACCCCCTTTTTATCACAAATTTCCAAATCAAATTCTTAGAGGAGGAGAACCCATCTAATTAGCCTTGGCTTTGCATATTTCTTTGAGATCAAATACTTGATGGCTGAGTGATCTGTAAAAACAACAACTTTTGTGCCTACCAAGTATGCTCTAAACTTGTCAAATGCAAAGACAACTGCCAATAGCTCTTTTTCAGTGACTGTATAATTTAATTGAGCCTCTATAAGAGTTGTGCTGGCATAATAAATTGAGTGAAAGATTTTATCATACATTTGTCCCAATACAGCTCCAACAGCATAGTCACTTGCATCACACATGAGCTCAAAAGGTTTACTCCAGTCAGGTGTTACAATGACTGGTGCAGTTATCAAAGCTGTTTTCAGTTTTTTGAAAGCCTCCAAGCATGCATCATCAAAGATAAAAGTTATGTCATGATGTAGCAGCTGGCACAGAGGTTTTGAGATTTTTGAAAAGTCTTTTATAAATCTCCTATAAAATCCAGCATGCCCAAGAAAACTTCTGACACCCTTGACATTTGTGGGAGGAGGTAGCTTATCAATGACTTCAATCTTTGCTATGTCCACTTCCAATCCCTTCTTGGAGATTCTGTGTCCCAAAACAATACCTTCTTGCACCATGAAGTGGCATTTTTCCCAATTAAGTACTAAGTTTGTTTCTTCACATTTAATCAAAATTTCCTCCAAGTTTGACAAACATAGATGGAATGTCTCTCCAAATATAGAGAAGTCATCCATGAAAACTTCCATGGATTTTTCAATGAATTCTGAGAAGATAGCCATCATACATCTCTGGAAGGTGGCAGGGGCATTGCACAGTCCAAATGGCATTCTTCTAAAAGCAAATGTGCCATATGGACATGTGAATGTTGTCTTTTGTTGATTTCAGGGACTATTGCTATTTGATTATAGCCAGAATAGCCATCTAAAAAGCAATAGAATTCCTTCCCTGCAAGCCTATCAAGCATCTGGTCAATGAAAGGTAAAGGGAAGTGATCCTTCTTTGTAGCTTTATTTAGTGTTCTGTAATCCATGCAAATCCTCCACCCTGTCACTGTCCTTGTTGGTATCAGCTCATTCTTTTCATTGGTTACCACTGTTACCCCTCCTTTCTTTGGAACACATTCCACAGGACTAACTCATGCACTATCTGAGATAGAATAAACAATGCCTGCATCCAGCCACTTAATAATCTCTTTCTTCACTACCTCTTTCATAATTGGATTGAGTCTTCTCTACCCTTCAATACAATTCTTGGAGTTTTATTCCAACACAATTCTGTGCATGCATATGGTAGGGCTAATCCCTTGAATGTCTAACATTTGCCACCCAATTGCCTTTTTATGCCTTTTTAGAGTCTCAATAAGATTCTGCTCTTGCTCACGTGAGAGATCAGAAGCTATGATAACAGGCAAGGTGTTGCTTTCCCCTAAATAGGCATACTTCAGGTGGTGAGGTAACTCCTTCAGTTCTAGGATAGGTGGTTGCTCAATGGAAGGCATATTTTTCCTTAAGTTTGAGTTTTCTTGCTCAAGTGAGTCATATCTTTTGGCCCAAACCTCATTTACAGCCAACTCTGCTTGTGTTGCTCCTTCTGCATCAGATTCCTGTTTGTCAATGTTGTCCAAAATCTTTCCCAAGTGGTCAGTGCTTTTATGAAAATGCTTCTGTATCACTTGGTCAAGAGAGACCACAAATGAACGTTCTTCAATGTTGATTTCAGGGAACTTCAAGGCATTGAGGACGTTAAACTTGACTTCTTGGTCATTGACCCTCATGGTCCACAGGGAAAACAAATTTATCTGTCTTGATTAGCACATCTTCCAATATCCCTTCTGGATAAGGTAAAGTTCTATTAGCCAATTGAGGAGTGACAGAGGTGGGTCTGGCAGTTCCTACACCTAGCTGTGTGTATATGGACTTGGGCATTAGGTTTATACTAGCTCCCAGATCACATAAGACACGGCCATAGTAGAAATTTCCAATGGAGCATGTATTGTAAAGCTGCCAGGGTCTTTTAATTTCATTGGGAGTTTGTTTTGCATAATCATGCTGCACTCCCCAGTCATAGCTACTGTTTCAAACTCCCCTAGCCTTCTTCTCTTAGTGAGCACGTCCTTCATGAATTTAGCATAGTTTGGCATTTGTTGGAGAGCTTCCACTAATGAAACATTTATATGCAATTGTTTAAGCACCTCCAGAAATTGGTTGAATTGCTTGTCTTCTTGTGCCTTCCTTAGCCTTTGAGGATAAGGTAGATCAGGATATTCTGGAACAAGTTTTGATGATGGTGAAGGTGTTATGTCAGAAGCTACAGCGTCAGATGCTGTAGCGGTTGAAGAATTTTTTTCTTTTTCAGATTTTGTATTTTTTTCATCACCTGAAACAGTTGATGGCCCCTACAAATCTTTCCCACTTCTCAGAGATATAGCCTTCACATGATCCTTTCCTACTGGATGGGAAGTAGAAGCTTCTGTAGTGGAAGGTGGTGATCCACTAGGTCTTTGAGTAAGAACATTAGCTATCTGCCCCATTTGGATCTCCAGATTCTTGATAGAGGCTTCATGAGTTTGTGTTAAAAAATTCAGCAAGTGTACTGAAAACGTTGCAAGTAATAAAATTACGGTAAGTACCGGTCGATTCCACAGGGATTGCGTGTTGTAACAATAGCAAATTTGATTAATTCTAGATTGTGAAAATTGATTTGATTTTGAATTTAGTAACGTGAAAATAAAAATTGTTGTTGAAATAACGAGAAAAACGATTAGGGGTCGAATCCTCTCCCCTCACCTATCTTATGGACCTTCAGCTAATTACAAATTAATTGTTTGAAACGCCAGATTCAATTCACTAAAGTAGGTTAAGGACAATTCATTGCCTCAAAACCCCCCTTTTACCTAATTGAGTTACCCTAATTCCTTAGGTGAATCATGCCAATTAGTAAAGCAATAAACTTAAGAACTAGAGAATTCATGCATCCAATCCCATATTCCTATGGTGATCACAAGTACATGATCTAATACCCCATATCAAGCATGCAACCCGTATCCCTATGTGATCGCATACCTAAATCATTATAATTATCATATGTAACTATAAAGCATTACATTCAGAGGCATAGACTTATGATGAATCAAACAACTAATTGTATTAACCATAACAAAGAATCCATAACATAGGTTTGGGGAAAATCATCTCTCCCTAATCAAAAGAATTTAGCTACACATGGTGTAAAGAGTACAACTTAAGATAAAGGAGAAAAAGCAAATAGAGGGAGTCATAGAAACCTTCAATCCTTGTTCCCAAGTGATTGGAAGACTCCAAAATCGCACCTCCAAGCTGTTCCAAACCCTAGCTCGCTGCGCTCCAATGACCAAGCTCCTGGTATTTTCGCTGAAAAATCCTTAAAACCCTAATTTCTGGTCTCCATCGCGACGCGACACGATACCTTCGCGACGCGAAATTGCGCAGAAACAAATTCCCCCTTTTTCATGCTACCTTCGCGACGCGAACCCTCCTGGTCGCGACGCGAAATTAGACAGAACCAAAATCCTTCCAATTGTGCTGCACTTCCGGGCAAGTGTCTGGTTCGCCGAATGATGCCACAACAATTTGGAAGTCTTCAAGTACAAATTGACTCCAAAACTGAATGAATGACTTACAAAAGGACTTCCTACTACAATGCTCTAATACTAAGCTAAATCCCCAAATAATGACTACGATACAATCAAAAACCCGCACAATCGGTCCTAAAATTGGACAACTTACATCATATGACAGAGAGTCAACACAACCCCAAACTTAAACTTTTGCTTGTCCTTAAGCAAACATTCAATTCAGGCTGTGACTATTTTTCTATTTAGCTGTTACATATAATACACCAACCCTAGACACATCAGCACATCAACTATCATCATCAACCTAATACCGTAGCAGGACAACTGAATTGGAAAATACGGGATCATAAGCAGGCAGCATTCTCAAGTTTTCTCTATGCACAAATCTCACTAGTGTTTCACTCTTTGAGGTGTTTTCGGGTATTCACTCAATTCACAGTACCTGCATCATCGTTTCATAGGCTTGACAGAGTTCTATACCAATCTATACAAATGATATGCACACACACTTTTTGAGGACTTTAAGGGTTATAGCGGGGCTTAGGTAAGGGTGGATAATTTTGGATAAGTAGGTTGCACTTGGAGTTAGGCCTACCTCTCTCTTTGTCAATTTCACACAATTCACTTACTCACCCATTTTCCCCAAAGCATTCAACAAACAAGAGAAGGATTTTTTTTTATGATCCTTCCTCTTGTATACCACCCCAAACTTAGAATGTTATTATTCCATGAGCAACCCCAAACTTAGAATTTTTCCCCACTCTCACAGCTTTTGTTACCTAACTCCAAGTTAAGAAATAACTAGGCTATGATTTTCAGAAAAAAAATACGAAAATTAACTATAGGCTCATAGGGGCTAGAAAAGGATAAACATTAGTTAGGTGTGGTTTGAAAGGCTCAGGGGTGTCAAAAGAAGTGCCTCAGTGTGTATGAAAATCAAATGCAAGACAATTAAGTACAATGTCAAGTTCTGCAGACTAATGCAGGCAAGGAATACACACAATAGATAAATAAGTGTTTAGGCTCAAACCTCACAGTTGGTATTTGTAGAGATGGAACTCGAGAGATCCTGCCCACAGATGATAAAGATTTCCTCCTCCTTTGCCTTGACCACTGATAGTACTTGATGATAAAAATTGACGTGCGAGTGCTCAAAAGGTAAAATGTAAACATGCGAAGCCAAATGCCACACGTCATCATAATTGAGGCTGCTTCAACCAAAAAAAGAATAAGATCACGGTGCCTCAATGTCACAGAATAATTTGTAATAATATAGTACAGACCAAAGTGCAAAATAAAGTCAAAAGGGGAAGTAAGACTAAAAGTGCAAGATAAAAATGTCTGAAAATAACAGTAAAAGATAAATGAGCCTCCTGCTCATGGAAAGGAAATGTGCTCCTCAATGTACTCATCCCCTGAAAGTAGGGGGTCCTGGGAGTCTGGCTGCTGCGCTGCCTGTGGTGCTGATGAAGATGGGCCTGCCGCTCTGTTCTCGGCCATGTACTCCTGGGCACCCAGATGGACTCTAGCTGATGCAAGGTAAGAGGTGTCCATGCCCTGCTGCTGTAGTAGCATCGACGTCCCACACCAGTTGGCCATATGGAGGTCATACTAGAAGGAAGGGTCGCTGCCAAACAGCTGACGGTATGATGGGCCTGCTGGCTGCTGCTGTGATGGAGATGATGGCTGTGGTGGTGGTACTGCTCCATCCATAGGCCCCTCGGCCTGCTTCATGATCCAGGCTGCGGTGATGGGCTCCCTGGGGTCAACTAGTAAGTCATCAGGGTACTCAGGACAGCCCTGCTGTGTACATAAGGCATGGATCACAGAGGCATGTTAATAGGGTAAAGTAGCATTAAAAAGAAATAAATATTTTAAATAGAATTAAAAAGAAAAATACCTTATGAAATAGCGTATAAATTGTGAAAAACCCGAATTTCTCCAACGGATCTTTGGCGTAACTCCATTTTGAACATACGCGCTCTTATTTCGAAAATAAAACCTTAGGCATGCAGAAGCAAAGAGTTGACTAAGAGTTGTTGGTTAACGATGAAAGTAAGTTAGTAAAGACAATATTTGAGTATTCCGACTTTATAAAAGAAAAGCGTTTCGAAAACTCAAAGTGGTGCTCTTGTCCGTCAGAAGATAAGAATACCCGGAAAACTATGCCAAGTGGTATGGGACGCTTAGCATAGTGTTCTAAAAACTTTGAGCGCATCATGTTAAAAAGAGAATTTATGAAAATTGGATTACTCGATGATTGTCGTTGTGTAATGAGACTTTTAAAGTTAAGCGTGGATTAGCGATGTGAACTTGGGTATGATTAGTCTAAGCTTGAATGCAAGTTTGGTAGTTTTTCACTTAGTTTATGTTATTTCAAAGGAGTTTCACTTTGTTTAAGCTAGAAAGGAAAATTTTGAGCTTTATGAAAAGGAAGATAAAGATTTTTTTGTAAAAGTTTGAATTTTTAGTAAAGTTTAAAATTTAGAGTCGCCAAAAGTTTTCGTAATGTCCTCAGAGTACTTTTGATCGTCATAAATCGAATCTTTGATATAAAGGAAAAAGATTTTTCACTTTTCATGTTTTCAAATGATTTTTTTAAAGGATAAAGCGTTAGGAAAAGAAATATCGAAAACGGGACTAGTAGCTTCTCACGCTCTAGTTACCAACTTTAAGCGAGTACTAGTGTGATAAATCTAAGACCTTTGGACTTTATGTTTATGCTTTGAAGGTTTCGTGGTACCCGGATCTGCCCTAGCTCGCATACCTCGCTACTTGTCAGAGAACGTTCCAGGTAAGGAGAATTTCTGTATAATGAGTTTTAGCTTCATGGGTGTTGTATGATTGTTTGAATTGTCTGCTTGATTGTTTTGCTTGGTAATAATTGTAGTATTGTTATTTCTGATATTGAGTATTTCTGTGATTGATTATTGTGAAGATTGAATAATCTGTTGTGTTGAATTGTTTGAGTATTGGAGGCATAAACTATTGTTATGACCAGTTGTTCTCTAAACTGAGCTGATTCAGACTTAAGAAGACAAAAAAATTATAGTGGTGAGAAGATAAATGGATAGTAACAATATTAGTAGATCACGTGAGGTTTTTGAAAAATGAAAAACGCAATTTCGAGAGTTAATAGGGTAAAGTAGTATTAAGAGGAAATAAATATTTTAGATAGAATTAAAAAGAAAAAGACCTTATGAAATAGCGTATAAATTGTGAAAAACCCGAATTTCTCCAACAGATCTTCGGTGTAACTCCATTTTGAACAAACGCGCTCTTATCTCGAAAATAAAACCTTAGGCATGCAGAAGCAGAGAGTTGACTAAGAGTTGTTGGTAAACGATGAAAGTAAGTTAGTAAAGACAATATTTGAGTATTCCGACTTTATAAAAGAAAAGTGTTTCCAAAACTCAAAGTGGTGCTCTTGTCCGTCAAAAGATAAGAATACCCGGAAAACTATGCCAAGTGGTATGGGACGCTTAGCATAGTGTTCTAAAAACTTTGAGTGCATCATGTTAAAAAGAGAATTTATGAAAATTGGATTACTCGATGATTGTCGTTATGTAATGAGACTTTTAAAGTTAAGCGTGGATTAGCGATGAGAACTTGGGGCCGAGTCTTAATCTAGATATGTGGATATCTAGCATAAGATTCGAATTGATTATCTAGGCACCATCGAGGACCTAGAGCGTTGAGAGTATAGAACGTTTTTAGGGCGTTAATCCAACCTGGATGCCAGATGGTCCTGTGTTGAAGACTGCCTGAGTAATTGCTGTAGGTCTGACGGGGAATCCAGATCTAGGTTACTTGGGACACGAAGACATAAACATGGTGTAAATGTTATGTTCTGTCGTTGTTGATCTAATGGTGTGTTTAGATCATAGTAATTGCCTAGGTGACGATCTAGTGCTATTCCATTTCGTATGGAAACTTTGATGATATTGATAATCGATGTGAGGAACGATTACTAATGCGGATCGAAATGTTTTGATTGACTAACTATATTATACTGAGATGGTAAGAATGTTTGTGATTTCTAAGTGTTTTCCTTTTACTTGTGAATGATATCTAAGTATAAGTAAGTAATGTCTGATACTTGTATCTATGTATTATTTTTATTTACCTATGTTTAGCTTATGATGAACTCGTGGACGAGGAATTCACCCTTGCTATGTTTTATTTTGTATGGTGTATATTTAAATTAATATAGAAGATGTCACCAGAGGACACGATGGACTCGACGGATTTGATGGAGATGGACTTTCCCTTGGATCTCAAGGGGGGAGTGTTGGATTTCCCTGATGGAGGAGATGAGGATAAGTGGGAGTTCGACCCCGCCTCCCACAAGATCCGGTATGAGGGGGTAGTAGTAACTACAAATAAAGATGGTGATGGTAGCCGCCTCTCCCAGTTGCGTAAGAAGATTAGATTAGTGTTGAATCTGCCGTTTGATTTCATCTGGAAAGCACCTTGGATCAATCCTGTACCCCGATACCCTTCTGGGAATAGGCGTCCACTGCGGCCTACAAACGGAGTTAGAGTTGGACCACGCACGATCACCACTCGAAAGAAGAACGCTACTCCTAGGAGCACTGCCGGACCATCTGTGACTCGAGACTTTCCTGAGCCTGTTTCCATTTCGGTGATTCAAGTACCCTTTGCCCCCATTGCTGAGGGTGGTCATAGGGATCTTTGTGATGCTGATTTCCACGTTGGAGCTGCTGTTGATATTCTGAGGTCACCTATCATTCCAGAGTTTGCTTGTACTTCTCCGCCACCTTTGCACATGTTTTCACCTCATCCTGTACCTACTCTTCCAGTCTGGAAGGCAGTGAGTGAGTCTCGCAGAGCAAGATCATTCTCTGGAGCGCATGAGTTGATTTATATTTCTAGTGATGAGGAGTTCGACGATGAGGATGACCCGGAGGTGAGTGCGTCTTATTATCATTAGTGAGATCAGCTGAGCAGAGGTATGGTGTTGGTGTGTGTGTGTGTGATATTGTCAGGTATTGGGATGGCGTAGGATAGCGGGTTGTGACGTACTGGCAAGAGAATGGTAATGTCATGTAAGTCTTTTTGAGGATAGATATCCTTGTACATAGTTCTTTTGCATCTTACCTTCCATATGTATTTAGGGATGGAGTATACCTCTTCATGTAGATATGATGTCGCCTGAGTGCGTGTCTTTTGTATTAGCGTTGACCATGCCACTTGTGAGCGTGCCTTGTAGTTTGTTGTAATTATGATGCATATGTTTAATATATGAGTAACCTTTATGTTGGACCTATTTGGAGTCATTCTTTATAGTGAGTCATACCTTAGCTTATTTTTAAGGTCTTATCAAGAAAAAAAATTCAAATTCGATTTCAAAAAAAAATTGGTCCATTTTTCCTAAAATAAATACAAAGAAAGAGGAGTTTAAGTTAGAGAGGTGACACTTATGTACAAGGATACCTATCCTCAAAAAGACTTACATGACATTACCATTCTCTTGCCAGTACGTCACAACCCGCTATCCTAAGTCATCCCAATACCTGACAATATCACACACACACACACCAACACCATACCTCTGCTCAGCTGATCTCACTAATGATAATAAGACGGACTCACCTGACAATACTACTTTACCCTATTAACTCTCGAAATTGCGTTTTTCATTTTTCAAAAACCTCACGTGAAGTGTCACCTCTCTAACTTAAACTCCTCTTTCTTTGTATTTATTTTAGGAGAAATGGACCAATTTTTTTTAGAAATCGAATTTGAAAATGTTTTCTTGATAAGAACTTAAAAATAAGCTAAGGTATGATTCACTATAAAGAATGACTCCAAATAGGTCCAACATAAAGGTTACTCATATATTAAACATATGCATCATAATTACAACAAACTACAAGGCACGCTCACAAGCGGCATGGTCAACGCTAATTCAAAAGACACACACTCAGGCGACATCATATCTACATGAAGAGGTATACTCCATCCCTAAATACATATGGGAGGTAAGATGAAAAAGAACTATGTACAAGGATACCTATCCTCAAAAACACTTACATGACATTACCATTCTCTTGCTAGTACGTCACAGCCCGCTATCCTAAGCCATCCCAATACCTGACAATATCACACACACACCAACACCATACCTCTACTCAGCTGATCTCACTAATGATAATAAGACGGACTCACCTTCGGGTCATCCTCATCGTCGAACTCCTCATCACTAGAAATATAAATCAACTCATGTGCTCCAGAGAATGATCCTGCTCTGCGAGACTCACTCACTGCCTTCCAGACTGGAAGAGTAGGTACAGGATGAGGTGAAAACATGTGCAAAGGTGGCGGAGAAGTACGAGCAAACTCTGGAATGATATGTGACCTCAGAACGTCATCAGCAGCTCCAACGTGGAAATCAGCATCACAAAGATCCCTATGACCACCCTCAGCAATGGGGGCAAAGGGTACTTGAATCACCGGAATGGAAACAGACTCAGGAAAGTCTCGAGTCACAGATGGTCCGGCAATGCTCCTAGGAGTAGCGTTCTTCTTCCGAGTGGTGATCGTGCGTGGTCCAACTCTAACTCCATTTGTAGGCCGCAGTGGACGCCTATTCCCAGAAGGGTATCGGGGTATAGGATTGATCCAAGGTGCTTTCCAGATTAAATCAAACGGCAGATTCAACACTAATCTAATATTCTTACGCTACTGAGAGAGACGGCTACAATCATCATATTTATTTGTAGTTACTACTACCCCCTCATACCGGATCTTGTGGGAGGCGGGGTCGAACTCCCACTTATCCTCATCTCCTCCATCAGGGAAATCCAACACTCCCCCCCCCCCCCCCTTGAGATCCAAGGGAAAGTCCATCTCCATCAAATCCGTCGAGTCCATCGTGTCCTCCGATGACATCTTCTATATTAATTTAAATATACACCATACAAAATAAAACATAGCAAGGGTGAATTCCTCGTCCACGAGTTCATCATAAGCTAAACATAGGTAAATAAAAATAATACATAGATACAAGTATCAGACATTACTTACTTATACTTAGATATCATTCACAAGTAAAAGGAAAACACTTAGAAATCACAAACATTTTTACCATCTCAGTATAATATAGTTAGTCAATCAAAACATTTCGATCCGCATTAGTAATCGTTCCTCACATCGATTATCAATATCATCAAAGTTTCTATACGGAATGGAATAGCACTAGATCGTCACCTAGGCAATTACTGTGATCTAAACACACCATTAGATCAACAACGACAGAACATAACATTTACACCATGTTTATGTCTTCGTGTCCCAAGTAACCTAGATCTGGATTCCCCGTCAGACCTACAGCAATTACTCAGGCAGTCTTCAACACAGGACCATCTAGCATCCAGGTTGGAACAACGCCCTAAAAACGTTCTATACTCTCAACGCTCTAGGTCCTCGATGGTGCCTAGATAATCAATTCGAATCTTATGCTAGATATCCACATATCTAGATTAAGACTCGGCCCCAAGTTCTCATCGCTAATCTGTACTCTACCGCAGAAGTAGTATAAAAGATTATCGTGTCCACTGTCGTGACCGGGATCCCGACTTAGACGGCCCAAAAATCGATATTTCAGGGAGTCGCCACCCAATTTATTAAATAGGGAAAATTGAGAAAAACCTACCTTAAAATTAATGGTCTGCGTAAACTAGGTTGGATTCGGGAGTCGGTTATGCATAGAGAAGGGCGAAAACTTAATTCCACTACACCCCTAGTACATCCGTCCTAAGACAGTTACCCTAAATCTGATTGTGCAAATATAAATTACGAATTTATTTGTTTTACCCAAAAATAAAATAGTAGAGAATAATAAGGGCTAATTTAGAAAGGTTTAATTTTGACTTGACGGGGAAGCCCCGCTCCTACGTATCCTCTGGTGCAATGAGGAACTCAAAAGTCACGTAGTTCTTCCTGAAAAATTTTGTTGGTTGGTATTTTTTAATATAGGGGTTTTAGGATTATTGAGCTGTACAGCTCATCCATCCTAGAACGCTGACTGACCCGTCTGTACAGTCGACTTAGTCCCCTATTTTTTAAAAATGGAGTTTTTGGAGTTTTGGAAAATGATTTTATGTGTGTTGGTTTGATTTTATTTGAATAGGGATTTTAGGACTCTTGAGCCGTACGGTTCATTTATCCTAGAATGCTGACTAACCCGTCTGTACAGTCGGCTTAGTCCCCTATTTTCTAAAAATGGAGTTTTTGATTTATGGAAAGAAATATGTTTGTGTTTATTTTGATTTAGAAATTGTTTGTTTTAAATAGGGATTTTAGGACATGATCCGTAACGGTTCATTAGTAACCTAAAAAGCTGACTAACCCGACTGTACAATCGATTTAGTCCCCTATTTATATTTTTTTGAAAATGAAATATTTATCTATTTATTTTTATAGGTTTTTTGTAAAAGGAAATAATAAAAACGAAAACAGAGGGTGTAATAGTAAAATGGGGTGCAGTTTGCAAAAAGGGAGTTGTATTATTGTTTGCTTGAATGCAAAAGTATTAAGCTCCTTTGTGTCGTAGAGGGGTCCCTCTGGGAATAGATCTAAGGCTTTTTCTATCAAGTGAACCTCTCAAAGGTAGCTCTATAGAGCCCTAAATAAGGTTCCTAGAGCCAACGACCCCAATTAAGAACACTGATCAACAACAATAGGCAAGCTATTAGGAGTGCCAGCATTCTCAAGAGGGACCAAACTCTAGGTGAGACTTTCGTGACCACCCAACAGGACGCACATCCAGTAGGCCATCACTACGCAGTCTCGTTCTAACTTAGGTTATTCTCCAGTCCGGGTACAGGACTATTCTCACGTGTGTGCAGAAGTGTGATAGTGGAGTGTGTGTAGGAGCAAAATGTTAAATATACCCCCTAGTTGCAAAACAAACAAACACATATACAGAAAATAATAGTCTTCTACCCTAGGGTTTATATCAAGCATAAAATAAAGATATACAAAAAAAAAACTAAAGAAATAAATAAATAATCAATAAATCAATAAATATGTACATAAATAAATAAATAAATAAACAAATAGATATAAATAAATAAATACAAAACTAACCTCCAGCTGATGAACGCGAGGAACGCCGAACCGGACCGAGCAGTCTGACCAAGTCAACTGCGAATCGGACTGCTTTGAGAACCGAAAAAAACCGATTCAACAAAAAAATTACAAACTAATCAAAGACAGACTTTCAGTGTCTGGACCGCAAAAGGCTAGCCCAAAAGATCACTTAATCTGCCAATGACTCCTCCTCTCCAAACCTTCACCTCTCAACCTCTTTTATAGTCAATTTCTATAGGGTTGTTGTTTCTTGCAAGCAATGTGGGACTAAAACAAGATAGAGAAAACAATTCCCACTTAGAGAACACAATTCCCGTTTTTCTCAAACCTGTCACCGTAAAAGCGCGATTCCGGATTCGTTAACCGTTGGATCGTCTTGTTTTTTTGACAGTAGGTTTGTGAGACATATATCTTCACTTTCACCGTTCGGATCGTCAAAACGAGGTCTGAGGAGAGAGAAATTGCCTTCGCAATAGCTGCAGTTTTTGGTCCGTTTTTCTCAAACCTCTCACCGTAAAGGTGCGATTCCGGATTCGTTAACCGTTGGATCATCTTCGTTTTTTGGACACCAGGTTCGTGAGACATCCCTCTTCACTTTTACCGTTCGGATCGTCGAAACGAGGTCTGAGGAGAGAGAAATTGCCTTCGCAAAAGTAGAAAAAACAACCCCCGAAAATACCCAAAAAGCGACTACTTTTTTTGTAATAATAATTTTTATTATTGCACCTCCCTTTTTTTATTTTATTTTGTAATTTGTATTATTTCATATCTATTTTATTTTTTTATTTTCGTTTTTTAATTAAAGATATTGCAACAAGAAAAATAAATTAAATTTACTTTGTAATTTTTTGAATTAGCATATATATATATATATATATATATATATATATATATATATATATATATATATATATTAATTTTTGTTTAACCACTAAAAAAAGTAATAATAACGCAAAATTAGTAAATTAGCGCAAATGACCTATTCGAGGGATTAAGAAATCAAATATATGCGAAAAACGTATTTTTGTGATTTTTTGAAAAAGTAAAAAATGTACCGGTTAAAATTGGGTGTTCACAGTTGCCCCTCTGTGCTTACTTTCTTACGAGATAATACATAAAACTATGTTTTCTTGTTTTATCAAAGTAAGGAATAAGTACAGATATGAACCTCAATTTTAATCGGTGAAATATGCACAATTGTCTTTTGACTGTTAAAGTTAAATGGGTAACAAGAAATACAAACAGTGCCAGAGCTGAATCGATAGCACGAAGTTAGCACAAAACAAATGCCAGGGTGAGACCGATAGCATGCAAATTTAAAGACAATGCCAGGGCGAGACCGATAGCATGAAAATTAAAGACAATGCCAGGGCGAGACCGATAGCAGGAAAATTAAAGACACTGCCAGGGCGAGACCGATAGCAGGAAAATTGAAGACAATGCCAGGGCGAGACCGATAGCATGAAAATTAAAGACAATGCCAGGGCGAGACCGATAGCATGAAGATGAAAGACAGTGCCAGGGCGAGACCGATAGCACCAAATTTAAAACAATGCCAGGGCGAGACCGATAGCACAAAATTAAAGACAATGTCAGGGCGAGACCGATAGCACAAAACTAAAAACAATGCCAGGGCGAGACCGATAGCATGAAAATTAAAGACAATGCCAGGGCGAGACCGATAGCACAAAATTAAAGACAATGCCAGGGCGAGACCGATAGCATGAAAACTAAAGACAATGCCAGGGCGAGACCGATAGCACAAAATTAAAGACAATGCCAGGGCGAGACCGATAGCATGAAAACTAAAGACAATGCCAGGGCGGGACCGATAGCACCAAATTAAAGACAATGCCAGGGCGAGACCGATAGCATGAAAATTAAAGACAATGCCAGGGCGAGACCGATAGCACAAAATTAAAGACAATGCCAGGGCGAGACCGATAGCACAAAATTAAAGACAATGCCAGGGCGAGACCGATAGCATGAAAATTAAAGACAATGCCAGGGCGAGACCGATAGCACAAAATTAAAGACAGTGCCAGGGCGAGACCGATAGCACAAAATTAAAGACAATGCCAGGGCGAGACCGATAGCATGAAAATTAAAGACAATGCCAGGGCGAGACCGATAGCATGAAAATTAAAGACAATGCCAGGGCGAGACCGATAGCACAAAATTAAAGACAATGCCAGGGCGAGACCGATAGCAAGAAAATTAAAGACAATGCCAGGGCGAGACCGATAGCACAAAATTAAAGACAATGCCAGGGCGAGACCGATAGCATGAAAATTAAAGACAATGCCAGGGCGAGACCGATAGCACAAAATTTTAAACACAATGCCAGGGCGAGACCGATAGCAGGAAAATTAAAGACAATGCCAGGGCGAGACCGATAGCATGAAAATTAAAGACAATGCCAGGGCGAGACCGATAGCAGGAAAATTAAAGACAATGCCAGGGCGAGACCGATAGCAGGAAAATTAAAGACAATGCCAGGGCGAGACCGATAGCATGAAAATTAAAGCAGTGCCAGGGCTGAACCGTTAGCACGAAATTTAAAAGACAATGTCAGGGCTGAACCGTTAGCAAGAAATTTAAAAAGACAAATGCCAGGGCTGAACCGTTAGCATGAAAGGTAATGCAGTGCCAGGGCTGAACCGTTAGCACAAAGTCTAAAAGAAAATGCCAGGGCTGAACCGTTATCATGAAAGGTAAAGCTGTGCCAGGGCTAAACCGTTAGCACGAAATTTAAACGACAACGCCAGGGCTGAACCGTTAACAAAAAAAATTAAAAAGACAAATGCCAGGGCTGAACCGTTAGCACGAGGATGAGAAGGGGAATGCCAGGGCTGAACCGTCGGCATGAGAAGTAAAGCAGTGTCAATGCACGTCTTGCTTTGGAGGACTCTTTTTTTTGTTACTTTATTTACAAAGTACTGAACACAAATGTATGATTCTAATCATGAAGTGGAATGCATGGATGGACATGAAATGTATGCAGACTATGACATGAAATGCATGAATTATGCATGATCTTGAGTTGAAATCAAGATGCACTTGTCTTGAAAGTTGGATTCACTGAGAAGTTTTTCTTTTTGTGCAAGCTTTATTTGAAACCAATCAAGCTTGTCCTCATATGGAAGTTTATCCTCAACACAGCTAACTTGCTTAGGCCCTTTTTCTCTTTTTATGACCACTTCTCTCCTTTCAAGCAAATCACCCTCAAATTTGACCTTCTCTCTCTTCTTTTTTTGATTGTCATTAGCTCTCTAAATCACATTACTGATTCCAAGTTGACTATTTTTGAAGCATTACTTAATGAGCATGCATGGATTCACAGGTATTTAAGAGCTGGAATTTTTTTGGGTTTGGATTTTTGGTTTGAAAATGGAGGGTATTTTGGAGGGAAAACATAGGGAAGACAAAGGCGACACATGATGGTAGGGAAAAAAGGTATTATGGCAACCTCGAGTTTATTGGGGATTCCATTTACTTGAGGTGCCTGACTTGCTGGAAATTGGCTGGGTATTGGAAACAAGTTTTACCATAGAGGAGACTTCCAGAGGTAGCAAGCAAAATCTAACTCACGGTTATGCAAACACTTTTGCCCCGGTGTTAGTAGAAGGTATTGCCCCAAGAGACGGCTACACGGGTGTACCAAACAAAGTTTGACTCATGAAAGGACCTGCAAAGATTTTGCTTCAAACAGCTCAGGTGTGGAAAAGAAAGTTTTGACTCATGACGGGTCTTACACAGGTTTTGCCCTAGTACTGGTGAAAGTTGTTGCTCACAAGAGTGCACTGGTGTGGCAAACTTGACGGATGTAGGGTATGGTAAGGATTTTGCCTCATTCTGGTGAAAGCATTTGCCCTGAGGGAATACTACTTGATGTAACAAGAAACATTTGACTCTTAAAGGTCTTACGAAACTTGCCCCAGTGTGGGGTTTTCTCGAGACTCTCAAGCTTATCCTTCACAAAGTTGCCCAAATGTACACTATTGTGTGGCCCAAGTAGAAGAAATTTCCCAGTGAACTACATAAGCTTCTCATTGTAAGTCTCATTCCCCTTTTGTGCCCTAATTTTTGCCTAGACTGCCTGTGCAGGTTTTCAGTCTAGCGGGCTTTATTTTTCTTTTATTCTCCCTAATTTTTGCCTAGACCGCCCTTTCGGGTTTTCAATCTAGCGGGATTTTTTTTCACTTCCTTTTTTATTAGAGCAAAGAATAATTTAAAAGAAGCAAATGATTTATCTCAAAATTAACATTAAGAAAATGAAAACGATCATTCATCAATCAGAGTGGGATTTTGGAGGCTTGTAATGTGACTATGGGTTATGGGTTATGAAAGAAAGACGATTAGAATGCTCAAGGAAACGTCTTACGGGCATGAGTTATGGGCTATGGAAGAAAGATGGTTAGAAGGTTGAAAGAACGGGCATGAGTACAGGTTATCGGGATGGATTGATTGGGAGGCTTAAAGGAATGCTTTACAGGCATGGATTATGGGTTATGGAAAGGAAATGAGTAGAAGGTTCAAAGAAATGTTTTGCGAGTATGGGTTACATGCTATGGGAGACAAATGAATAGAGGGCTCAAAGAAAGGTTTTAGGTTATGGGTTATGGGAATGGATCAAGGATCTTTAGTGCATTCAGCTTTCTATTGTGTTCCGCAGACCTCATATCATTCACTTTTTTTTTATTACTTTTTTTTTTCACCCCATCTGCTTTTTGATCACTCTTTTTTTTTTTTTGCCCTAATTTTTGCCAAGACTGACAATACTTGCTTTCAGTCTTGCGGGCTTTATTCATTTTTCTCTTTTTCTTTTCTTTTGAACTTTTTCCACCATCCCTATAACTTTGGAAAACTGAATGCACTAAATTCTATTGTAGTGTCGATCCTTGTCCAGGGTTTAGTGAAGGGACGTTACAGGCTCAAAGGGGATGGTAAGGGATATATTTTGTTTGGGATAGAGAAAGACGACCACTCTTCATTTGAAATCATGATTCCACGTTTGCAAAATTTTAATTTTGAAATAACATCTACTCTTTTACACATTCTTTGCTCTTCATTTCTTTTGATTTCTTTTTTGTTTTTTTTTCTTTGCTTTTTTTTTTGGGAAATGGACATTTGATATCCGATATTCGCTCACCGGTTCATCCCTGAATGACGCAACTAAAAGGGCCTAAAGAACTATCACTTGAGGCAAGAACTCAAAAGGGGTCGGTGTTTTAAGGGGACACGGGGAGAAAGGATTGAGATGAGTTTTTAAATCCATGCAAATTCATTAGCATAAAACTTCAACTAAGTCAACTTGGTTTCAAACTACATGATTAAAGAAGTGCTAATGACAATCATCGTTTTCCTTCTCTTTTTGAGCAAAACATAATTACCAACCTTATGTCCCCATTTTTCCAATATGCCCGAGTATTGTGCCCCATGATATCTTTCCTCTCGCATTATTTCTCTACACCTCTAATGATTAATCTTCCCAACAAATCTTAAGCGAATGATCCAATTCCACGAGTCTAAGCTTGATTGGAACACAAGCACAAAAATTTCAAACTCCTTTTTAATTATTTTCTTAAAGAAAAAATTTATGAGAAGGAGTCAAAGAGACCAACATGTTATGAAATGCATGGTATGTATGCAAGTATTCACCCTAAAATGCAACATGTGTTGTTTTGTAATTTTTTTTCATTGTTTTATGCAAAAAATGCAATGCAATTGCCCTTTTTGAAGGGAATATGCTATGAAAATTTACAAATGGCAATGATAATTTTTTTTATTTACTTATGCAAAGATTTTTACATACATCGAAGAAAAAAAAAATGAAATATGGAGGAATTTTTATGATGAATGATTTTTATATTTATTTTTTACAAATGAGTATGATGAATGACAATGAAATGGAAATGTGCGCTACATGCAGAAAAAAAAACAAATTTTCCTAAGGACTTATGCAAAGAAAAATGCAAATTCTATTTTTTTACATGAAATGCACTTTTATTTTACAATGCAACATGTTTTTTTCTTATGCTTTTTATGCATGAAATGTAATGCAATTTTTATGTTGTTTATGCATGAAATGCAATATGATTTTTAATTTTATAGAAAAAAATGAGTGATTTTCCGAACCCAAAAGTTTGTTTATGGGAAAATATTTTTTTTTTTTGTTTTTTTTTTGTATGAAAAAATAAGGTAAGAGGTGGAGTAGCTCCCTTTGTAACCTAAATTGGTTGGCCCATGCTAGTGGTCTTTAGACCCTATGGATCTATGGTTTTTCTATTTTGAATAGTCACTGGGTTAGCAGCTATAACCTATGAAATTTTAGGTCTCTAGAGTCAAGTACTCTTTTAGAAGTGTAAACACACCAGGATGTACATCCCAGATGTGGATACCCGCAGAGAAGAATCGTACTCTAGATGAGGAATTCATGGTAGCCACTAGGATGTACATCCAAAATGACTACCACTACACAGCCTCGTTCTAACTTATGTTTTTTTTTTTAGGCTCAGGTGTAAGCCCAACTCTCAGTGTGTGCTCACAGTGTATGTGTGGTGTGTGAAGCGAGCATAGGGACACTAAAAATAACAAAAACCCCAAATTGTACCTTATAATTACTTTGCACAAACAAATTAAAAAGGCTTGACTCTCATGTGTCCCCAGCGGAGTCGCCATCTGTCGTGACCGGGATCCCGACTTAGACGGCCCAAAAATCGATATTTCAGGGAGTCGCCACCCAATTTATTAAATAGGGAAAATTGAGAAAAACCTACCTTAAAATTAATGGTCTGCGTAAACTAGGTTGGATTCGGGAGTCAGGTTATGCATAGAGAAGGGCGAAAACTCAATTCCACTACACCCCTAGTACATCCGTCCTAAGACAGTTACCCTAAATCTGATTGTGCAAATATAAATTACGAATTTATTTGTTTTACCCAAAAATAAAATAGTAGAGAATAATAAGGGCTAATTTAGAAAGGTTTAATTTTGACTTGACGGGGAAGCCCCGCTCCTACGTATCCTCTGGTGCAATGAGGAACTCAAAAGTCACGTAGTTCTTCCTGAAAAATTTTGTTGGTTGGTATTTTTTAATATAGGGGTTTTAGGATTATTGAGCTGTACAGCTCATCCATCCTAGAACGCTGACTGACCCGTCTGTACAGTCGACTTAGTCCCCTATTTTATAAAAATGGAGTTTTTGGAGTTTTGGAAAATGATTTTATGTGTGTTGGTTTGATTTTATTTGAATAGGGATTTTAGGACTCTTGAGCCGTACGGTTCATTTATCCTAGAATGCTGACTAACCCGTCTGTACAGTCGGCTTAGTCCCCTATTTTCTAAAAATGGAGTTTTTGATTTATGGAAAGAAATATGTTTGTGTTTATTTTGATTTAGAAATTGTTTGTTTTAAATAGGGATTTTAGGACATGATCCGTAACGGTTCATTAGTAACCTAAAAAGCTGACTAACCCGACTGTACAGTCGATTTAGTCCCCTATTTATATTTTTTTGAAAATGAAATATTTATCTATTTATTTTTATAGGTTTTTTGTAAAAGGAAATAATAAAAACGAAAACAGAGGGTGTAATAGTAAAATGGGGTGCAGTTTGCAAAAAGGGAGTTGTATTATTGTTTGCTTGAATGCAAAAGTATTAAGCTCCTTTGTGTCGTAGAGGGGTCCCTCTGGGAATAGATCTAAGGCTTTTTCTATCAAGTGAACCTCTCAAAGGTAGCTCTATAGAGCCCTAAATAAGGTTCCTAGAGCCAACGACCCCAATTAAGAACACTGATCAACAACAATAGGCAAGCTATTAGGAGTGCCAGCATTCTCAAGAGGGACCAAACTCTAGGTGAGACTTTCGTGACCACCCAACAGGACGCACATCCAGTAGGCCATCACTACGCAGTCTCGTTCTAACTTAGGTTATTCTCCAGTCCGGGTACAGGACTATTCTCACGTGTGTGCAGAAGTGTGATAGTGGAGTGTGTGTAGGAGCAAAATGTTAAATATACCCCCTAGTTGCAAAACAAACAAACACATATACAGAAAATAATAGTCTTCTACCCTAGGGTTTATATCAAGCATAAAATAAAGATATACAAAAAAAAAAAACTAAAGAAATAAATAAATAATCAATAAATCAATAAATATGTACATAAATAAATAAATAAATAAACAAATAGATATAAATAAATAAATACAAAACTAACCTCAAGCTGATGAACGCGAGGAACGCCGAACCGGACCGAGCAGTCTGACCAAGTCAACTGCGAATCGGACTGCTTTGAGAACCGAAAAAAACCGATTCAACAAAAAAATTACAAACTAATCAAAGACAGACTTTTAGTGTCTGGACCGCAAAAGGCTAGCCCAAAAGATCACTTAATCTGCCAATGACTCCTCCTCTCCAAACCTTCACCTCTCAACCTCTTTTATAGTCAATTTCTATAGGGTTGTTGTTTCTTGCAAGCAATGTGGGACTAAAACAAGATAGAGAAAACAATTCCCACTTAGAGAACACAATTCCCGTTTTTCTCAAACCTGTCACCGTAAAAGCGCGATTCCGGATTCGTTAACCGTTGGATCGTCTTGTTTTTTTGACAGTAGGTTTGTGAGACATATATCTTCACTTTCACCGTTCGGATCGTCAAAACGAGGTCTGAGGAGAGAGAAATTGCCTTCGCAATAGCTGCAGTTTTTGGTCCGTTTTTCTCAAACCTCTCACCGTAAAGGTGCGATTCCGGATTCGTTAACCGTTGGATCATCTTCGTTTTTTGGACACCAGGTTCGTGAGACATCCCTCTTCACTTTTACCGTTCGGATCGTCGAAACAAGGTCTGAGGAGAGAGAAATTGCCTTCGCAAAAGTAGAAAAAACAACCCCCGAAAATACCCAAAAAGCGACTACTTTTTTTGTAATAATAATTTTTATTATTGCACCTCCCTTTTTTTATTTTATTTTGTAATTTGTATTATTTCATATCTATTTTATTTTTTTATTTTCGTTTTTTAATTAAAGATATTGCAACAAGAAAAATAAATTAAATTTACTTTGTAATTTTTTGAATTAGCATATATATATATATATTTTAATTTTTGTTTAACCACTAAAAAAAGTAATAATAACGCAAAATTAGTAAATTAGCGCAAATGACCTATTCGAGGGATTAAGAAATCAAATATATGCGAAAAACGTATTTTTGTGATTTTTTGAAAAAGTAAAAAATGTACCGGTTAAAATTGGGTGTTCACATCCACAGGGATTAATTAGCAAGTACCAAACAAATCGAGATTATTTATTATTTAGACGAACAAATATTTGAATTGTAATGGAACAAATAAAAAAAGAAATAAATAACAATAATAAAATGCAAGAATTAATTCAATGGAGAGAGGCTTAGGATCACGGTTTCACTTGCAAGCTTCGATTCCCCCTATGTCTAATCCTACCTGAATTCCCTTATTTTACTTAATTACCAATCCCTTTACTAAAACTATTAATCCGTTTGGTCATTCGCGATTAATATTCTTTTTCCTAAATTAACCCTCGTTTGGTCATGCAAGAATTTAAATTCAGGAAAAGCATAAAGAGCAAAAAGGTTGAATGATTGGAAGACTAAATTATGGTTTGGTCATGCCCTAATTATATCCCCAATTATCCTATAGGTCCACCAACTAATTGCAGTACGGTCGCTGATCAACTAATTGATTATAAACATGCAAAGGGTAGCTAATCCTAATCATGTGATAAAAACAATAGGACAATATTAATTAAAATAAAAACAGGAATTCAAACCAGAAATTAGAACATAAAAAGGTCTCTAATCAAGCAAGATCCACCTAGACCCTAGAAGAGGATTTAGCTATCCAAAATCATAAAGAACAATAAAATAGAAATTAAAGTCATGAATTACAGAGATAAAAATAACCCGGAAATTAGAGAAATTATTATTCTGAGTCTTCAGCCTCCTTTTTCTGCTCCAAAGCTCTCTCACGGTGTCAAGAACGGGTACCAAATCTTCCTCCTCCACTATGCCGGCGCAACTGTTGGTGCGTCTTCAGGTTTCACGCGGCTACTGTTTTTCCTATATTATGTACGCGGCTCTCTCCTTTTATATTTGATAATTGAACCCTCCTCCTTGATCACGTTAGTTCCCTTTCTTTCTTATTGCCCAAGCTCTCTTTTTTATAACTCACGTGGATTATCATTACTTGGGCCTTCCTTCTCTCTTGGCCCAACTTCAATCCAATAAATCTTTCAATTTCCCAGCCTATATATATATATATATATATATATATATATATATATATATATATATATAACTTTTAAGTGGCTCTAATTTAGATTCTTATTCTTTTTCTTATTTTCTTCTTTTCTGCAGAATAAAGAGCAAATTAAGTCAGTAGTATATATTATTACTAACAATTGCTCTAAAAATGACCCAAAAGTATCTCTAAAAGTGCACTAAATTGGAGTTTATCAACTCCCCCACACTTAACTTTTGCTTGTCCTCAAGCAAATTTCCTGGCTCAATAAATTTTTCAAAATAGTAACAGAGACAGCCAAATAAGGGATCCAAAATTAAAAGTACAATGACAGACAATAGACAGTATAGCACAAATGAGGTGTCAAAAGGTTGCCCAATTAGAGGCTCATGTCCCTGAAGAACACATTTCTGTGAACAAAGGCACTCGCTCACAATCTCTCTAAGTGTTTAGGGACTAGTGAAATATACACTCAAGTTTCCACAAAATGCACATTACCATAAGCTTGTAATTTGACCAAATATCCACTAAATAGTTCACATGCATGCAAAAGATTGAGTGTTAAGGGTTGTAATGGGGCCAGGGTGAATTCGTGTAGGGTAGGAAATAAGAAAGAAGGGATAATCAAAGGGCTAAAAACAAGAAATGAATAGTAACATTTGAAATCAAATATGGAGCTCCTATCTATTTTACAATTTTTGCCCAAACTCCAAATTAATTCCATTCCTTCTTCACTCTTTTTCTATTGAGTAGACTCTTTTTGATTTGCCTTTTTTCTTGAGTAGGCCCTTTCATTTTTATTTTTTTTGGATTTGCCCTTTGGTTCTTTATTCTTTTGATATGCCTTTTCCTCCTTGTTGCTTTCTTTTTTTTTTTCAAATTTTCTTCCTATTTTTTTTGGAGGAAAAGGTAAGTACATGATTCACTCTTTTTTTTCCTGATAAGATAGACAACTAAAGAATAGGACAAAGTTTCAGTCCTAACAATATAGACAACTAAAAATATAGGACGAAATTGTAATTTTCAATAGTTGCTCCACATTTAATTCCAAATGGTTACCACAAATGAAAAAGAGAAAAATTATATCTGGGTACCAAAGAAAAAAATATAACAATTAAGCTCAAAGGGGGCAACTAAGGGATAAATTCAACAAACAACTCTGAGGCCAGAAAAATACCTAAATTTCCCAAATCTTTTTACATGATGCAAATCAATTTTCGCCTTGAAATGGTCAAAAGACAAATTCTAGAATGTAGCAAATTGGGAAACACACTCATAGAAAGAAAAGGGGTAAAAATTTATGATTTAGTATCAATCCCCTTATGAAGACTCAGATCTCACATTTAGAAGCTAGTTCACAAAAAGTACTCAAGAGGGACAAATGCTAATTATCAGCTTCCTAAGGGCATCCTCACAGTTACAATTAAGCACAAGTCTGTCAAGTAAATTAATTATAGGATCCCCTAAAGGCAAAATCTCTATTTTTTCTCAACTTGAAGCATAAGTCGCTAAAATAAGCCAGAAAAATGCTATCAACATATACGGTGGTATGTGCATTAATAAAGATCAAGTGACAAAATAACTCTCCTCCCCCACACTAGCATGAAGCATGGTCCTCAATGTAAAATATCAAATTGGCACAAAAATAAATAAATGAGAGAGTAAGAGTGACTTCCCTGAGAGAGCCTGTAGTCCGAGCTTATTCCTAAAAATAAAATGAAACAAATTACAAGTAAAAATAACTGAAAATAAACCACAGGTTGCCTCCTGCGAAGCACTTGTTTAACGTCGTGAGCCTGACGATAGTTAGTGCTTAATCAGGTGGCTCTCTAAGAGCAAATTTAACATCTAACGCAGTACACCTTCTTAGCTTTCTAACAATGTGGTTCACATTATTCTTTCTTTTTCCACGTGGTGGATGAACTTCAAAGGATGGTGAAATTTTTATTTTATCTCCATCCACCACTATGCTAGGATCCTGCAAAATAAGTTTTTTTTCCAAAAGGTCCTGCATCTTTAATTCACAAAAAATGTTAGTTTCAACCACATAATCAAAATAAGGAGAAGTTAAAGAAGAGAAATTTTCATTGGAATTTAAAGCTTTAATAACATAATCTTCTTTACCACTCCTTAAAGTTACCTTTCCCCGGCAACGGCGCCAAAAACTTGTTGCGTTAAAAACACACTTAGAGCAAGTATACTCTACCGCAGAAGTAGTATAAAAGATTATCGTGTCCACAGGGATTAATTAGCAAGTACCAAACTAATCGAGATTATTTATTATTTAGACGAACAAATATTTGAATTGTAATGGAACAAATAAAAAAAGAAATAAATAACAATAATAAAATGCAAGAATTAATTCAATGGAGAGAGGCCTAGGATCACGGTTTCACTTGCAAGCTTCGATTCCCCCTATGTCTAATCCTACCTGAATTCCCTTATTTTACTTAATTACCAATCCCTTTACTAAAACTATTAATCCGTTTGGTCATTCGCGATTAATATTCTTTTTCCTAAATTAACCCTCGTTTGGTCATGCAAGAATTTAAATTCAGGAAAAGCATAAAGAGCAAAAAGGTTGAATGATTGGAAGACTAAATTATGGTTTGGTCATGCCCTAATTATAGCCCCAATTATCCTATAGGTCTAAAAATGACCCAAAAGTATCTCTAAAAGCGCACCAAATTAGAGTTTATCATAATCCACGCTTAACTTTTAAAGTCTCATTACACAACGACAATCATCGAGTAATCCAATTTTCATAAAGTTTCTTTTTAACATGATGCGCTCAAAGTTTTTAGAACACTATGCTAAGCGTCCCATACCACTTGGCATAGTTTTCCGGGTATTCTTATCTTCTGACGGACAAGAGCACCACTTTGAGTTTTCGAAGCACTTTTCTTTTATAAAGTCAGAATACTCAAATATTGTCTTTACTAACTTACTTTCATCGTTAACCAACAACTCTTAGTCAACTCTCTGCTTCTGCATGCCTAAGGTTTTATTTTCGAAATAAGAGCGCGTATGTTCAAAATGGAGTTACGCCAAAGATCCGTTGGAGAAATTCGGGTTTTTCACAATTTATACGCTATTTCATAAGGTATTTTTCTTTTTAATTCTATCTAAAATATTTATTTCTTTTTAATGCTACTTTACCCTATTAACTCTCGAAATTGTGTTTTTCATTTTCGAAAACCTCACGTGTTCTACTAATATTGTCACTATCCCTCTAGCTTCTCACCGCTATAACTTTCCTTCTTAAGTCTAAATCAGCTCAGTTTCCATAACAACTGGTCATAACAATAGTTATGCCTCCAATACTCAAACAATTTCAACACAACAATTTATTCAATCTTCACAATAATCAATCACAGGGATACTCAATATCAGAAATAGTAATACTACAATTATTAGCAAGCAAAACAATCAAGCAGACAATTCAAACAATCATACAACACCCATGAAGCTAAAACTCGTTATACAGAAATTCCCCTTACCTAGAACGTTCTCTGACAAGTAGCGAGGTATGCGAGCTACGGTAGGTCCGGGTACCACGAAACCTTCAACGCATAAACATAAAGTCCAAAGGTCTTAGATTATCACACTAGTACTCGTTTAAAGGTGGTAACTAGAGCGTGATAAGCTACTAGTCCGTTTACGATATTTCTTTTCCTAACGCTTTATCCTAAAAAAAAAATCATTTGAAGACATGAAAAACGAAAAATCTTTTTCCTTTATATCAAAGATTCGATTTATGACGATCAAAAGTACTCTGAGGACATTACGAAAACTTTTGGCGACTCTAAATTTTAAACTTTACTAAAAATTCAAACTTTTACAAAATAATCTTTATCTTCCTTTTCATAAAGCTCAAAATTTTCCTTTCTAGCTTAAACAAAAGTGAAACTCCTTTGAAATAACATAAACTAAGTGAAAAACTACCAAACTTGCATTCAAGCTTAGACTAATCATACCCAAAAAAACATTTCTGTTAAAACCAAAAATCTATTTTATATATGCCTTCTTAGAAAACTCTCGGCCAGGAAAATGGTGGTGAAAGGAAAAATACTAAATAGTCATGATCATAGGGGTATAAATAGAAATAGGGTTTTCAAACCAAAATAAGGTGAAGTATTCTATGAAAACCTCTTTTAGATCAAAAAAATAAAGAACCATAAATATATATATATATATATATATATATGTAGGATAAACGTGATCAGGTTTGATCAAAGAAATAAAAGGAAAGGGTATGTATTTCCTTACCAAGTTCTCAAGTAGAAATAACTAGTAGGAGAGATGATCCTGAGGAAAAACTTTCTTCAAGTATGGTCCATGATTGTCTTCTTTTTTTTGTTTTTTTGATGAAGAGAACTTTTTCCCTTTTTTTGTGTGGAGTAACAATGATAAAAGAAGAGGTGGGGTTGGATTGAAGTAGAAATGGAGATGAATATAAAATAAAGAAGGTGGTTATGAAGAAGAGAAGCTACGGTTCTGTTATGGTGAAAGGAAGCATATTTGTTTTTTTCTTAAACTTGAGATAATGAGATAATAATTACTAGCCAAGTAAATGAAACAAGAGTGAAATGAATGAGTGGTGAGAAATGCTCCATCAAAAGTGAGCTTAAAAGGATTAACTAATTTTTTTTTCAAATAGATAACTTCTTAAGCAAGTAGAGTAAAAAAAATATCTAGATTTTTACAAGATATAATAATATAATAATACGGTTAAACGATAGTTAGTGTTTTTTTTTTGCGGAATTAACATCGCGCCAGATGTTAAATAAATTATCCTAACTGTCTTTTAAGAAAACTTGACGTCGAATATTTTCATATTCGGGTCACAATTAGGGTTCTTAAGCGGGTAAATTTCGTCTGGTAGGTCCAAAATGCGTCCAAAATCACGTGGAGTTTTGGAACGAAATTTAAACCTCAACCTAATATATTACATTAGGTCCTAAATCTACTTTTGGTTTGGTGAAAACACATAGAAATTTTGAGGCTAAATTCACACGCGTTAGCGTGAGAAAACACACAAGTGAAAACACATAAAAATAATAAAAATAGAAAATTGAGGGTGTTACATGGGACCCACAAAAATTAGATAGAATAATTATGAATTTCCAAAGTTGCCATCATAAAAGCAAAAATGTAAATGGGCAATTTGGTCATTTGAAAAGATAAATACATTTTTTTTATATAAAATTGTTAAAAGTAAGATTAAAAAAAACCAAAATTCCTAATTTGAGAAAGTTGTGGGAAGAAAACAGAATTTAAACCAACAAAATTAATCGATCTCATCTAATCTAAAGAGAAGGGAAAGAAAGAGAAAGAGAAAGAGAAAGAGAGAAAGAGAACACACACTGCCCCTTCGTTTCTGTGTTGATGATTGATCGCATTACGCCATAAACCCCTCTCCACAAAGCTCATACTTTAGATTCAGATCTCTCTCCCTCTAGATGCCTTTCTCTCTTTGATCCGCAATGGCGCTCAACAACAAAAGCAAGGGATCTCCGTTTCCCCTTCTGGGTTTCGTGCTTCTCTGCCTTCTTGCACCCCTCATTTTCTTCTTCGCAACTCCCCTTCGCTCTGCTTCCGGTTCCTACTCTCTCTCTCTCTCTCTCTCGGTTTTTAATTGCTTTGGTTGAATATTTTAATATCGTTTTGAGTGTTATTTCTCAAATGTTACCTGTAGATCCTTTAATTAAATTGGGAATTCGTATCTTTTTTTGTTGCGTTTATTCAATTGGAAAATGTTGCACCTTTATTCAATTGCGCTTACAATTAATTGCTTTGTTATGGCTTTGGATAACGACTTGCGATATCTGTAGTGCACTGAACTTTTTATTCTTCACTCTATATTCTGCAATTTCATTACCTAGATGTTCATTATCGATTGAGATAAGATATAGTCTGTTTACTGATTTGGTGGAATCAGATTCTGTATATTAGAGAGATTTGGAACCATCGTGATTAGTGATGATGATAGTTTGGGTTGTCAATAACTCAATTTTGCTACTTTTGAGTTGAGATGCTTATGTGCTTTGAATCACTGTTGTATAAAATTCACTTTAGGAGCAAGTGTTGAAGGTTCTAGTGATCCTGAGACAAAAACAACATAATGGGATTGAGATAAGCCTTGGCGAGAGTGGGTACACAGTGGCTTAAGTTCATGTTTGGTGCATCATCATCATCGTCATCATTTTAATTTTGTAATTCGAAAGCAGTATTTTTTTTTAATAGCAAATATATTCATTATGAAAATAGGAGGACTAGCGATACTTCAATCCAGTTATGGCTAGTGTGAGATACATGAAAATCTGCCAAAGCAGTACCCAATTGAGTACATAAAAACTAACGGCTCCCAATACAATCTATAGGGTTTGAAACCACGCGTAGTAGAGACATGGAGGAGCTTTCCCCTGGAAAGTAGTATAGTATTTGTAGATTATAAATTGTGGTGAGAAAGTATACTATGAAATTTATTGTAATTTAATATTTCTTCTTTGCACTTACGTTGGAGACCCTAGGGCTTTATGAGATTAGCACACGGAGGAAGTGCTTTGTGCTGACAGTTTTGACAATGAGAGATTCTGCATTGTATTAAATAGGAATAGCTGATAGGAAATGGCAATGTTGGTTTATATTTTGATCTATATACTCTAATTACATGTCATGGATGTTTCTCATAAGTGTTCATATATTCATATAATTTCAAGTCAAAGAAATGTATCCACTTTGATTATGTCCATGTTGGTGTTTTGCACAATTGCACTTGTGCTTCTAATCCTCAGTGTATATCTGATTGGTTTTTCACTGAATCAATATTGTGTTTCAAACACCTGGTTCTTTTATTATGTGGATGCTGAATTAAGTATTGATTATATCCTGTTTAAGGATGCCCAAATATGGGTCTGTTTGTTTGTGAATTCTCATTTTTGTTAAGGACTTTCAAATTATGAAAATTAAAATACAGTGTAATGTCCTTGATGTGAGGAGAATGAAAAAAGAGGATAACATTGTAATAGCATCCCCGTGTAATTCTCTTATTTGCACATATCTATGAGTTTAAGTTATACGAATTACTTCAAATTCATTGTGCAGATCAAGATGATATTTCTGCTACTAGAAGTAATCAGGTAAAGTGTTTTATAATTTTTCAGGTTTATTGGTTATACAACTAAATGCTAGCCATTTTATTTTACCTTATGTTGTTGGCTGTTGCAGGCTGCCAAATGGAGAGACAGGCAGGCACTGCTGGACCTTAAATCACTCTTTTCAAAAGAGGCAAGCACAAGCTCTTGTTTTGTATCTCAGTAAATATTTTCATGTAAGAGTTCACTTGCAAGCCTTCTGATGAATATTACATTTTAGGTTCTTGATGTTATTATGTCCAGCACAGATGATATGGGGCCTTTGAGTCTGGAGAATTTCAGAAATAACCTTTCTGCTTCATGGAAAGTTGTGGGGTTAAAGACTTCAAATGATACATATCAGGTTAGGATTACTGATGTCTTTCTGCATGAAAATTTCAATTCCTGGACTGAAGTAAGCAAAAAAGCTTCCTTATGTTATTGCCATTAAATGTTAATCCATCTTTTATTTTTTTTTAATCATAGCTAAACCAACTAGAAATACATCTTAGGCAAGAGAAGGAAAAGGAGAAGGAAGGAAGATCTTCAGGTGGAATCATACTATCAGTTAATATGCCTATGTTTTATTTTAGATTACTTTCTCATTCATTTATTTCATTAATGCAGTTGGTCTTGCTCAGTGGACTGACAGTCCTGTAAAGCTAGCCAGAAGGGTGAGCATCATTCTTGCTTATTTTTATCCTATGGAGTAGTCTGCCACACCTTTAACTTGATGGTTGTGGTAGTTACGAAAATAGCCTAACCACATGTACATATTACCATTCCCAGACCCCAACCTACAATGATGGTAGCCTTGAAATCTTGCATGCTGGCCTGTCCTATCTGTGACTTCTGGGTGAACAGAAATTGAGCTAGACACATTGGGATTTCATAGTTTTGTCCTTACAATATAAATATTATCTTGAAAGTTTTATCCACTTTATAGTTAATTTATACTTTAGACTAGAGTTATTTTAAGTAGGCTATCCTAACAAACAATTTATTCTTATAGAACCACTCGTCGCTGTCAAACTGTAGATTCCCCAGACTAAAGCTTATTTGTCGTAAAATAATTTTTTCAAATTACATTCGACTCAAAAGCAACTGTATCCAAATTACCCGAATATTTATATGGTGTTCTGTTTGAAAATATTGTTTAATCTGTGGAGTCAGGAGTGGTACTTCAATTAGGAAACAACATGCTGGAAATAAGCTTTGTTTTGATCTCTGTAAATATCTTCTGCAGCAATTAATAGAGAAAAGGAAGGAAAAGCGTGCTGCTGAGTTGGTAAAACAGGATGATGAAGTTATTGTGAAACTTGAAGATTCAGCTATTGAACGTTCAAAATCAGTTGATTCAGCAGTTCTAGGAAAATACAATATTTGGAGGAAGGAAAATGAGAATGAAAATGCCGATGCTACCATTCGGTTGATGCGAGATCAGATCTTAATGGCTAGGGTATTCTTGAGTATTGCAAAGATGAAAAACAAGCTTCAACTGTACCAAGAACTGCAAACCCGGATTAAAGAGAGTCAACGTGCTTTAGGTGAGGCAACTTCTGATGCTGACCTACACCGCAGGTATGAAGCTATGTGCTATTTTCTGTAAGCGTATATTTATCTGTGCCTTGTATGTCTTTGTCTGCGTTTACTGACCTAATTAATCAAATGTTTAATTATCTTTAGTGAGCATGAAAAAATCAAAGCTATGGGCCAAGTTCTTTCTAAAGCTAAAGAGCAATTGTATGACTGCAAGTTGGTTACCGGGAAGTTGAGGGCAATGCTACAAACTGCCGATGAGCAAGTTAGAAGCTTGAAGAAACAAAGCACATTCCTTAGTCAGTTGGCTGCCAAGACCATACCTGATGGAATTCACTGCTTATCAATGCGCCTTACCATAGATTATTACCTCCTTTCTCCTGAAAAGAGAAAGTTCCCTAGGACTGAGAATTTGGAGAATCCTAATCTTTATCATTATGCCCTGTTCTCAGACAATGTTTTGGCTGCATCTGTTGTTGTCAACTCAACTATTTTGAATGCAAAGGTGATAGACTTACTGTCTTTTACAAGCTCATTATTTTTTATAGATGATGAATAAATTGGGCTTGAACCCACATACTTTGCTTGCAATAGTACATAATATTTGGTAAATAATAATAATCCTAGCCTTAATGGTCTTATGTTCTCGTCTTCGACATTGCAGGATCCTTCAAAGCATGTGTTTCACCTTGTTACTGATAAACTCAATTTTGGAGCCATGAACATGTGGTTTTTGTTGAATCCTCCAGGAAAAGCTACAATCAATGTTGAAAATGTTGATGAATTTAAGTGGTTAAACTCATCCTATTGCCCAGTCTTGAGGCAGCTCGAATCTGCAACAATGAAAGAGTACTATTTCAAGGCAGGCCATCCAACCAATTCTGGTGCTTCTAATCTGAAGTACAGAAACCCAAAATACCTGTCAATGCTTAACCACCTGAGATTCTATCTTCCACAAGTCTATCCAAAATTGGATAAAATTCTTTTTCTTGATGACGACATTGTTGTCCAGAAGGATTTGACTGGATTATGGGCTGTGGATCTTAAAGGAAAAGTAAATGGTGCAGTTGAAACTTGTGGCGAGAGCTTTCACCGATTTGACAAGTATCTTAACTTTTCAAATCCACACATTGCTAAGAATTTTGATCCCAATGCTTGTGGTTGGGCATATGGGATGAACATGTTTGATTTGAAGGTGTGGAAAAAGAAAGACATTACTGGCATATATCACAAGTGGCAGAATTTGGTGAGCTTTTGAGCATAACATTGGTTTATATCATGTGTCTGTCTATTCTCACATAAATAGATTAATACAAATTATCTTTCACTGACTATTTTTTTTTCATGTTTGATTCCAGAATGAAGACAGGGTATTGTGGAAGTTGGGGACATTACCTCCAGGGCTAATGACATTCTATGGATTAACACACCCCCTAAATAAATCGTGGCATGTACTTGGTTTAGGTTACAATCCAAGTGTAGATCGTTCGGAGATCGAAAATGCAGCAGTGGTACATTACAATGGTAATATGAAACCATGGTTAGAGATAGCCATGACAAAGTATCGTCCTTACTGGACCAAATATGTCAAGTATAATCATCCTTATCTTAGGAACTGTAAGCTAAACGAATGATCTTAAGAACTATAGGTCCTAAGAACAGAGAACACACTCCTTTTTCTCCAGAATGCCCACAGCTTTCTCTCTCTCCTTTCTAGCTTGGAAATTTCAAGTAGAAGGATTAATTGTCCAAGTGATAGGGTGGATGCTTGTGTTCTATCTGCCCCACTACTTTATCACCTCTTTACCACGTCATTCATTATTGCTTTCCATTCATTTAATTTGTTTACACCACCCTCACTAATTTGGAACGAGGTAGATAAGTAGTATACCTTGTTTACATAAAGATCCTTTCATTGTACAATACTTTAATTTAATGCCAAGAGTGGACTAGAAATTGAATAACAATTTTATGTATTCTTTCATAAGTAGCTAGCTTTCTGGTAGGGTTTCATGAAGCTATTTGAATGTTTGCGTCTTGTATTGAACTTTCTTCATGGGCATGAGTCGTTCATAAATCATACTGTAATAAAATGATTATTTTGTCTCGCAGGGATTGTGTGATTATTATGTTACATTAATTTTGATTTCTAAGCTGATAATTACCCCCTCGGGTTCTATTGTAAGAAAATTTTGCAGTTTTAGGTTTATTGAATAACTGATGTATCTGGTCTATATTAGACTAGATATACTTCCTCCGGTCCACAATTTAAGAGAAAAATATTGAGTTTTGGTGGTCCACAATATAAGAAACAAACACAATTTTTAAGGTCTATTAAATGATTGATTCCAAATTTACCCCTATTTAAGTGGTGTAATTAATAATGTTGTCATTAATTAGGAGTGTAAATCGTAATTAAATGAAAAGGGCGGTGTTGAAAAGAAGATAAACTTTTAACATTATTGAATAATCTCATAGTTTGAAGGGAGTGTAAATCGTAATTAAATGAAAAGTGATGTAAAGGGAACTAACTTCCAATCTCATATGAAGAAGGGCGGTATTTAAATAGTTTGAACATTACGCTGTGAAAATAAAGATAAATTTAAAGTAGATAAAAAAGAGTTTCAAATAAAAAATAGATAAATATTAAAATCTAAAAATGTATAAGTATCATTTAAAAACAATCTGTGCATTTATCCCGTGTTTTTTTATATATCAGTGCAGTGTTATTTTATATATCAGTGTTGTTATCTCGTGTTTTTTATATATCAGTGTAGTTATCCCGTGTTTTTATATATATCATTGCAGTTATCCCCGTATTTATATATCAGAGCAGTTATTTCGTGTTTTTTTATGTATCAGTGCAGTAATCTCATAGTTTCAATTGATTATTTGAGTTGATTAGTAGATTATATTATAGTAGATAGTAAAAGATAGATAGTAGATTATCAATAAGAAATATTTATCCCGTATTTTTTTATATATCAGTGAAAATTATTTGTCATTTTTTAGGTATTAGTGACAAATATTTGTCACGTGTGTTTTAAATATTAATCAGTTTAAATAGTCATTAAGCCTTCTTGTTTTTTTAGATAGTAGGTTCATGGTAATCTTCAAAAATTATAATTATCAATGGCAAATATTAATCCAGTGTTTTTTTATATATCACTGCAGTTATCCCGTGTTTTTTTATATATCAAGGCAGTTATCTCGTAATTTCAATTGATTATTTTAGTTGATTAGTAGATTATATTAGATAGTAAAAGTTAGATAGTATATTATCAATAAAAAGTATTTGTTTTAAATATTAATTAGTAGTTTAAATAGTCATTAAGTCTTCTTGTTTTTTATATAGTAGGTTTGTAGGAGTAGTCTTCAAATTTTTTAATTATCATTGACAAATATTAATCTCGTGTTTTTTTATATATCAGTGCAGTTATCCCGTGTTTTTTTATATATCAATGCAGTTATCTCGTAGTTTCAATTGATTATTTTAGTTGATTAGTAGATAATAGTAGATAGTAAAAGAGAGATGATAGATTATCAATAAGAAATATTTGTTTTAAATATTAATTAGTAGTTTAAATAGTCATTAAATCTTCTTATTTTTTAGATAGTAGGTTTATAGTAGTCTTCAAAAAATTTAATTATCAATGACAAATATTAATCCTGTGTTTTTTTATATATCAGTGCAGTTATCCCGTGTTTTTTTATATATCATTGCAGTTATCTCGTAGTTTCAATTGACAATTTTAGTTTATTAATAGATTATAGTAGATAGCAAAAGATAGATAGTAGATTATCAATAAGAGATGATAGTAGATTATCAATGATAACTTTTTTCAAAAATGTGATAATTTTTTTTTGTGTGACTCATTTACATTTTTATATGTAATTTTAGTAGAGTAGTGTTTGTATAAATTTAGAAATTAAGTTAAAAAAACTAAAGTGAAGTGATAAGAGAAGGAGAATGAGATGAATTGTTTATGGAAAAATAAAAAGTAAAGTAAAAAGAAAAAAATAAAGAAAGAGAGTGTAAGAGAAAAGTGAAAATGAGGAAAGAGACTATGAGAAGAAAGAGAGTGCAAGAAGAAAAAGAAAGAGAGGGTAATGACATTTGTGAGGTGTGGTGCAAAAATATAAGTTTTGGGGTGCAAGTATTAAATAATTGCCTATTGGGCTGTTCTCATTTTTTTTGGTGGGCCTCGCTGTTTGTCATTCTGTGGGCCGGGTCTTGTATCTCTCGGTTGAATGAAGCTGTGTTTATATTCTTCTTGTTCGCGTTCCTGAAAAAAAGAATCTGAGCGCGTTTCCAGAATCAAAAATAGTGAGGTCCAGAAACAGAGTGAGAGAGAATCGCGAGAAGAAAAAAATGATTTTGTAAATCGCTGTTTTCTTTTCATCTCTTCTGCGTTTTGTTCATATTGTATCTGGAGGAAATAGAATCGGTTTCAAAGAAGAACAAACCGATTCCCTTGTAACCATCATCATCATAGTGGATTGTTTGGCTCGGATTCTGACCCCCAGATGTAGGAGAAATCTGAACTGGGTTAACAAATTCTTGGTGTTCCTCTTCTCCCTTATCTCTATTTCGGTTCTGTGAAAATTTTTCAGTTTATGCATTTCAGTTTTGCGTTAATTCTGGGTTCTGTGATTCTTGTTTTTTCTTGCGCTTTTAATTTCTGATTTCTGTTTCACACATTTAGTTTTCAGTTTTGTTCAACAAGGTTTATTGTTGTTCTTTAATTTGTGTTCTGTGTTTGCACTTTATTCCTCTGGTATTGGAAATAGCTGCTGGTTGTTTGTTGTTTAATTCGTTTCAGGTACAATCAAACTATAACAATTGGTATCAAAGCTTTGGTTCGTGATCAAGAAACGATGGTTTCAACAAAGTACGAAGTCGAGAAGTTCAATGGGAAAAACGACATCGAGTTATGGCGTGTCAAGATGAAAGCAATGCTAGGCCAACAAGGTCTCGCGGGTGCGCTACTTGGAGAAAGGGGCTTGCCGGTAAAGATGTCCGCGAAAGAAAAGGCGGAGGCTTTAGAGAGGATACACAGTGCGCTAATCTTGAGTCTTGGTGACAAGCCTCTCCGAGAAGTGGTAAAAGAAACCACGGCAGCAGCTATTTGGAAGAAATTGGAAGACTTGTATATGGTAAAATCAATTGCCAACCGTTTGTATTTGAAGCAAAGGATTTACACTTTCAAGATGCAACCGGAAAAGTACGTAGAAGAGCACATTGACGAATTCAACAAAGTCATTTTTGACCTCGAAAATATTGATGTCAAGATTGTTGATGAGGATAAGGCTATCTTACTTGTAAATTCTTTACCAAAAACGTATGAACATCTCACCGATGCTCTACTTTATGGTAAGGAAACATTAACCCTTGATGATGTGCAATCCGCACTAATATCAAAGGAACTTAAGAGGAGATCCGAGACTAAAGAAGAACAGAATGAAGGTCTATTTGTGAAAGGGAATTTTGAAAAGAAAGGCAAGAATAAGAAGAACAAGAAATGGGATAAAGAAAAAGGTAAGAAGGATAACAAGTGCTACATTTGTAAGAAAGAGGGTCATTGGAAGAAGGATTGTCCAAAATGGAAATCCAAGAAAAAGGGTGATTCCACTGATGATGAAGGAAGCGTCTGAATTGCTTCCGAGTACTATGAAGGAGACGTTTTGATTGCGGAAGAAGTCATTGGGTCAAATTCCACAAATGAGGTATGGATTTTGGACTCTGGCTTTGGTCAACATATAACTTCAAGAAGCGAAGTTATAGGGTATTGTGATGGTGATGTGTTGATGGCCTCTTCATCCATCAACAAGGATCACTGGGTGTTGGATACAGGTTGTTCGTTTCATATGACCTCCAATAAGGAGTGGTTGATCGGCTATAGGCAAGTGAATGGCGGACAAGTAGTAATGGGAAACAACACAGTGTGCAAGATTGAAGGGATAGGTTCTGTAAGACTTAGAATGGATGATGGCACTATAAAGATACTTCCGGAGGTGAAGTATGTCCCTGGTGTAAAGAGAAATTTAATCTCTCTTGGTATGCTTGAAGCGGCGGGTTGTTCTTTTAAGGGGGAAGATGGTATTATGAAGGTGGTCAAAGGCTCTCTAGTGGTTATGAGGGATATAGGGATCATGGCATATACATTCTCAAAGGTACAACAATTACCGGTGTAGATGTGGCTACCTCAAGCACGGAATCGGTGAGTTCCGAAAGGGCAAGGTTGTGGCATCAAAGACTCGGGCATGTGAGTTCTAAGGGTATGCAGATATTGGAAAAGCTTGGTGTGTTCAGAAAGGACAAGCTTGGAGGGTTACCTTTCTGTGAACATTGCGTATTTGGCAAGATGCACAAGGTGAGGTTCAACACGGGACAACACAATACGGAAGGCTTGCTGGACTATGTGCATAGCGACATTTGGGGACCGGCAAGGATTCCCACTCTTGGGGGAAACAGGTATTTCATTACTTTTCTTGATGATTTTAGTAGGAAGGTATGGATTTATCTTTTAAAAACTAAGGATGAAGCCTTTAAAACATTTAAGGAATGGAAAAGCTTAGTTGAAAATAAAACCAATGGAAAGGTTAAGGTGCTAAGAACAGATAATGGCTTAGAGTATTGTAATGATGTGTTTACAAATTATTGTAAAGAACATGGAATCACTAGGCATAGAACTGTTAGGCACACACCTCAGCAAAATGGCCTTGCTGAGAGGATGAATAGGACCATATTGGAGAGAATGAGGTGCCTTCTCTCCAATTCTGGGATGCCTATTAAATTTTGGGGCGAGGCCGTCTATACGACATGTTATTTGATTAATTTGAGCCCCTCCACCGCTATCAAACTAAAAACACCTCAAGAAATTTGGTTAGATAGGACTCCTAGTTATGATCATTTGAAAGTTTTTGGTTATGTTGCTTATTATCATGTGAATGAAGGAAAGCTAAGCCCTGGGGCAAGAAAAGGGTATTTTGTTGGTTATCCTGCAGGTGTGAAAGGCTATAGGATTTGGAGCCAAGAAGACAAAAAGTGCATCATTAGTAGAGATGTAAAGTTCCAAGAAGCAGAATTGTTCAAGAGGACTAGAGACTATCAAGAGCTAGTTGAAGACCAGCAAGAGCTAGAGAGTTTTGAGCTTGAGGTGGAGCATGAAGCCACTAACAATGCCCCACCCCAAACTCAAGAGGTAGTGGAGCCGGATCTGGGACATCAAACAGATGGTGAAGACAGTGATCAAGATCTCACAGATTACAACTTAGTCAAAGATAAAAGCAAAAGGGTGGTGAAACCTCCCCAAAGGTTTGGCTATGAAGATATGGTAAGTTGTGCTCTCTATACCGCGGAAGAGGTTATTAATGAAGAACCAAGGAACTACAATGAAGCTATTAATCACAAGTATAGTGATAAATGGGTTGTTGCCATGACCGAAGAAATAAATTCTTTGGATAAGAACAATACATGGGAACTAGTTCCTAAGCTAAAAGGATTGGTAGCAAGTGGATATTCAAGAGAAAAGAGGGAATTCCGGGAGTTGAAGAATCAAGGTTCAAGGCAAGGTTGGTTGCAAAGGGATACACTCAAAAGGAAGGTTTGGATTACAACGAAATTTTTTCACCGGTAGTCAAACATTCCTCTATTAGAATCATCTTGTCTGTGGTTGCTCACCATGACATGGAATTGGAGCAAATGGATGTAAAAACCGCATTTCTCCATGGAGACTTGAAGGAAAGTATCTTAATGCAACAACCGGAAGGTTTTGAAGCCAAAGGGAAAGAAGATTGGGTGTGTCATCTAAAGAAGTCTCTATATGGACTCAAACAATCTCCTAGACAATGGTACCTAAGGTTTGATTCTTTCATGACAAAGAATAAGTATGTTAGAAGTAAATTTGATTGTTGCATTTACTTCAAACATTTATCTCATGATAATGGTATCTACTTGTTATTGTACGTTGATGATATGTTGCTTGCAAGCAAGGGTATGGCTCCCATTGTAGAATTGAAGAATCAACTTAAAAGTGAGTTTGATATGAAGGATCTTGGTCCGGCTAAGAGGATTCTAGGTATGGAGATAACAAGGCATCAGGACAAAAGGAAGCTAGTCATATCTCAAGAGAGTTACTTGAATAAAGTGGTCAAAAGGTTCAACATGTGTGATGCTAAGGCTACCACTTTGCCCTTAGCACCACACTTCAAGTTGTCTAGCACTCAAGCTCCTACAAATAAGGAGGACAAAGAATACATGAAGGCAATTCCATATGCCAATGCAATTGGTACACTACAAGAAAATCGTTCATTTGCGACGGCAATTTCCGTCGCAAATGGGCCTTTTTCCGTGGCAAATGTTCATTTGCGACGGACTTTGCGACGGACGAAGAGTCGTCGCAAAACAGCTCGTCGCAAATCCTTTGCGACGAAACTCCCCGTCGCAAATCTTTCGTGGCAAACTCGTCGCAAATCCGTCGCACATTTCCATGGCAAAGTCGTCGCAACTCTAACGTCTTTCTGCCGCAAATTTGTGGCAAATCCGTGGTAAATTGTTTGAAAATTCCGTCGCAAATTGTAATAATTCCGTGGCAAATTCAGTAACTACCAAAAAAAATTCCGTCGCAAAGCAAAATATAAATAATTCTACCAAAATTTGACATTCAACAACAATCACTAACAGCACTATGGTACATCCAAACAATCAATTTCCAGCAATCAATCATTCAAGTAAGGTCACATTGTACATATTCAAATTGCAACTCATTTTAAAGCCCAATTTCAGCAACATAGTTCAACATTTCAACAATTTGAGCTATCCAAATTTACATGCAAGGAAAACAACATGCATGAACTAATTTGTTAAAAAAAACTCTAATCGGGTTAAGAACTCACCAATAATGGACTGAACAACCACAATCAGCAAGAAGAAAAACCTTTGAACATCAAACAAGCTCCTCAACCCTCTTCCTAAGCTCTCCAAATCACAATGTGGCTGGATGATGGAATCTTCAGCTACTTGCCCAATCTGCAACAATGGTGCTGAGACTCTGCTTCACATGTTCAGAGACTGCAATCAGAGCATCAGTATCTGGTGTAGCCTACAAAACCCCAAATCAACATGATTTCTTTCAAAGTGGAAACTGAAAAAGCTGGCTTTTGACGAATTTGAAGAGAAACAAGAAGAAAACGGAGATACCTTACTGGAGCATAATCTTCGGTGGCCGGAGAAATGGTGTGGTTGACGGCGCGCGGTGGTCGCGAGACTGAGGGTGGAGGCCGGAGTTGGGTTAGGGTTTGGGGAAATGTGAGGTTAGGGTTTGGGGAAATTTGAGGTTAGGGTTTCGCAGTATTGGGGAGAAGGAGGGCACTGGTGGGGGAGAGCGATGGAGGGTGGAGGGCGATGGAGGGCAGAGGGCGATGGTGGGCGGAGGGCGATGGAGGGTGGAGCGCGAAGGAGGACGATGGAGGATGGACGACGATGGAGCGCGGAGGGTGGACGACGATGGAGCGCGGAGGGTGGACGACGATGAGGCGCCGAGGGTGGAGCAGAGAACAGTGAAGGAGCAGTGAATAACGAGAGTGAGAATAACGAAAGTGAGGCTAGGTTAATCAATTGGGATTGTCATTTGCGACGGGTTTGCGACGGTTATACCCGTCGCAAATTTGCGACAAACTTTTATTCCGTCGGAAACCTACTTGTGCCATTTTTTCCTGAACATTTGTGACGACAATTTCGTCGCAAAACCATCGCAAATTGCGACGGGCTGTTTTCCGTGGCAAATTGTCGTGGGAAATAAGCCTTATTCCATGTCGTCTAACTAGCTGTCGCAAATCCGTCGCAACTTAGCGACAGATAGTTCTCCGTGGGAAACGTTGGTGGCAATACAGGCTTTTTCTTGTAGTGGTAGCATAATGTATTCTATGATTTGTTGTAGACCGGATGTAGCTCAAGCAATGAGTGTGACAAGCAAGTTCATGGGAAATCCAGGCAAGGATCACTGGCAAGCAGTCAAATGGGTTCTAAGGTACTTAAAAGGGACAACCAAGGTTGGTTTGGTGTATGGCAAGGGTGAAGAAGATGCAAAGGCAGTTCATGGTTTCGTAGACTCCGACTATGCTAACGATCTTGACAAAAGAAGATCGTTGTCCGGATATGTGTTTACCTTGTATGGAAATACTATTAGTTGGAAAGCGAGCCTACAACACATTGTGGCATTATCAACTACCGAAACGGAGTATGTTGCTCTCACAGAAGCAATCAAGGAGGGATTGTGGATTCAAGGTTTGGTTAGTGAGCTTGGCATAAGTGATGATCTTGTATGTATATCTTGTGATAGCCAAAGTGCTATTCACTTGAGCAAAAACCAAATGTACCATGAGAGAACCAAACACATAGATGTTAGGTTCCATTTTGTTAGGGACATTGTGGAGAAAGAGGAAGTCGAAATTGTCAAGGTTCACACAAGTGAGAACCCCGCAGATATGCTCACCAAACTGATTCCCGTGAGTAAATTTAGGCATTGCCTAGACTTGCTTGGTGTTGACATCAAGTAAGTGATGTCTTGGTCTTTGAATTCGAGTTGAAGTTATTTCTACTATGATGGAGTTTGCACCAAGGTGGAGCTTTGTGAGGTGTGGTGCAAAAATATAAGTTTTGGGGTGCAAGTATTAAATAATTGCCTATTGGGATGTTCTCGTTTTTTTTGGTGGGCCTCGCTGTTTGTCATTCTGTGGGTCGGGTCTTGTATCTCTCGGTTGAATGAAGCTGTGTTTATATTCTTCTTGTTCGCGTTCCGGAAAAAAAGAATCTGAGCGCGTTTCCAGAATCAAAAATAGTGAGGTCCAGAAACAGAGTGAGAGAGAATCACGAGAAGAGTGAAAATGATTTTGTAAATCACTGTTTTCTTTTCATCTCTTCTACGTTTTGTTCATATTGTATCTGGAGGAAATAGAATCGGTTTCAAAGAAGAACAAACCGATTCCCTTGTAACCATCATCATCATAGTGGATTGTTTGGCTCGGATTCTGACCCCCAGATGTAGGAGAAATCTGAACTGGGGTAACAAATTCTTGGTGTTCCTCTTCTCCCTTATCTCTATTTCGGTTCTGTGAAAATTTTTCAGTTTATGCATTTCAGTTTTGCGTTAATTCTGGGTTCTGTGATTCTTGTTTTTTTCTTGCGCTTTTAATTTCTGATTTCTGTTTCACGCATTTAGTTTTCAGTTTTGTTCAACAAGGTTTATTGTTGTTCTTTAATTTGTGTTCTGTGTTTGCACTTTATTCCTCTGGTATTGGAAATAGCTGCTGGTTGTTTGTTGTTTAATTCGTTTCAGGTACAGTCAAAATATAACAAAATATTTACCCTTAAATTAGATATGTGTCTTGTTAATAAGAAATAGAAATTAATAATTTCATAGGAGGTTTGTTTGTATAAATAGATAAATAGATATTATATTAGATTATTCCTTCCTTCCTTGTCATTTATGCAGCAACTGGATTTGTTTGCACTTCATCTCCTTCTTTTAGTTTAAAATCCCTCGTTCTTATCGTTCCTCCTAGTGTCGTGCTTGAAAATTCTGTCAGCTACAGCAACGGGACTTGGGTTCTACCAACATGTCTTCCAATTATTGTATTGAGATCCTAAAACTCTAAGAAAATGGCAATAGTCAATTTCACTTTAAACACAACACAGGGATTCAATCAATTTTCCAAATTAGACAAAAGCAATAACAAATCAACAGATTCAATGCAAACCTAAGTTGTGTAATGATGAAACTAATAAATCCCCCAAAAAATTTCAAGAAAATCGAACAAATAACAAAAACAATGAAAGATCTCGAAAATCTGTAGCTGTAAACTGTCTGAGAGAGAGGATTGAGAAGACACAATGAAGAACACAAAAACAAAAACCTGTGATATTTAAGATGACACAGGGAAGAGCAACGATAAGGCAAGCCGAGATTGCGACGTCGGCGACTATATTAGATTAAAGGGTAAGCGATAAACCAAGGAAGGTAGAGAAAGCGATGATGATGATGATGATACGAACGGAGATTGCGACGCCGACGATGATATTAGATTAAAGGGGAAGCGATAAAGCGGGTTGGGAAGAATGATGATACATACAGGGGTTGAAGGCGTCCCAAATCCCAATTTGGGTTTTTACTTTAAAATTAATTAAATTAAATAAGAAAAAATATTATAACACAAATCCAACGGTTACCATTAAGTGCGGCAATATGTACGGTTGGCAATAGGTTAACTGGACCTCTCAATTTATTTAGTAAATTGAGAGGATCCCTGGATTCTTATAATAGGGACCGAAATCCAGGGATCCTAAATTTTGGTAAACCAGGGATCCTCTCAATTTATTAAGTGCGGCAATATGTACCATTAAGTGTTGCTTATTTAATTTTGATAAATAAATTTTGGTGTTTGATAAATAAATTGAGAGGATCCCTGGTTGGCAATAGGTTAACCGGACCTCTCAATTTATTTAACTGGACCTCTGATTGGTGTTTGATATGTACATCCAAGGAGAAGAACTTAATTGACCAATTTTTGTGTATTTTATTTTTTAATAAAAAATTTAATTTATTTAGAAATGTCACATTAGTATCGTTATAGTCAAATCAACATTACAACGGCTACATTGGTTTTTTTGAACGGAGTCAACTGGAACTAAAAAAAGGGCAACGTCATGTACAATTTGAGACTTAAAGTACCATGTTGAGAAAAATTTTTAAAAGACTAAATTAAAACTAAAAACTATCTTAACGGACTTCGAATTATCATACAAATTTCTTAGTTACTAACATAATTCAACGCGTACAAGCCACCTATTATGTCACATTAACTTCTGTTAACGAAATAGATAGATTGTTTAAAAAAGGTTAATGTTGTTAACATTTTAAAACGCAAATGGCCGAAATGAAAAAAAAAAGATGAATTCAAAATTTAAAATTAACTTACACAACCCTAAGCGTAATTTTACCTTATAATTTTATTTTGGTAAGCTAAATACATAATTAAAGAAAACATGTATTGAGTTATTATATTATTAAAATAAGATGTATTTATAATCAAATAATATGATAACATAATATCAACTTCACCAATAAAATGACATAAACCAATAGTAGGTCATATTTAGAATTACACAACATGCATACTCAATCCAATTTGACTAATGTGATTAGGGGCTTATCGGAGAAGAAGGCTTCTAAATTCTCTACTACAAGGTCAGTAGCAGCCATATAAGGTCACTAACTCCACCTCATCAATAAGAGACCCTCTTCCAACATTTACTATATTTCCTTTGTTTCCTAATGCCAACATGACCTCTTTGTTATTAACCATGTGTCTTGTTTCCTTATTTAGTGAACAACAAAGAACTAATGCATCACAATTAGTTGGAAGTTCTAGCATGTTGGAATAGAAAGGGTATGAAATGAAGGGCTTCTTTTTCCTTGAAAGGTACAAAATAATGCATCCAAATGCTTCTAACCTTTTAGCTACTTCCATTCCAATGCTTCCTAGTCCAACAATCCCAACTCACTTGCCCCGTAGCTGAAACCTCAATATATTAGGTAATCCTTATTAAACTTAAATCATATACAAGACCAAAAATAAAGCAACTGTAATGAATTACAAGTAGTAGTAATTCAATGTAACAGTACCCAAAAATGCACACACAGAACAGAGGAACAATGTATATATGTATATAATGATTCACTTCAAATACAGGAGTTGGAATCAAGTCCTCAAATGGAATTACAATCAATGACAGGGAGAGAGAGGGAATTCGGGCCAGAACCTTCCCTAGGATAATAGCTGAGAGAAAACGGTTAAGGAGAGAGAAAAGGAATTCACACATATCATGCCTTCCATCATCATGAGATTCTCTATTTATTTCCTCACAAAATCCTTCAGCAGAGTATTCTCCCTCCTGGCGCGTGTACTTCTTCTATTGGTGATGTCAAGTGCCACCTCCTCAGCTGAGTCAGCATCAGCTATTACAATACCTTCCCCTTTAAAAACAATCTTGTCCTCAAGATTGAAATTCGGATAGTGTACCCTTAAATCCTCCACATTCTCCCACGTGGCCTTAGCTTCATCATTGTCATCCCACATAATCAAAGCCTGTGTGATGATTTGTTGCCCCTGCTGGATCCTTCTGGTTTGTAACACTGCCTTAGGTAATAGAACAGGACCTAATTCAGTATTAATTAAAGGTAAAGGCAAGTAGGGCATTGTGTTGTCTCCTTTGAATTGTTTCAACTGAGAAACATGAAAGACTGCATGAATCTTTGCTGTCTCCGGCAGCTTCAATTTATATGCCACAGTTCCTATCTTCTCACTAATCTCAAATGGGCCAAAATATCGCATGGACAGCTTCTGATTCTTTCTCAATGCTAAGGAATGTTGTCTATATGGTTGCAGCTTCACTAAGACCAAGTCTCCCACAGCAAAATGTACCTCAGTTCTCTTCATATCAGCATACTTCTTCATCTTGTCCTGGGCCTTCTGCAAGTTCACCTTCAATTGTTGTAGCAAGATGTCTCTCTCTCTCAATTTGGCTACCACATCAGTAGGATCATTGCCAGTAGGTTCAGGTCTGGTCAGTGTAGGAGGATCTCTCCCGTAAAGAGCTTTAAAAGGAGTAGCTCCTAAGCTAGTGTGGAATGAAGAATTATACCAATATTCAGCCCAACAAAGCACTGTCGCCCATGTTCTAGGATTCTCAAAAGTGAAACACCTCAGATACAATTCTAGAGATTTGTTTAGGTTCTCTGTTTGCCCATCTGACTGAGGGTGGTATGCTGATGTCATAGCCAGTGTGGTCCCCTGAAGTTTAAACAGGTGTTTCCAAAAAACACTAGTGAATACCTTGTCCCTATCCGAAACAATAGATTTGGGCATGCCATGGAGTTTCACAATGTGCTGCATAAAACTGTCAGCCACAGAACTACTTGAATAGTCAGTTTTCATAGAAATAAAATGGGCATATTTTGACAATCTATCAATAACCACCATGATGACAGTAAAACCATGAGAATTTGGCAAACCTGTAATAAAATCCATCGCTATATCCTCCCATACTAACTCAGGTATAGGCAGTGGTTGAAGCAACCCTGCTGGTGGAGTGTTTACTGATTTTGCCTGTTGGCACACAAGGCAAGTCTGTACATAGTGCTTCACATCCCTTCTCAAGTTGGCCCAAAAAAATTGAGCAGAAACTCTGGCCATAGTACGAGCTACACCAGCATGGCCTCCAATAGGGGAGCTATGATATTCCTTTAAGACCTCAGGAATTAAGTCACAGTCACAAGGCAACACCAATCTATCCTTGTAATATAACAGGCCTTCTCTCACACTGTAATGAGCAACATCCTGAGAGTTAGTTAGGCATTTTCCCACCAGTTGTTGCAACTGAGAATCCTCCAAAACCTGCAACCTCAACTTGTCCAGAAACAAGGAATGTGGCTCGGACCAAGCCATTAGCAAGACTCTGGATAATGCATCAGCAGGAATATTATCCTTCCCAGGCTTATATTCAATGGTGAAATCATAGCCAATGAATTTATGAAGCCAAGCCTGTTGCTCTGGAGTTTGTAAGGATTGATTCAAGAGGCTTCTCAAGCTCTTTTGATCCGTCTTTATAACAAACCTGTGGCCCAACAAATAGTGTCTAAACTTTGCCAAAGCTTCAGTGATTGCAAAGAGCTCTCTAGTGTAAGCTGATTGCTTTTGCATTCGAGGAACTAGCTTCTTAGAGAAGTAAGCAATGGGGTGGCCACCTTGACTCAAGACAGCACCAACAGCTAGCCCAGAAGCATCTGTTTCCAAGGTAAATGGATCCTGAAAATTAGGCAGGCTCAACACAGGAGCAGAAGTCATTACCTCTTTCAACTTGCAAAAAGCTTGTTCAGTGATGTCATTCCATGTGAAGGAATCCTTCTTCAAAAGCTCAGTTAAAGGACTAGTAATAGCAGCATATCCTCGTATGAATCTTCTATAGTATCCTGTAAGGCCCAAAAATCCTCTCAATTCTTTCACATTCTTAGGGCTGGGCCACTGTCTTACTGCAGATAACTTTTCAGTATCCATAGCAACCCCCTGACCCGATACTTGATGACCAAGGTAGTCCATTTGTTGTAACCCAAAGGAACATTTTGATAACCTAGCATACAACTGATGCTTATGCAATCTTTGCAAAACCACTTCTAAGTGAACCAGATGAGAAGGCCAGGAATCACTATACACAAGAATATCATCAAAGAAAACCAACACGAATTTTCTTAGCTCTTGTTGAAATACCTCATTCATCAAGCTTTGGAAGGTAGCTAGAGCATTAGTCAGGCCAAATGGCATCACTAGCCACTCATAATGACCATGGTGAGTTCGAAAGGCAGACTTGTGTCTATCTGCTGGATTGAGCAGTATCTGATGGTAACCAGATCTTAAGTCCAGCTTTGAAAAAAAATTTGCTCCAAATAATTCATCTAGCAACTCATCTACTGTAGGCAGAGGAAAACTATCCTTCACTGTGATTGCATTAAGTGCCCTATAGTCGGTACAAAACCTCCATTTCCCATCCTTCTTCTTAACCAAGACAATAGGTGAAGAGAATGGGCTAGTACTGTTTTGGATGATACCCTGGTCCAGCATATCTTTCACCATAATTTCAATCTGCTCTTTTTGACTATGGGGATATCGATAAGGCCTAACCTTCACTGGTTTGGATCCCTCTTGTAGAGTAATGGCATGATCATGAGACCTCTGAGGTGGCAATGAATCTGGAGTCTTGAACACCCCCTTATAATTATGCAGTAGGCTAGCCAATTCTGGATCCATGTTCTCTGGGAGTGTAAGCAAGTCATCATCAGCCACTATGGAATGGAGTTGTTGTATAGGGAAACACTCACTAATAGCAGCAGTGTGCTGTAGCCTCTGTAACTGATGGAACTGAGCCTGGCCTGGGCTATCATTCCTCTCTCCTTGCAGCACAATGAACTTGCCCTGTTGAAAGAATTTCAACAATGAAATTGAGTAATCAGCTACATGAGGACCTAGAGTTGCTAACCACGCAGAACCCAAAACTAAATCAGCTCCAGCCACAGGTAACAGATACACAGAAATCACCAATTCCTGTTGTTGCACTTGAATTTTGAGCTTCTCAATCCACCCTTCTGTTTGCATAGTTTCTCCATTGCCAATCAGTACCTTAAAACTCTTTGTAGCCTCCACAGGAAGTTTAAGAACCTTTGCAATTCTAGGATATAAGAAATTCTCAGAACTGCCCCCATCCACCAACATTTGGATAGGAAGTTGTCCCACCATACCTGTAAACGTATTGTCCCCATGCCAGTACCCCCATTCTTAGCATTTAGTGACAAATGGTGAGCATTTGTTACTGTTTCAGGCTTTGTATCACACTCTTCTTGCTTCTCAGACTCCCCATCAGTGTTGTCACTATCCTCCTCATCAGTCAATTGCAGCATCATCAAATGCTTATTGGGACATTTATGATTATAAGAAAACTTCTCATCGCAAAAATAACAAAGGCCTTTGTCGCGTCTCAATTGTATCTCTGCAGCAGACATATTCTTGATGGCTAAGTTCCTGTTGTTGTTAGTAGTTATTCTAGACCCAGGGTTTGGTAAGAGAGGAGGTAAGGTAGACTTGGCTTGGCCACTATCTGGTTTCGGGGTAGGTACATAACTCTTCTGATATGTTGGAGTAGTGTGTGACTGATGTTTACTCCACTGGGTACTGGTTTTGCCCTTTGAATATTTTTCTTCAAAGAGTTTAGCTAGAGACACAGCCTTCAGCATTGAGTTTGGAGTGAGGGATTTAACATCCCTTTTGATTTCATCCGTCAATCCACTAATGAAACAATCCAGCAAAGCTTCACTACTAAGACCCTCAGATCTATTGGCTAAGGCAGTGAAGTCCATATAATAGTCATTAACAGAGCCTGATTGATACAATTTAAACAAATTCGCCCTAGGACATTCATAAGGAGAAGGGCCAAAATCCAATTCCAAGGCACGAGTAAATTGGATCCAAGACTGAAATGGGTTTACCTTTTGCATCATTTGATACCACGGAACGATTTGTTGATACAGATGCACTGCAGCAATCGTTAATCTCTCTGCATCAGGCGTATTATAGTACTCAAAGAACTGCTGGGCTTTGAAGATCCAACTCACCACATTTTTGCCATCAAATCGTGGAAAATCCAGCTTCACCGTGCGCATTTGAAAAGGAGTGCGTACACTCTCAAATTGGGGTTGTTTGAATCCCACAGGGGACTTCATCTTCGAGCTACCTTCATCGTGGAGGATCCCTCCAGACTTCGCAAATTCCTGATCCTGATCCGTCAATTTCATAGCAGCTAAGATCTTCTGTAATGCTTCACCTTGTGCCACCATTGCTTGCTCAAGCTTCCCGAAACGAGCACCACTAGCAGCCTCTAGTTTCTCAAAACGAGCACCATTAGCTACCTCGAGCCTCTTGATGTCAGAGTGAGCTTCAGCATTGTTCTTCTCCATTTGTTCCGCAATTCGCTTCACTTCAAGACTAAGTTCCTTAAGTCTTGTTCCATCGGCCATGGTTCGGTGATGAAAGCACCAATGTAATGAATTACAAGTAGTAGTAATTCAATGTAACAGTACCCAAAAATGCACACACAGAACAGAGGAACAATGTATATATGTATATAATGATTCACTTCAAATACAGGAGTTGGAATCAAGTCCTCAAATGGAATTACAATCAATGACAGGGAGAGAGAGGGAATTCGGGCCAGAACCTTCCCTAGGATAATAGCTGAGAGAAAACGGTTAAGGAGAGAGAAAAGAAATTCACACATATCATGCCTTCCATCATCATGAGATTCTCTATTTATTTCCTCACAAAATCCTTCAGCAGAGTATTCTCCCTCCTGGCGCGTGTACTTCTTCTATTGGTGATGTCAAGTGCCACCTCCTCAGCTGAGTCAGCATCAGCTATTACAGCAACATTGAGTAAAATCTTAGTTAATTAATTGTGTAAATAAAAGCCAAGAACCTTCAGGTGAAATAGATCAAGCCTCTTTTAGCCTAGTGACCTCGAATTTGAGATCAAACTTCAAATGTAAGTGTTAAAACCTTTAATGGCGAGTTTTGCTTCCTATATAATCCTACCTGACCCGAGAGATTAACGCTCACGATTGCAAACATTGTGTTTATTGACATAAAGGACATACAAGTATTATGTGTGTGTGTGTGGTGTATACATATTTTTATTAATTTTCCTATGTGATCATAACTGTGTGTGTGTGTGTGTGGTGTATACATATTTTTATTAATTTTCCTATGTGATCATAACTATCTGTCCACCATCTTATGGTGCTCTCAATCTTTCAATCATGTGACTCTTTATGTTATCGCATCTGGAATTTCTTTTGTCTTTGGGCTTCTGAGGATGATTTGGAGGAAGACGCAGGAACAATTAGTCTTATTGGGGATCAACCACAATATGGCGACTTCTTTATGTTATCATTGATTTAAATGATTTTATCGTATCTGATTTTTCTCATGATAGATCATTTTTATCAACATATAAATTTAGCAAGTTTTATATGGGTCGGGTCTATGCCCACTATTTTTTGTTTTCATTTTTATCTTTTTAATAAAATTATACGCATTCCAATTTGCCAAAAAAAATTATGCTTTCATGTAGTTAATGGTGGGAATTCAAGTGTGAGTGGTTAGCCCTGCATAGACTAGAAATGAGCTAGATGAAGGATATATAAGATAGGAGACCCATATACCTAATGCCTTAAGGTTTTAGGTGGAGATGTGTCGTCCAAGTTTCTTGGTGGTCCAGTGGCTAGCTCATTGTTACTCCCGGTACTCCCCAATAACTAACAACTGGTTCAGTGGGGTTGTCTCGTGTATCAATTACAACCAAAGTGGAGATTGTTGGAGTTGATTGGTTGAATAAGTCTCACATTGCTTAGTTTTGTGAATGAATTAGAGGGAAACCAAGGTTATATATAGACTCAAGTTCTCCTTTACAAAATACACCATTTTAATGGATGTATATCTGATCCATCCATTAATAGTTTTAAAATATAAAAAATCTTCTGATAAAAAAATTTATGAGTCAAAAAAATAAAAATAAAAATTAGTCATAAATTTTATATTTTTTATTGCTGCAGAATTTTTATTTTTTTCTTTTCAAAAATAATTATTTTTTTAATTCTATATTTATAAATATATATATATATATATATTATATTATATAAATAAATAATTAAATAGTAGCTTTTATATATGGTGGTTGTGGCAGCGGCGGAGCTCCGGCAGCGCTCCGGTGATTGGCGAAGCTCCGGCGGCCGGCACAACGTGTGGCAGAGCGCCGGCTGCCGGCACGACGGCCGGCGGAGGAGCTCCGGTGACTCGCGGTGGTCGGGGGCCGCGGGTGGTGGAGGTCCGATGGTTGCTATTTTTAATTATATATATATAAATATTTGTATATATATACCAATATTTATCACACCAAAAAAAATACAAATATATATATATATATATATATATATATATATATATATATATGTATGTGTGTATATATATTTATATATTTTTTATAAAAATATTTTTAATAATTATCCAACGGATTTTCATTGCGTACTTTTTGTAATCTATTGGATTTAAAAAAATTTAATGAATGGATCACAATCATCCACAAATCAAACGGATGGATACAATCTAATCCATTAATTTTTTTTTTGTAAAAGACAGATTGAATGGATTTTGTTATGGACGGATCGGATATCCAGTGGATAAACCCCTTTTAATATAACGAAGCATCTCTTTAAAGTTGTTACAAAGAAACCGATAAGTGTTAAAATCGTCAATATAACTCTAGACAAGACGGAGGACACTAGAACAAGGAAAAAAGATAGAAAGACTCTTCAGCTACTCCAAGATGACCAAGACCACAAAACAAAAGTAGAGTCGTTCCTTTTTTTTTGGGTTTCTTTTATACCCCCATCAACTCCCATCTACCCCCACCCAATACCGTAATCTCGAAAATACCCTTGACATAAATTACAAAAATTGACTTTTGGAAGATTCTCTGGTGGGGGACCACTTTATCTGGTAATCGGATTTACCTAAATGCAAGGTAAATCCGATTAGCTTTAAATACGTAATAAATACACACGCATAAGTCAAATCGGATCTATCAAACTGACAGATAAATCCGATTTGACCATTTAATTCAGTACAGAAAGCGAAATTTTAATTAATCAGATTTAGCTAAATCCGATGCGCAATCGGATTTACCTAAATCCGCTTATATCTTTTAATGAATCAGATTTACCTGGATGGGGGTATATCCGATTTGTAAAAAATACAAAGCGGATGTGTAAAAAAGACACATCTTCTTCCTTGTGCTTGTGAGCTAGGTGTGTACCATGTCTCCGGTACTCCTATTCCGTTGGATGTTGTAGACGACCATTGGAAAAACTTGAGTTTGGATTCTATAGATGATAAATTCTCCTAAGAAAAATCTGCTGACTGTGATATTTCTTACCAAATGGAGATGATTTGGGCGAGATATAATCGTATGACTCCTGAGGAGAGATTTGTCTTCAAGAAACAACTTAATGAGCTTGCATTCCCTACCACTTCTTCAATGGCTGCACCACCATTTAAAGTTAAAACAAAAGGTGCACCAAAGAAGAAAGAGCAGAAATTATATGATGTCAAGCGTGATCCTTCTGGGTGGGAGCATTGGATGAGAAGATGAAACTGACTCAAGAATCTGGAACTTCTTCTAAAAATTCACCACAGAGGTCTTATTGTATAAAATCATCACAGCGGTCTTCAAAGCTATCTCAGAGTGTTTCTAAAAAATTAACACATCAGGGTGAGACTAAATTCAATTTACCGTCGGTTCCTCATCACGTGCACTCTTATGTGGAAAAAATTATTGATGTTGAAAGGGATGGTAATTGTGGGTTCCGAGCAGTAGCGGTTGGTCTTGATCTTGGTGAGGATAGTTGGCCTATAATTAGGCAAGATTTAATCAAAGAAACAAAGGAGAGGGAGCAACTATATACTCTGAGAGATAGTTATTCTTCTTCCAAGTATAAAATCATATCTATTCTGAACGTCAGGGATATCCATTGGATGCATATTTCGATCTCGCCTGTCTGTCCGTTGCCTCCAGTTGCTTTGATGTGGTCTCATATTCGATCAGATGAATCTACTTCATGGTTGGATCCTTATACCGGCCGTTTTGCCCTTTGGCAGTCTACCGCTTTGAAGATGCCCCGTCTCCCCCCCACTATTGTAGACTTAACCCATGATTCCGACGATTTAGATTGACATTTCTTGTATTTACTATTGTACCCACATTTTTGTAATTATTTATCCATATATATATATATATCCAAAAAAAAAAACAAATTAAATGTTTTAATTTTTTTTACAAGTCGGATTTACCCTGGTAAATGGTAAATCCGCTTTTGAATTTAACAAAGCGGGTGTACCCCCACAACAGGTAGATCCGACTTAATAAAGAGACAAAGCGGATCTACCTGTTGTGGGGGTACATCCGCTTTGTTAAATTCAAAAGCGGGTTTACCCTCTTAACAGTAAATCCGATGCGATTTTTACAAATTTAATCTTTTGATTAATCTCAAATCGGATAAACAACATGGTGAATTAAAAACTGTTTAACAGAAATTTAACCAAACTCGGAAAAAATTAACTTAAAATTATTACCTGTAAGAGGGTCGCATACCCTCCTAACTGATGCGCCTGGTCCAAGCAGGAGTAGTTCAGCTGGTCATACATGAAAGCAAGTGCTGCTGCCCCCCCCATGCATATGATCCCACACCAGCTGCACTGACATCCTCAAGTAGCAGCAGCCGCTTAGCCTCAGTCCTGTCGCCGGTCTTGACTGTGAAGATGGACCAGCTCAGGATCAGAAGGATAAAGGCCCTGACAGCAGGACGCATGTCATTCCCTATGGACCCTCTACTAACAATCTCCTGGAGCCACTCAAAACGATAATATGGGCCAGATGAAGCTCGACACTCCAGCCCCGCCTCCTCCATAGTCACACCTAGATAAACATGTGCTAGGTGGATGGCCTGATCAGTGGTGACCGAAGTAAGCGGTGACTGTAGTAGTTCCCTGTAATGGGTAGATACAGCAAACATGAGACATCATGCAAAGTAATCGTCATTTCACCAAATGGTAGGTGAAATGATGATGTCTCTGAGTGCCGCCTCTCAAGAAAAGCAGACACCAGCTCATGGTCCACCTTTGTATGTCCGGTCGAGACGAGGGGGGCTAATCTGAAACCAGTGATAAAATCCCACAACCGATGGTTTTGGGCAAACCCAAGCAGTCTCTGAGCCAGCTTGTTACCTTGGTTGGTAACCTTCAATTTCCATTCATATGTCTGTATTATAAAAATATCAGAAATAAGGCTATGTCAATAAATTAAACTAAGAAGGCTATGTAAATAAATTAAACTTACTGGGTCTCTCAATATAACGGAACAAACATGAGTTCCTAGCCCAGTGAATAGAGGAGATTGCTCATCATGCTGCTCCTCATGCAGCTCCTCATGCTGCTGAGGCTGATGGTAGGGCTCCTCCTGGTACTGCTGATACTGCTGCGGCTGCTGATACTGCTGCTCATGCATAGAATGGTCCTCAGACATATAATCCTCATCAAGAGGATGCCCCTGCTGGCCCTCCTCAGACTGAATACCAATGTTATTTTTGACTAAACTCTAGAAAATCTTCAACCCTTTCTAATTCCATGTCTTCAACTTCTTCCTCTTCAACTCTCTCAAAATCCATAGAGTCTTCTACTCTATCTAGTTCATAGACTTAGTTATCTTCATCCATACCTCTCATATCTCACTCAACTTGGTTCTCAGTTTCTCACAGTTCTACTAGCAATTTGTTCCCACCTTGTAGTTATACTAATATGAAGAGACTCACGAAAGCAAGTATTTTTTGTCACAAACAATTAGGACTCATTTGATGGTCAGGATAAAGAGACAGGATATGATAAGTCTATCATATCATGTGTCAATCCAATGTTTGTTGAACTAGCAGGATATGATAACTTAATCATGTGACTTATCATATTATGTCTCTGTAGTTAAAATCCTATTCTAAATTTGAGCTGGGTTAGAAACCAGTAGGATATGATAAGAAAATAATTTACTCATTTACCCTTCTAAAATATATTTTAAAATATAAAAATATGAAATCTATTAAAAAATAAATATATATTAAAAAACAAAAACAAAAATTAAATGTACTCTTAAATTTTGTAATTAAAAAATATTAGTACTTAATTTAAAAAATAATGTATAACTTTATGATAAGGGTAATTTTTTATTTTGTATAATCTCAAAATTAAAAATCTACTGAAGTTTAAAAGAAATGATATAAGTGATAAAAAAAATAAAATTATTATTAAAAAAATATAACAATAGAAAATGAATTTAATTTTTTAACAAATGAAATATAGTTGTCACAAGGGTAGTTTTCTCATTAACACATAATATATATGATACATTATTTATTAGCTTATCTAAAATATATAATAGAATAACATAGAGTATTATATTTGTACCTTAAAAATGAATAATATATTATTATCTTATTTCTTATGAGGTGTTGCACATCAAAAACATGATATGATAGTACTTATCTTGTCTCTATCATATTTTATCTCTATTCTGCTTCATATCCTATCATATCCTATTCTGACCATCAAACGAGGCCTTAATGAATTGAGTGACTAACAAGATAGTGTGTAGCCGTTCACATGGCTCAAGACTGACTTTTCTTTAAAAAAAAGTACTATGCAGTTTGCCGTCAAAGAAAAGCATGCAACTGTCTTTTAACCACCGGTAGAGGGCAAAGTTGAAAGGAAAAAAATAAACATGCATGGAAAACAGAAAACGTCAATTAAAATGAAGCTTTTTATTTTTTCTAAAGCGACTATAATTTTGAGACAGAGGGAATATTACGTTTCTTAATTTGTGTGTAAAAACCCTAAACGACTATCATTTTGAGACGGAGGAAGTATTTGATAACATGCTTTAGTTTCCATAATGTGTCAATTGCATAATGTGACTATTGCAAAGTTTGGTACAGGCTTATATAAATGTGATGTGTACAGAGTCTCTTGTTGCTGACTTTTTTATTTCTATAATTGGAAGAGTTTTATTGACTTGTTAGGTGTTGGAAAGGGAGTAAAGGTCCTCTCCATTAATTATGTCTTCCATTATTTTTTTAACACAATGTCTTCCATTACTTTTAATACACCTAAAACCCCCTAAAACAATAGTAAAAAAAGTAATGGTGAGAATAAATGGAGAGAGGAGAGGGCTATCAATTTGTCAACGAAGAAGCAATTACTACCTGACAAGACTCAGGAGCACTAAGGTCGACATTTAGGAGATAAGGCTTATTAGTAAACTTAGCCTTGTACACGTGTCTAACATGTAACTAGCAAGTTATTTTTTGTTTATCTATAAATACTTAGTTTCATGATGTAATAATCAAGATTATATACTTGAGAATTTCCTACATTTGTTAAAACTGCCATTTTGTTGTTGAATTTGTGATTCTGTGTGTCTCAATTGGATCACACTAGATTGTATTTATAATAGAATTGCAATAAATACAAGAAATCATAACGGATTATTCTAATCCTAATTGATATGCACACCTAAGGATGATGTGTCCATGACTAGGATTCTAACACTCCCCCTAAAGCTAAAGCTTACTAAGCTTTAAGCTTGTTACAATAAAACAAAGCATTGTCCCACAAAATTTGAACCCAAGTTCCGCTGAGATATTGCGAGTCATAACCAACATAAGTGACCATTGGATGATCGTCGATGGAATGAGAAGTCACCATTAGTGATTCATATGTGGGAAAAGAGTCACCACCGGAATGATCGTCGGTGGGAAGAGAAGTCACCACAATATAATCTATTAATGAGAAAAGAAGGCATGACAAACAAATAATCTGAGACTAGATTGGGAACAGTGGTGCAAGGTGATGTCGCCGACGGAAGATTAGCCGAAGGCACTATCACACGTGGTGGTTAGGGGCGGATATTGAAATCACGGGAGATGACTGCGGCGGATAGCAGTAAACGATTGCAAGGACGGAAAACAACAAAGTGCCGGGAAAGAGTCGTGGCAATGAAGAAAGTAGTGAGAAATTGAAAAACTAAAAGGTGGTGCTGCCAGCGGCAAATGGCGCCGCCAGCCACGACGGTGAAGCACATAGATGATATCAGAAGATTAGAACCTGCTCTGATACCATGTTGAATTTGTGATTCCGTGTGTCTCAATTGGATCACACTAGGTTGTATTTATAATAGAATTGCAATAAATACAAGAAATCATAACGGATTATTCTAATCCTAACTGGTATGATAATAATCATGATTGATATGCACACGTAAGGATGATGTTTACATGACTAGGATTCTAACATTTCTTTCAAAAACTCATTTTGTCCATTCTAATTCATGAGTTTCTCGGTGAGAATCTTCGGCTTTGAGGCCGAGTTGAGTCTCAAGTGACAAACATAGTGATTTTTGACGAAAATCCTTAATCCAAGAGGATTCTAAGTTGATATTTGGCAATCACGAGTTCACGACTAAGTATGCCAACTATCATATTAGGCGAGCTTACCACGTAATTTGTTCGAACCCATAATCTGTTTGATAATTTTTTTTTAATTTGTTTGATGAACTTTGCAGGCCAAACATCAAACATCAAATTACACAAAGAAACTAAATTTCCTCACCAACAGAAAGCCAAACATCTCTCTTTTACTAGAAGGATTATTCTAGCTATACATGTCCTTAGTGGTAAATTGCATTGCTTTGGATGTCCAAGTGCGAAATCTAGCAAGACAGGTTGCTTTGGAAAGCTTTTTCTGATTAGTGATTGCTGATGGCTTGTTTCGCATTTTAATTTTTAACTGCTTATAACTTGCTGGTATGAATGATAAAGTGCTTAATAGTAAGTGGCGCCTGATTTGGAAATGGACAAGACCATCTCGTGTGGAACTCTTTCTGTGGTATATATCATTAATGGAGGGTTAAAGATACTCCCTCTGATCTTTATATATGAGAGAAAAAAAAATACTTTTTAGGTTCATTGAATAATTGATATATCCAGTCTATACATCAGTTATTCAATGAACCTAAAAAGTATTTTTTGTCTTATATATGGGACTAGAGGGAGTAATAAATAAGGCTTGGAGCAAATGCAATTTGGGGGGTAAGGTTTATGCCTCAGGTGTAATCACATCTTAAAAATGAAACTCATTCTCAAAGAATGCATGGTTTCTCAAGGTGATTGGAAGATGTTGGGTGCTCATTCTTTTTCTCTCTGAAAGCAATGGCAGGATGAGTTACAATTTGGAAAAGAAAAAAACTTAATTGGAAAGATTAAAATTTAGGATATGTTAGCCAATTGTTTTTGGTCAAACTGTTTGGAGCTTGTGGTATCATCGTAATCAATGTGTTTAAAGGCAAAGCAGTGGAGGTAAACAGTTTTGCTAACCATGCTCACTTTCTGGCCATGAAAAATATAGGTATTTCTGATGCATCAAAGTCAAGAACTTCTTTTTCTCAGCAGTAAGTGCAATGCTGGTCTAGACCTTCTGTTGGACCTATAAAAATTAATATTGATGGTTCTGTTGGAACTGGTGGCAGAGCTTCCAGTGGGAGTTTTTAGAAATGCTGCTGGAAATAAATTTAGGGCATGGTACAATTATAATGGCAGAATTATTTGGCATTGCTCAAGCTCTAATGCTATCTTGAATAAAAGGATTTATGAATATCATTCTAAAATCTAATTACAGTGATGTTGTAAAGATGATCCAAGATGATATTTCAAGGGTGCATCCTAACCATGATCTTGTTTGTTTCAATCAGAATACTTTGCTCCTTTAATTGGAATGTCTTTGATTGTTCATATTTCTAGACAAAGACAAATGCTGTATAATGGCCTTTTGGCCTCTTGTATATATGAAAAAAATGGGGTAAAACTAAAATTCAATCGAAATTCCCACTATCTGTGTTCAATCTATTTCCGTTGAAAACAGCCTCAGATTATGGAAAAGAGCAAGCAACATAAGTAACTAACCTATATACTGTGAAATCTTAAACTAAAAGATTGAAAGTCATTTCATTACTCTATAGCAGTGTCCAAGCAGAAAAAAATTACCGAGGCTTTGCACCGCCACCACTCTCCTCTATATTACCGATAGGAGTAGATGACCCGCTTCTTCTAGCTGCGGTTTGCCCTGTGATTGTTCTGCCCATAAACTTTCCTGCCTTGCTCAGTCCACTGCCAACAGCACCAAGGCCACTGCCAACAGCACCAAGTCCACTGCCAACAATCCCAGCTCCAGCACCAATGCCACTTCCCACAACTCCAGCACCTGCAGCAACACCAGAACCAACCAATCCAACACCAGACCCTACTACTGATGCTGCTCCATCTACTGCATCCATTGTGCTTCCTATAACTCCTTCGTCTTTCAGTTTCTTCCTTTCTTCTAATGTCCTTTTCTCTGCTTCTAGTGCAGCCAACTGTTCTTTCTTGCTAAATTGATGATAAAAGATCTGAAATTCCAATGAGATTTTAACTTTCAATCAACCAAGACAGCATATGTAAATGAATAAAGGATGGCAAGGGACTAAAATAAGCCAATGAAAGAATGTTTCACTCTTTACCAGTTTTCATCTATACACATCAACATAGCTCAGAAATTTTGTGATGGTACCATCACCAAAATACAAACAAATAAATGCATGTCTATCTATACCTTTATTGTCAAGGTTCCTCGATCCTTCTTATCTTTCACTTTCAGTGTATCAAGTGATGACAATAGCCTCAATTCAAATTCTTTTTCAGTTTCGGCTTCCAGGTCAATAAGTGGTAATTTTGCTATTCCCAATCGCTTATCTTGCCCAATGTCTTTATCATAGACCTATTTGCAGAGCCATGCAAATTGTTTATTTTAATTTCATTAAATCAATCAAAGAATAGAAAATTTAATGGGAGTTGTGCAGTTAAGATAAAAATTAAAGGTTTCAAACCAGAATATCAACACATGTTGCTGAGTATAGACAGATTAACAAACCTTTAAGGGGAAAAGATAAGGGTTTATTTGGTTTGATAAAATATTTTACATTTTAATTTCTGGTTTTTACTAATAATTGCAAAAATGTCATCTTATTTCACTTTGTTTCTTGTTTTCAACTCAAATAAACAACTCAAATATCTTTATTCTCCAAACCTGCTATACCTTATCAAACCAACAATGAAAATTGAAGACGTTTTGAGATGTTTAGAGGAGACAAGTATTAGAAGTCTAGAAAAACCAGAAGGATTTAAATAACAGACAATGGCAGACATGGTCCGTTTAGGACCTTACTGAAACTAACCCCCCTGGTGCTGATTTCTAGACCTCTAATACTTGTGACACTGATTCAGATAATTTGCCTATTGCCTTGAGGAAATGAAAAAGGTCTCGTGCCAAATATCTTATTTTACAATTTGTCTCCTCTAAACATCTTTACCTACAACATCAAAGTTTTATTTGAGTCATTGACTCTCTGATAAGCCCATCGTATGTTCAACAAGCACTGAAAGTCTGAAAGATAAAAATTAGGTTCAAGCTATGGATGAGGAAATGAAAACTCTTGAAAGAAACGGAACTTGGGAGATTGTTGATAGGCAAGGAGAAAAGGGAGATTGTTGAGAGGTAAAGAGAAAAGAAACTCTTAGGTTGCAGGTGAATCTATACAATGTGAAGGGCCTAAGAAGCTGTTTTTGTGACAATCAATCGGCTATCAGCATTACTCATAATCTTGTTCATCAAGGAGAAGCTGGACAAAGGATTAATAACTACAACCTACATTCTTTCCGAGCATCACTAGCAGATGCGCTAACAAAAAGGCTTGCCAATAGAACATTTTGCCCAACTTACTTGCAAGCTGAGAATGATAGATATTCATTCACCAACTTGAGGGGAGTGTCGTAAATAGTGTCTAGTGTAATTGTAATTACTTATCTGACCCATTTGTCAGGCCACTTAGGTCTAGGTTTAGAATAGTTTCTTTAAATCCTTTAGCGCTTATACTTTAATAACGTTTTTCAATATTTTTTAGAAATCCTTTTCTACAATAATGACAAATAGCATATTCCAAAAAGGCATACAGAATAAAGAAGCACAAGAGAAAATAAACTATTAGTTGCTTAAATAAAACCTCGAGAATGAGTGATTGGGTCTCCTTGTCTTCTGCAATCAATTCAAACTTCTCATCCCAAATTGGATTCAAGTTGTTGTCGATAACCTTTGTTTTAACCTTAAACAGTGGTCTAATGTACACGACTACGTAAGGATCAGACTTCCCAATCATTTCCATATTCTTTAAATCATTTGCTTTCATTATAGTCACTTTGAGATTTCCTTGGGGTTTAAGCTCCAGTTCACTGCAAAAAAGAAGGGTGCTTAAGCAAATTAAAAAATTTGAGCACTAATACTGACTGAAATTGGCAAATTCCCAAATCCCAGTATGATTTCTTTCTTTCAAGGGGGAAGAGCAGAGGAAACGAAAAATTTGAAACAGAAGCTTTTTTCTTGAGGAATACTTACAAAAAATATTTCAAACTCAATTTAAAATATTGGTTACCAGATATAGAAATATAATAAGATATGTTTTGATCTGCGTTAAAGAAGAAATATAATAAGATTCACTTTACCTAGTATCAACAGGAATACCACCAAGAGGAACAACAATTCTATGAGGCCATTGGAGCATATCAGTAACAATTGAGTTCACAGTATCCTATGAAATGGTAGTAGTAATAAGAGCCATTATAAGTACTAGCTCAAAACTAGTTAATGGGGAATACGGACAAACTCACAAAATAGAACTTACATCAATCATATCTGAAACGCCGGGAAGTGCCGTCAAGCTTCCACCAACAGCCTTAAGAGTGTAATCAATTCTAGGTTTTGGCTGATTAAATGTTCAAGGAAAAGTCAGTAATTCCAAGACTGAAAAATTAAACTAGTGTTCCAAATTACTATGTGGGCAATGATGAAAAAGGTAATCCAGAATTCAATTAGCATATTAATGAAGGCCAAGAAATATAACACATTATAAGCAATCATGTCCAAGCCCACTTAATTGCAATCTTCAGAAGGGCATTGCCCTAACAATGTTGGCTCTAACATCATCATAGTTTAATATGAAGGGATCAACTATCTAACCCTTTTGAGTTTATGGCTTCAACAAATGTGCTAATTCTTACATCAGTTTCTCCTTAAGGAAAAACAAAGTAATTAAAGCCACACAATCATGAAGTAAAAAAATGCATATCCAAACTTCAAGTCAATGGGCTGTCTAATGCTTTCAGCTTGATTTGCAGAAGCTCACAAAAGGATTCACACAAACAAGACTGTAAATGGGAGATTGGGAAACTCAAAGTAGATCATCACCCCATCCACCAAAGTTACCTCAGCAAGTAAGGCAACAACAACAGCAGAAATGCAGGGGATCTCTTCAGCAAGTTGGAATATAACACGGATGATGCTGAAAACCTGGAGATCCTTCAACTGAAGCAAAACCAATAGCACTCAACATTTTGGAAATTCCTTATAATGAAATGCAAATCAACGTATAAAAACACTGCTGAGTCTAACCTGGATAGGGATAGACGCAACAAGTGCAGCTTCAACAGCCAAAACAATATTGGGATCACCACCCCAACGGAAATCAATATCCATTATGATTTGACCTTTGTTGAGACTCTGAACACGAATACCTGCATGGATAAAAAATTATGCATGTATTATTTCTTGATATACAAAAAATGACTCTTAACAGGAAACTTGACAAGGGGAGAAAAAATAACGGTGGTATAAAAATAGCATTTCATAACATTTTGTTTGGTTTACTGAACAGTGTTGACATGCATAAGTCAAACATTTTAATAACAATATTGAATACTGCCTACATATTCATATATTTATAGATTGTAACAAACAAACTTGTTGTTACAAGGCTTATGTCACATATGACAAACTTTAAATATTTTGACTAAAGTCACACTGAATACAAATGTTATTTATCCATTTCATCCAATTAACATAGAACCAAGATATGTCAACTCTTGAATCACACAATATTTGTTTTCTCAGATATGAATTGTTGTGGTTGGATTTGATTCCTAATGGTTGCCGTTGTTGGGTAGGTCATTTGCAAGTACCTCTACTAGCACTCAATGAGGCATGTGACATGACATGACATGACCTCACCCTGAACCTTTTAGCACCAAGAAAAAATATAAAGAATTTGTCATTAGTTAACAAATATCCTGGTCTCTAGCCTTCAAATCAATTAGAAAATGGTTTCAAGCCATTTGAAATTCTCATGTTAACAATACCTTGCCAATCACCACGAATGAAATGTTGGGTGCAGCGCAATTTATGCACCAATGCCGCTATAATAAATCAAAATAATCCATTTTACAGAAAACAAAAATTGTTTGCTCAAATAAGTTTTTGGCATGGCTCTGACACAGACCTAGACATAGATTGGTGCTTACCCGCCACTTGCTAGAGCAAGAGGACAACTACAAAATGAGGGCAAATAAGAGTTGATGGTCAGAAGGTTTTCTTCATAGAAGACTGGGGTTCCTTCACATTATGAACTGCAATTGATGATACGAATTTTCTTTTAATTCATGGAAGTTCCATTTGTAGTTGTGCATTGGTTTTAGTTCATGTTATATCATTACATGGATTCCTCTGCAAAACATGAAAAGGAAACTCTAAACTTATCTTTTCAATAGTTATTGTGTTCTGATCATTGACTACATTAAAACAAAGAAAATGAAGAATGTACTTCAGGCAGAAGATAGTAAATCTTGCCTAAAAGAAAAAGTGTGAAGAAACTAATAAGTCAAAGCG